>PVLD010000568.1:0-269637 GCA_004027595.1 Dinomys branickii | reverse complement strand
CCAGGTGCTGATTAGGAAGGTTGCTGCAGGGTGGGGACTCCGCTTCAGTGGCTGTTGCAACCTCTCATCTTCACACTGGATTTGACAACAGTTCCCAACCACCATTGCCTCTTTTCCTGGCTGCGCCCTCTCCTCTCCAGACCTGGACCAGCTCTTGGAACTCCGCTCTCCCCTGGCCGAGTCGGGAGGCTTCCATGAGTGTGGGTCTCCGAAGCTGAAGCTGCGATTGCTGGAACGAGGGCTTGAGCCAAGAGTGTGTTTGAAGCAGTGGCTTCCTCTTTCTCCGTCTCTTCTCCCTCCGACTGTGCCGTGGCGGCCCTCCGATCCTTTCCTCCAGGAGAGGTTTTGCTTGGTCTTTCCGAGGGCTTCAGTTCCCATTTCAGATCCTTCCTGGGTTCAGGGTACACACTTCTCTCCCTTCTGTCCTCATTTTGCTTTATTCCATTGTCTGGGTGGCAAACCTCCGGGAGGTTCCCTCTCTGCTGCCTACCTGGTCGCCATCTTCCCGGAAGTCTCTGTTACACTGCATTGTGTAGAGAATACAAAGAAATGTATATGTTTGATACACATACTTTTGTAAGTTTTTAAAACTATTTTATTTTAAGAATGAAGAAAATGTATTAACAAACAGA
Source organism: Dinomys branickii (assembly GCA_004027595.1). Taxonomy (NCBI): domain Eukaryota; kingdom Metazoa; phylum Chordata; class Mammalia; order Rodentia; family Dinomyidae; genus Dinomys; species Dinomys branickii. The sequence goes on along the minus strand of PVLD010000568.1, from coordinate 269,005 downwards.
CATCTATTTACAAAATAGCGTAAGAACAATACAAATAATATGGAGTTACAGACAGATTGGTAGGAAATTAACAATGGTTGTTGTATTACTATTGATATCTTCAAAGTGGTTTCTCTGGAAAACAAATAGAGACATGCAATAATGATCAAACCAGTAATCATTAACTGTTCCTTTCATTAAAGCAATAGAAGACAGTAGTACAACTGTTAGCTGTCCTGTATATACATATATACAGAATTTCCCCTTCTTTCTCTTCTCCTTTCCCACACCCCAGTTGCCCCTTACTTTTGAGCATTTTCCTTTCATTTCACAATGTCTATCATACCTCCTAGTTTTTATTCACTCTTTCAGGTTCTTACCCTAGTGAGATAATACATTGCTTACACATGGAGGTCTTGTTTATTTCACTTATGAGTATGGTCTCTAGTTGTGACCATTTATCTATAAAAGCCTCGAGTTTATCTTTCTTTAAAGCTGAGTAGTACTCCATTATATAAAAGTACCACAGTTTTTTTATCCAGTCCTCAGTGTATGGACATTTGGGTTGCTTCCACAATTTAGCAATTACAAATTGTGTCACTATGAACATGGGTGCACATATATCACTGTGATATGATGTTTTCAGATCTTCTGGGAAAATACCCAGAAGGGGAATAGCTGGGTTGAATGGGACCTCTATACACATATTTTTTAAAGAAATACATTTGATCTGAGGTTGCTTGATGTTAGAACTGTTGCATGTGGAAAACTGCTTATATATGATCTTATGCATCTCTTCCCAAAATTTAAACTGAGACCTCTCAGCTGGATTACTGTCAGCTTCTCCCCCACTGATAATCAGTACATTGTGAGTTTTTTAAAAATCAACATGCTTTAGGGTTGGGGATATAGCTCAGTGGAATGAGCGCTTGCCAGGCAAGCGCAAGGTCCTGAGTTCAATCCCCAGTACCACAAACAAAACAAAACAAAACAAAAAAAACCCCACAAACAAAAATCAACATACTATAATAAGATATCAATGTCAAAATTTTCTTGCCTGATGTGGTGGTGCACTGGGGAGGCGGAGGCAGGAGGAATGCTGAGTTCAAGGCTAGCCTGGGCTACATATTGAGTTTAAGGCTAGCTGAAATACATAGTGAGACTTTGTCTCAAAAAAACCAAAAAACCAAAAAGACAAAATACAATGTCTTATAGAGTTAAGCTCCCATACAGTTAAAATGTTGTCAGTTGTCAGGTAATGTTAATAAGGTTAATATGAAGCTTGGAATATTTTTTAGTGTTGTAGTCAAACTGCCAGAGTAAAATGCCCTGGATGCCAAGGCAACACACACAAGAAATGTCAGTATTTACATGTCATTACCCCTTTAAGTTCTGCCACAGAGTGTTGAGCCCCACTACTGCTAAAGTAAGTGTTAGGCAACATAGTCATTAGGTAATTTTCTCATAGAACACAGATGTCTTTTGAAAGTTAATCTTGGGTTTTAGCAGTAAGGCCCTTTGGGCTTACCAAGTTCTTAGTATGATGTGCTTTATGTGTGTTTAGAAACTTTTTATTTACCCACAACAGAGGAGTTCCACACTGGCTGGTACTTAAAAACCAGAAGGGGTTGTCCCTCCTCCTGTGTGAGTTACAGGATGCTCTGGGACTCTATTTTCAGTGCTTCCTACCTATGCATTGTGGTTTGTATTTGCATTTCCTCATGACTAATGATGCTGAGCCTATTTTATGCACTTATTGGCTATTTGTGTATCTTTTGTGAAATGTTTGAGTCTAGAGGATGAATTACTTTGAAAGGTTTTAATATTTATTACCTGCATAAAGTTATATTAATTTATGCTCATGCCAGCAGTATGTAAAAATGTCTTGCATTCCTGTTGGTTTCCATGCTCCCAGGCTTATGGTAACTCATCAGTGAAAGAATGGAAAGATAGTTTTCCCTGGCATTTTGGATTAACATCTCTCAAACTCCATAAAATGTCTTCTTACAGAAGAAATGGACACTGGACAAGATCGTGTGGTCGCTCTTGTGGACATGGACTGTTTCTTTGTTCAAGTGGAGCAGCGGCAAAACCCTCATTTGAGGAATAAACCTTGTGCAGTGGTGCAGTATAAATCCTGGAAAGGTGGTGGGTATGTACTGTTATTGTTGTGACTGTCTAGTGCTGGTTTAATCCATGGAGGTACAGTGGCGTTGTGTGAGCCCTTGTCTCTGAGATTTCCAAACCACTGTGTTTGGAATCAAATGGTATCTGTAGTCAAAAAGTTTCTAACTTTATGTGTCTATGGCCTATTCCTATTAAGTTTAAATTTTTTACTTTGGTCTTTCTTTTTTTCTTGCCTTAGAATAATTGCAGTAAGTTATGAAGCTCGCGCATTTGGAGTCACTAGAAGCATGTGGGCCGAAGATGCTAAGAAGTTATGTCCAGATCTTCTACTGGCACAAGTTCGTGAATCCCGGGGGAAGGCTAACCTTACCAAGTAAGAACAAGGTTGTTTAAAGGGACATGGAAAATCAGAAAATAATAATCCATAAGGGTTGGAACTGATGTTTCAGAGTACTTTTGTGTGAGTAACTTCTGAAAAGTTCCCTTTGGTCAGTATCTTATCTCTGTAAAATGAAAACAGAAAGGTTTTGACATTCTATTTCAGTAATAGTTCAGAACCATTATTATAATAATTGCTTCCCTTGATAACCACTTGTTTCCTTAATTAAAAAATTGTTACAATTTTTATTTATTGGAGGGAGGCTGAGAGAGGGCCTTCCTATGTAGTTCAGGCTGGCCTCACACTTGTGGTATTCCTCCTGCCTCAGCCTCCTGAGTGCTGAGATTACGGGTGTGCACTAGCACACCCAGCTAGGTTGTTATAATTAAAACAATACCAATGCACATTAAAAAACAAATTCCCATGTTCTTATCCAAAAGCCTAAAATGATTTAAAAGACTATAAAACTGATAGTTTTTCCAGGGAAGCTTCAAACTTACATTTTAGTGCAATATCTAGAATTATTTACTAGAGTTAAAAAGATAATTATCCTGTTTTGTTTATTTCGTTTTGGTTTTGGTTTTTTGAGATATGGTCTCACTGTGTACCTCAAGCTGCCTTGAACTGTAAAGCCCAAGCTGGCCTCAAACTTGCAACAATCCTTCTGCATCAGCCTCCTGAGGACTAGGATTACAGGCATGTGCCACCATGCCTACCTCTTTCTGTTTTTGAATTGAGTAGACTTTCTGCAAATTTTAGACATTGAACCTTGGAATGAGAAATGTATAGAGGTAGGAACACGCTGCAGCCAATAATAATCCTAATAGGTAAATATATTCAGCATACGTCACATTTAAGGCACTACCTTAAGCTCTTTATAGGCTATACCTCTTTGAAATCTCACATTATTAAAAGTAGGTACCAATATTACTCCTTCTTTCATAGATAAGGAATCAAGTTTAGAGGAGTTAAAGTAAGTTTACACAGCTGAATGGAAGACTAGAGATTTACATTTACTTTTTCAGATTCAAGTATTTACATTCTCACAGTACAACATTGTGTGGTATGCTATTACACACGGACTCAGAACTTGAATTCACCTGTGAATTAGAAGACTAAAAGTGGAGTAGCTTAGCCAGCCTGACATTGGAATTATTGGCAGAAAAGAAGATAGACTTGAATGAAGTTAGTAGCTTAACCATAGCAGAATTAATTCAGGCCATGGACATATGTGCTACTGCATTGAATGAAAGGTTATTCTGGTACCGACAGTAAAACTTCCCTGAAGCATATATTGCTGATCTCATAGTGTGATTTGGAAATGCCATACTGCACCAGCCTTAAACAAGACCATTTACTTTTTTTTTTTTTTTGCTATACTAGGAATTGAACGCAGGGTCTCAAGCGTTTCTGACAAGTACTCTACCACTGAGTTAATTCCACAGCTATTTTTATTTTATTTACTCCAGTACTGAGGCTTGAACCCAAGAACACTGTACCACTGAGCTACATTGACAGCCCTTTTTAAAAATGTTTTTGAGATAGGATCTTGCTGAGTTGCTTAGACTGGCTCAAATTTGTGATCTTCCTGCCTCAGCCTGCTGAGTAGCTGAGATTATAGTCGTGTGCTACTGTGCCCAGCTCTTTTGTTTTTTTGAGAAAGGGTCTCACTAAATTCGCCAGGCTGGCATTGAACTAGCCATTCTCCCACCTTCACCTCTGGAGGATCTGGCATTAAGGTATCACTGCACCCAGCTAGATCGTTTACTTTATTTATCTGTCTATCTTTATTTATTTATTTTTGAGACAGGGTCTCATTATGCAGTTCAGGCTGGCCTTGAGCTCACTATGTAGCTCAAGCTGGCCTTGAACTCACAATGATCCTCCTGCCTCAGCCTCTTGAGTGCTGGGATTACAGGGATTACAGATATGCCACCACACCTGGCTCATTTACTTTTAAAATCCCCATCAAACCATAAACAAAATTCAGGATTAAAAGTATTACAATTTAAAATTATTTTAATAATTATCTGAAAAAAATTATCTGAAGGTACTAGGTTATTAAATAAAATTTCATATATCCTTTAGAAACTTTTAATTTGTTCCAACGGCTATGAAGAAACTAGTGCTGCAGCACCACCCACTGATAACAGAGCACCTTTTCCTGGCTGTGTTTGTATGAGTACATTGATCCCTTCTTTCCTCTGAGGCCTATCTTCTTCCTAAACCAAGTAATGATTAAAAGAATAAAAGCCAAACATATATACCTCTGAACTCTCACTTGATAATGTTTTAGGTCAATAATTTGTACCTCTTAGAGAAGAGGTACAAATATTTTCATTTTTTAGGGAACTAACAGGATCAAAGAACTTTAAATTGCGTAGCAGGGCCCAAACAAAGCAAAGCAAACATCTTTGTACTGTCATAGAAAACTAGCTAATGGCAGCAGAGTGGCTCATGACTCGAAGGCAGGATAAGATGAGCGTTGTCCCTGAGGAAGGCTGTCTGCCTGCCTGGCTGCATCACTGCACTGTAGACGTGTATCTTCAGCCTCGTGACTTTGTGAGTGTTTGTAGATGGAGAAGTGACTGGTTGGAATATGTGTGTGGGATGAGCAGGTCATGTGTTAGCTGAACTCATATTGACTGAAGTACAGAGTCTACATGTCAGTTTGTTATGGTGAGAATGCTATTGTGAGGAAGACCAGATTCTCTATTCACCGATCAGTTCCCTATAAGTTAGCTGTTTGTTTGAGACAGGGTCTCATTATGAAGTTCAGGCTGGCTTTTAACTCAGTATGTATCCCAGGCTGGCCTCGAACTCACAGCAATCCTCCTGCCTCAGCCTCCCGAGTACTGGGATTACAGTTGTGCACTATCGTGCTTGGTTTAAATTAGCTCTTTTGGGGCTGGGGATATAGCTCAGTGGAATAAGCGCCTGCCTAGCAAGCGTAGGGTCCTGAGTTTGATCCCCAGTACCGCAAAAAAAAAAAGAGTTCCTTCCATTAAGGGGAGCAAAGTAAATTAGCTCTTATTTGAAGACAGAATCAGAAGCAAAAATCTTCTGTGATAGACATGAAAATAACACAAGAATAGATGATCATAGTAAATGTCTTCTGGTGCACAGCATTTTTTTTTCATTTTTAGAAAAATCCTTGTGTAAAATGTTCGCAGTCTGCATGCCTTCTGCCTTGCTAGTGCAAGCACTGTGCTTACAAAATTTCCCCCTGGGATTTTTTCCTTTTCCTTCTGTTACTGATCATCTGCCTTCTCACTTAACAGTCTAGTCTCTGTTAGGCCACATGTCTCTTGATCATGTAGATTATTGTTCATTATGAGAAGGAGAGTATGGGCTAATAGTCCCAAGGTTGCCTCCCTATATGACCCTCGTGTTTCTTAGGTACCGGGAAGCCAGTGTTGAAGTGATGGGGGTGATGTCTCATTTTGCTGTGATTGAACGTGCCAGCATCGATGAAGCTTATATAGATCTGACCAGTGCTGTGCAAGAGAGACTACAGAAGCTACAAGGTCAGCCTATATCAGCAGACTTGTTGCCAACCACTTACATCGAAGGTTTGCCCCAAGGCTCTATACCAGCAGAAGAGACTGCTCAGAAAGGTACTCCCATAGGGTCATATTGCTTCTGCTTCCTGCCTTTGGATCCTGCTTTGCTTGGTCATGCAGATTCTTCTTGGAATGATTGAAAGGAAACTTAAACTACAGCGTGAGTGAATCACAAGGACTCACATGGAAGGATATACAAATTCTCTTATCTTTCCAGGTATATGCATGTTCAGAAGCTATGAAATCTGTATATGCTGAGTGAAATCTGTATATGCTTATCTAAAATAAATATCGCCCCAGTATTTCCTGGCATGGTGGCACATGCTTGTAATCCCAGCCCTTGGGAGGCTGAGGCATAAGGATGCCAATGGGAGGGTTGTTTTTGCTTTATTTTGTTTTGTTTTTTTGAGACAGGGTCTTGCTGTGTAGTTCAATCAGGCCTTGAACTCACTATGTAGCCCAGGCTGACCTTGAATTTATGGTGATCTTCCTACCTCAGCCTCCCAAGTTCTGGGATTATAGGCGTGTACCTCCATGCCTAGCTTCCAATGGCAGTTTTTGTTGTTGTTGTTGTTTTTATTTTGTTTTGTCTTTTTGAGACAGGGTCTCACTATGCACTTCAGGCTGGCCTTGAGCTCACTTTGTAGCCTAGGCTGGTCCCAAATTTGCAACAATCCTCCTGCCTCAGCCTTCCTGAGTGCTGGGATTACAGGCATGGGCCACCAGGCCTGGCTTCCACTGGCAGTTTTGATGAGAGGATAAGATTGATAACCTTAGTATTTAAGAATATTAAATCATAGGTATTATGTAGAATATGTTCAGTCAGAGGGTAATTTGGGAGTTGAAGTGGTGTAGGTAAAACTAAAGAAAAAATAAAATAGGGTCTGTTGGAATGGATATATGAAATATTCTTATGTAAGCTTTGTTGTCTAAATGGCTACATAGTGGGGAATGAAAGAAAAGAAACAAACATTTGGATTTTAAACCTCCATTAGAAATAGGAGGTTGACTCCTAAAGGTTCAATAGGTCAGAGAAGAAATCAAGGAAAAACTAAAACAACCCCGAGAAATAAATGATAATGTTATATAACATAGCAGAACTTATGGGGCACAATTAAAGCATCCTAAAAGGGGAGTTTATTGCTGTGAACGCTCACATTAGAAAAACAGTGTGCTCCAATAAATAACCTAATCATGCACCTCAAAATCCTACAAAATGAAGAACAACACAGACCCAAACTTAGTATAAGGAAGGAAATCATAAAAGTCAGAATAGGAATTAACGAAACGAAGAGCTAATTCCCTGGAAGACTAAACAAATTAGATAAACCCTTACCAAAAAAAGACCCATATTCATGCAAGTAGAAATGAAAAAGCAAAATCACACAGACACTGCCACAATCTAGATCACTAGTAACTACTGTGAAAATCTGTACTCCAACAAATCGGAGAATCTTGATGAAATGGACATCTGGGCGTGGTGGTGCTTACCTATAATCCCAACACTCAGTAGGCTGAAGCAGGGGGATTGTTGCGAGTTCGAGACTAGCCTTGGCTACAAAGTGAGCTCAAGGCCAGCATGAACTGCACAGTGAGACTCTGTCTCAAGAAGACCAAAAAGAGCTGGGGACATAGCTCAGTAGGTCCTGAGTTTGATCCCCAGTATTTAAAAAAAAAAAAAGGGCTGGGATATAGCTCAGTGGCATAAGCGCCTGCCTGGCAAGTGTAAGGTCCTGAATTTGATTCCTGGTACAAAAAAAAATCTTCAAAAAGACCAAAAAAAAGTACAGATTGCCAGACACACATAAACAACCAAGCAGAATGTAAAAGACATGAGAACCCTGAATAATCCAATTACGGACAATAAAATTGAAACAGCGATTTAAAAAAAACCAACAAAGGAAAGCTCAGTTCAGGATGAATTCACTGCTGATTTCTACAAGAACTTCTAATGCCAAAACTCCTCAAGTTCTTTAATGAAATTGAAAGGGAAGGAGTATTCCCAAACTCATTCCTGCAAGCTAGCATTACCCTGTTTCCAAAAATAGATAAGGATCCACCAAAAAAGAGAATGATAGGCCAGTCTCTTTAATGAATATAGATGCAAACTGATCAAGAAGATACTGGCAGACAGTGCAACAAATCATCAAAAAGATCATACATCATGACCAAGTAGGCTTCATCCCAGGGATGCAAATTCAGCCATAAGTCAGTACCACTGTTCCAAGAGTAAAAACATATATAGGAAAGAAGAAATTATTGCTCAGAGTCATAGTTACATGAAAATATTTCAGTATCTTATTTAGGACTGCCTACAGTTGTGAATTTGAAACTATTAGCAAGGGTGGAAAGATGTAAGAATATGATTATGTAGCAGTAGGATTGGATGCATAGGAAGTATGCTGGATTAAAGATACAGCAGGGGCTGGGCATGGGGCAGTGCCTATAATCCTAGTACTCTGGAGGCTGAGGCAGGAGGATCACTGAGTTTGAGGCCAGCCTGAACTACATAGTGTGATCCTCTCAAAAAAAATGAGGGCAGTAGTGAGATAGGAACCAGGCAGGAAGACATGTTCTGAGTAATCTTAAGAGGGGCTGAGGTTGTAGCTCAGTGGTAGAATGCATGCTTAGCATGTGTGGGGCCCTTAGTTTGATGCCCATTTAAAAGCAAAAAAAAAAGTATGTTAGAGAAGTAAAGAAAGCTTCACCTATACAGAGTCTGCCAAAAAAAAAAAAAAATGGGTACACACTCCTGGAAAAGAAAAACTGAAGTGTGTATACCTTTTGGCAGACCGTAGAAACAATGAGGAAGACAAACACATTGAAGGAAATATTTTGTAACTATTAACATAATGAATGCTTCTTTCTGCTGGCATGTCTTAAGAAAACATACATATCTAAAGTACCGAGGACTGGGGATTTAGTTCAGTGGTGCAGCACCTGCCTGGCAAGCCTGAGGTCCTAATTTCAATTCCTGGTACCCAAAAGGAAAAAAAGTACCTGAAGTCCAAGCATTTCTACATTAGGAGCATATTTAGTTACAGTCATGTACTGCTTAACAATGGCAGTATGTTCTGAGAAACATTGTCAGGTGATGGCCATTGTATACACATCATGGAGCGCACTTACATGAACCTAGATCATATAGCTTGCTGCACACTTAGGCTGTGCAGAACATACCATCAGATGTGCGTCTTTTTTGTTTTTTAAGACAGGGTCTCCAGCCGGGTGTGGTGGCGCACACCTGTAATCCCAGCACTCAGGAAAGCTGAGGCAGGAGGATCATTGAGAGTTTGAAACCAGCCTGGTCTACAAAGGAAGCTCAAGGCCTGCCTGCACTGCAAAGTGAGACCCTGTCTCAAAAAGACCAAAAAAAAAAAAAAAAAAAAAAAAAGACAGAGTCTCACTGTGTAGCCCAGGTTGATGTCCACCTCCCATTCTTCCTGCATTGGCCTCCTATCTAAGAAAAGCAGAAGTCTGAAGTGCTGAAATCCAAAGCATGCGCCGTCACATCCAGCTTATGCAGTCTGTTATATGGCTCGTGACTGAAAATCATGATTAAATGTCTAAGTATGACTTTTCAACTTTTTTCAGAGGAGATGCGTAAACGAGGCTTATGCCAGTGGCTGGATTCTCTTCAGGTTGATAACACCACCTCTCCAGACCTGTGGCTCACTGTGGGGGCGGTGATTGTGGAGGAAATGAGAGCAGCCATTGAAAGGCAGACTGGGTTTCAGTGTTCCGCTGGAATTTCGCACAACAAGGTAAAGCCTGAGCATGGATTTCGAAGAGAAACATGGATATCTTTAGTCAAACAGCAAAGATAGACATGAGTGCAGCATTTATTACCTGTGTAAAGCCTAGCATAGTGGCACATGCCTGTAATCCCAGCAATTAGGAAGCTGTGGTAGGAAGATTTTGAATTCATGGCCAACCAGGACTATACAGTGAGACCCATATACTTTGAAGTGGATTTTTATTTAAAGTTTATATTGAAACCCAAATAAAAGCTTAAGGAATATTTTAACAGGAATTAACATTGCTAAGAGGTAGCCTGAAAAACTGCAGAAAATACTTTTTATATAGTTAACGTCCAAAGTATTTCCTTAATGACTGAGTTATCCATAAAGAGGAGGGGGCTGATCTTTGTATTTTATGTACATTGACCCATCTCCTGTGTTTCTCATGTGCTCGGTACTTCTGTTTTATCTCATTTCCTCCTCTGCAGAGTTGCCTACGTATATTATACTTCCACTTATCCCTCATTCCTCACTTGTTTTTAAATTTTGAGATGAGATTTCACTAAGTCCTTAAGTTGCCCAGGCTGGCCTCAAACTTGTGATTTTGCTGCTCCAGCCTCCCAGATTGTTGGGTTTCCGGGTGTGCAACACCGAACCCCGCATTTTATATTTTTACTCCAAATATAGTTCACAGATGATACTAAGGAAGTGCCTATTTTAAAAGAATTCCCAGGAGTTTAATTTCCTTTTGTTTTTGAGTGTTGTTGGTAGATGGGTTTGCTATTGTAGCAAGATTTTGAGCCTGATCTCAATTATAGATACGAGATTATAATATACTGTATTAAATTCAAGACTAACCTTTCATCAAGAAATATGGGCTGCAGATGTGACTTAGTGGTGTGACCTGTTGCGCAGGAGGCCTTGGTTTTGGTTCCAGCGCTGTGTAAACAAAAGAAACCCTAAGAAATGTAAATAAACAGGGTACAGTAGAACAAATTTAACATTTTCACATGGATGCACTGAGAAATGCATCCTGAGTTTCTTGTGTAGCTCCTGTTTTTTAAACTTGAAGTGGACTAGACATGGTAGTGTGCACCTGTAATTGCAGCACTCGGGAGGCTGAGGCAGGAAAATTGCTGCAAGTTTGAGGCTGGCCTGGGCTACATAGTGAGTTTAAGACCAGCATGAACTGCGTAACAAGACCCTGCCAAAAAAAGTAAATAAACTAAACTTGAAGGGGGTAGACTAGCCTCAAGGAATAGAGGTGGAAAAATAACAAAGAGGAAACTGAGGCTGGAAGGCTAGGAAGAGCAGTGAGGATACTGGTAATGGGTCATGTTTCCCACTGAAGATGCTGTGAAACACAAAGTTTTAGGGATTTCTTGAGTTTCCCCCTAATTTTGTTTCAAATGTGGAAACCATTAGTTACAGCCCTTAGGCTGTGGGTGTGCATGTTTGCATGCATGTGTGTGCATATTTTGTGTGTGTTTTCACCCACTCTGTGTTGGTGGGTTGACTGTACTGTTTTTATATTTTCCCTGCTTCCAGGTCTTGGCAAAACTGGCCTGCGGACTAAACAAGCCCAACCGCCAGACCCTGGTCTCTCATGGGTCTGTCCCACAGCTCTTCAGCCAAATGCCTATTCGTAAGATGTGAGTATTTGGGGAGCACCTTAGTTTCACTCATATCTCCATGAAAATGCTCTCTGGCTGTAGCTTGTTTTGTGCCTCAGAAAAAATTAAAGCTAGAGACACACAGACTTTTTTCTTAATGAATTTTTAATAGTGGAAGACCTGTGGTAGACTTAATCTTGAATTTTTAAAAACTGAACTGAGTTTATGTTCAACTTCCTTCTGAACTTTTTTTCTGCTTTTTAAAAAAATCTGTTTTGGTGGTGCTGGTGTTTGCACCCTGGGTTGGCATGAAAGAAACTAATCGACTGAGTAAGTTGTGCCTTCGTGTTGTGTATTCTTGAAGAGGACTAATGATATTGTTGGACAAGATATGACAGTTCACACCAAGAGTAACAACGCTTTCCCAGGATTCCCTATGAATATGTGTTAAGTGAATTGTGCAGGTAGTTAGTTACCAAAGTTCAGACAAAGAAGTTATGTGAGAGAGATTTACAACACCAGCATGGGAATTTGTTTTGAAGGTTAGCATAATGTGGAGTCAGTCAAGAATCATAAAACAGCACAGATTTAGAGATATTTTGGGATAAAGTAGAAAGCATAGGGAAGCAGACAAACTGGTTCTCACTCCCTGCAGTGAGTGGTGGGAGCAGTGTGGCAAGGTGAGTACCAGACAAAATGCAGGGCCCACAAGTCAGGCTCAGGATTTATGACCATGGCCTTAGTAAGTAGGAAAGGGTCTAGCTGTAGAATTTAATCCTCAAATGGAATAGTATGTCTCACACAGTTGAAAATGTTATATTCAGTTGATTAGATGGGTAATCAGTGACTGATCTTTGGTTTAATGGTTTTGTTAATTTTCTTTCTGGGTCCTAATTCCCAGAGTATCTATTCTGTTTTGATTTTGGTAGCAGGACTCAAACTCAGGACCTTGCACTGGCCAGGCAGGCGCTTGTGCCACTGAGCTATATCCCTGACCTTTCCCAGAGTATCTGAGTTCTCAGCAGATAAAGAGTGTACAGGATTAGTATATACTCTTATCTTCCTGCACCTTCTGGAGAGCTACTGACAGCTGAGCATGTCTTCTGTTTGCTATTACTAGATATTTACAATGCCTTTGTTTCCTTTGTTATCAGCCGCAGTCTCGGAGGAAAGCTAGGAACTTCTGTCACTGAGGTCCTAGGTGTAGAATACATGGGTGAACTGACCAGGTTCACTGAATCCCAGCTCCAGAATCATTTTGGAGAAAAGAATGGGTAAGTGATTCATACTGTTTTTCAATCATAATCTTTATGGAAATGCTAAGTTCAAATATAGCATCTAGTATAATTTAGACCTATCTTTAGCATTTGTTCTTTCAGCTAATTTCACTGCTTAGTCTTTCTTGTTTTAAAGTACTAGGCAATATACTCAGTGCTAGAACCCTGGGTTTGATCACCAACACTGTAAAGATAAATAAACAAAATAAAGAATTGGGTCACTATAGCCTCTCAATCTAGGGTCCTGTTTTCATGTATGGGGAGGTGGTCAATATACTTTGAAGCTGGGGTATGTACTACTACATCATTTATGTGAGCTAATTTGTTGATATTCCCTTAAAATCCTTGTTTATTAGAGTTCAAAATTTGGAGAAAAAAATGAAAAACCTTGGGGATATGAACTGATGGCCTTGCTGGGCACTTTTTCCAATATACAGATTAGTTGGCTTTAAAAAGCAGAACAACCTAGTGTGGTGACACACACTTACGATCCCAGCACTTGGGAGGCTGAGGCAGGAGGATTTCTATGAGTTTGAGGCCAATTTGGAATACATAAGCAAGTTCAAGGCCAACCTGCACTGCATAGTAAGACCCTGTCTCCAAAAAAAAAAGTATTGCTGAACAGTATTGCTGGCCTTGCCAGGCTGTTGCACTGGGATCACTTGAGAAGGGCAGGAGTTTTGTTAGAGATCAGGTACGCTTTTCACTTTGGACACATTTCTCACATTTGTTATGAGAAGTATAAAAGAGTGATGTAATATGGGTAGTTTAACAAGAATAATGATTTACTTTCACCTGAAAGTGTCTTTGCTGGTTTTATTAGTTCTTGGCTGTATGCCATGTGCCGAGGGATTGAACATGATCCAGTTAAACCCAGGCAGCTACCCAAAACCATTGGCTGTAGCAAGAACTTCCCAGGAAAAACAGCTCTGGTTACTCGGGAACAGGTAAGCAGGCAGTCTGGACAGAACACTGTCTTTTTTGTTTGTTTGTTTGTAGTGCTAAGGGTTGACTTCTACCATGGAGCAACCTGCCCATATTGAGAACACTGCCTCTTGGGTGTGTGTAGTGGTATTAGGGACTAAACCAAGGGGAGCTCTACCTCTGAGCTGTATCTTAGCCCTTTTTAATTTTGAGGCAGGGTCTCACTTGAGTTCCCCAAGCTGGCCTCAAACTTGGGATCTTCCTGTTTCAGCTTCCTAACTAGGAGTACAGGTATATGCCACCATGTTCAGGTCAATGCTATCTCTTTTAAAGGGGTTAGTGGGTAGATTTTGGTAGCCGTGGAAAGTATTTGGGGTTTTCTTATTTAATTCATTTTGAGACAAGGTCTCACTAAGTTGCCTGGGCTGTACTCAAACTTGTGATCCTCCTTCCTCAGTTTCCCAGAGTGCTGGAATTACAGGCATGTGTCCCCAAGTCTGATTTGAAGTTTAATAGGTCAGAAGTTTATTTTTTGTTTTGAAATTGATTTATTTAACTTGGGATTTACTTTTTTACCCCTTTCTTTCAACTAAAAAAAAAAACATAAGCTGGGCGTGATAGTATATTTCTGTAATCCCAATACTTGGGAAGCTGAGGCAGGAATATCACCTCAAGTTGGAAGCCAGCCTAGGCTACATAATGAGTTCAAGGCCAGCCAGAACTGCATAGTGAGACCCTGTCTCAAAAATAAATAGATCTGAAAAAAAAAAAAAAATAGATCTGGCTTGACTAGGCAGGTGTCCCCTTCCTCCCTCAATGCTCCATGTGCGTCCCTTCCCAAGCTGCATGCTCGGTCAAAGAGGAGGACCACCCCTAATAGAGGAGGACCATTCCTCGGTCAAGGGTATATGAGTAGCTGCGCTCCCCTGCTAGAACCTCCAAACAAGCTCTCCAAAATAAATAAATAAATACATAAAATAGAATTGAAGTTTCTTTTTTTTTTTTTTCTGAAGAAACTTTTTTTGAAGGTAGGGTTATGCTATATAGCCCAAGCTGGCCTTGAACTCTTCTCCCTCCCCTTTTGCTGGGATTACAGGTATGAGCCACCACACCTAGCAAGTAGGTGGAAATTTGGAAAGTCTGGGGTTTTGTACCTCAGTTTGAGGTCTTTATTTTCTTGTAGCTGGAACATGGCTGAAATTCAAGATGACATGCCAGTAGAAAAAAAAAGTTAACTTGGAGCCAGGCTGGATAGTACTGAGATTCTGATAATCTGGTTGTAGGGGAACCATTGGTACACAGATCCCTTTGGGTTAGAACTGAGCAAATCCACTATCTAGTGCTATAAGAGACGTACAGCATTTAAGGAAAGATTAACATTGCAATACCTTTCTAGGTCCAGTGGTGGCTTTTGCAGTTAGCCCAGGAACTGGAGGAAAGACTGACCAAAGACCGGAATGATGTAAGGTTCTCTTTATTTCTGGAGTGGGTTTTGGAATTTATGTTGTTATTTTGTTTGTTTATTTTGTGTTTCTTTGTTTTTTGAGACAAAATCTCACTATGTAGTCCAGGCTGTCCTTGAATTTGTGATGATCCTCCTGTCTCAGTCCCCCAAGTGCTGGGATCACAGGCATATGCCCCCCATGCAGCTGGTTTTGGAGTTAAAACTGCTTCTTAACTTTATACAATAAGAACAAAAACAAAAAAAGCTGAGTGTGGTGGTGCATGCTTGGAATCGTAGCACTCGAGTCTGAGGCAGGAGAATCACTGTGAGTTTGAGGCCAGCTTGAGCTACATAAGCAAATTCAAGGCCAGCCTTCACTACATAGTGAGAACCTGTGTCCAAAAAAAGAAAGAAAAAGAGAAAAGAAAAGAAAAAAGAGGTATCAGCTTAGGACATTTTAAGAAATCTTTCAACATAGTCATAAAACTCAACTTAGTCTTTGAAAGCCTGAGTCTATGAATCTGCAATCTGACTCTGCCCCATCTCTCTCTCTACCGTTTGCCTCTATAGTTTTTCGGATTTTCTTATCTAACTCCCCTGCAACCCGGACTAAATAGTGGCCATTTCAGTCAGTCATAGCTATTGAGGAGGCGCTGAGAGAGAGGACTGTAAGTCATTGGCCTTAAATGTCATCCAAGGGAGTAGGAGCAGTTCAAAGACAGAGTACTGAGTCAGACACTAGACAAACCAATATTGTACAGTTTGTTCTACCATCAGTGTTAGACTGTCTTCAGCAACGCCGCCAGGGACCCTGCATGTGTCAGCAGCCACTCTCCCATTCCTCACCTGTCCTTGGCCTTAGCACCATGAGTCTGGCTTTCTGTTTCTGTGCAGATTTACTGTAGTGGACTCCTGCATATGTGGCTTTGATGATTGGCTTGAAGTCTGCACCTAACATAAATTTCTGTCACCACTTAAGAGCTACAAGGTCCTAACTTTATCCCATTCTGTCCTGCCTTTTTCAGCTTTGTCTCTTCTTCAGAGAGGCATGACAGGTGCTCTGTTAAAAAGATGGGTTTGAGCTGGGCGTGGTGGCACTTGCCTTTAATCTCAGCACTCAGGAGGCTGAGGCAAGAAGATTGACACAAGTTTGAGGCCACCCTGGGCTATGTAGTAAGTTCAAGGTCAACCTGAACTACAAAGAAAAAAAGAATGAAAAGATGGCTGTCTCACTAGGGACTCCTTTGTGATTGCTACTTTATATTGTCAAGACGCAGAAATCTCCACAAAAGGATTCTCATCCCCAAAGCACTTGTGCTCTTTGAATTGTTCACCTGAGGCATTTATCTCCCTGTGTGTTTTGGATTTTGAGGAGATCCTTCGGTAGCCTTTCACATCACATTTCTACCTCTTGACCTTTTTCCTCAGTCTACTTACAGCAGAACTGAGGCATGGAGAGTCACTGATCTCTCTGTGGAGGGCTGAGGAGGAGGTGCTGGTGGGTACTTCCGATATTTGGATAAGGGTCTCAGAGCAGTAAAGCCCTGACTGAAAACTAGACCATTAGTCAGTTATGACAGTCTAGCTTTCAGACAAGCACTTTGCTAAACCTTTTCTTTTTCAGTAACAAAATCAAATGAAAATAGAATATGGTATGGTAGGGTTTTTTCTTTTTTTTTTTTTTTAAATGAGACAAGGTCTCACTATGTGGTTCAGATGGGTCTCAAACTCATGATCTTCCTACTTCAACTTCCAGAGTGCTGGGATTACAGGCGTGCACTCCCATACTCAGTTTATAATCTTTCTTAGACACCATAAGGAAACTTTCCTCAGGAGAGTCTCATTTTCACGTATTCTCTTCTAGTCCCATCATCTATCAACATGGCCTAGATATTTTACCGTTCCATCATCCAAATTATGTCTTGTTCAGTTCTTCGAAAATTAACACAAAAAATTTGAGCTATTTTCTATTCAGAAAATGTGATTCTATAGTATAAAAACTGTATTATTAATGTATAAAAAATAGGAAAATTGGAATTGTCTTTGCATGCCTCCTAGTACCAAACCCAGTGTCCTGTGCATCCTTAGCCGTAGTATACATAGGCACTGGGGTAAACTCTCATTCTTTGCTTACTAACTCTATACTCTTGAATTTAGAGCACCTTCTAAACCATTCTGTCACCCTGATTCTCTCTCTCACAATTGATTAGATAGAACCCAGATACTCCAGGTAACTTCATCTGAGTCTTAACCCTTTCCTACCCACAGAATGACAGAGTAGCCACCCAGCTGGCTGTGAGCATCCGTGTGCAAGGAGACAAACGTCTGAGCAGCCTGCGCCGCTGTTGTGCCCTCACCCGCTATGACGCTCACAAGATGAGCCAGGATGCATATGCCGTCATCAGGAACTATAACACTTCTGGAATCCAGACTGAATGGTGAGGCTTCTAGCTCATCTTCTCAGAAGAGTCATGCCTTATCTGAGTGCAAAAGCTAGTGGGCTTCTGGTCTCTCTCAGCTGAGGTGGGCAATTTGTGACCTGGACTACCAGCACCTATTAGAGAAGGAAATGGTCACTTACTAAGGAGAAAACAGTAGTAACCGCAGAGACAAAGCTCTCAGCTGCAGCTTCTTGGCCTTCATTTGGTGCCTTCCAGTTCCCTAGGGCAGGTCAGAAATGAGGGAGAACCAGTACTTTCTCAGCCTTCATCAGTTGTCCTCAGAGACTACAGTTCAAATTTCTGGAATATACTTAAGAACTTGGCTCTCAACTACTTGATTTTTCTTTTTTTTTGGTCTTTTTGAGACAGTCTTGCTATGCAGTTCAGACTTGTCTTCAACTTAGGTTATAGCCAAGGCTGGCCTCAAACTTGCAAGATCTTTCTGCCTCAGCCTCCTGAGTGCAGTTGTGTACCACCACGCCTGGCTCAATTTTTCCATTTTAAATGCATCTGTCTTAGTTACTTTCCTTGTTACTGAGACAAAACATTGACACCCAAAGTTAAAGGGGGCCAGGCGTGGGGGTGTACGCCTGAAGCCTGTAACCCCAGCACTCAGGAGACTGAGGCAGGAGGATCATTGTGAGTTTGAGGTCAGCCTGAGCTACAAAGTGAGCTCAGGGCCAGCCTGAACTACATAGCAAGACCTTGTCTCAAAAAGAACAAAACAAAACACAAAAAAAACCCCAAAGTTAAAGGAGGGTTTATTTTGATTCACAGTTATAGAAGTTTCAGTCCAAAGTTGGCTGGCTCTAAGGTGGGAGAAAGACTTCATGGCAGGCAGAAGGCAGCAAAGTAGCAAAGCAGCAAGTGATAAGCAGTGACCCTTCTCTCCCTTATATTTTATGCAGGCTACATGCCCAGGGTGGGTCTTCCCATTATCCACATCCAAACCAGTCAGTGGACTAATTTAGTAATCACACACCCTTGATCCCAGCATCACACACTTAATTCCAGGGTCACACATTCAAGATCCAGCCACCTCTGAAAAGCCCCACTTATGTCCCATGGTGGTTTTGGGGGGCTATCTAGACATAAGTCATAATAGCATCTTTCATATTTTAAAAAGTGACCAGTATTCATTAATAATCTCCACCATCCAGCTCAGTTACAAACTTCACTGGTATACCAAATATATTCATAAACTTCACCTCTGTTAGTCATGAAATATAACCAAAAATATGGTAAAGCCCGATTTGGGGGCATGTTCATTTTCTCTCTAGATGGTGATTTTCAGGACTGGAATCCTTTATTTAACATGGCCTGTTACATTTTTTAAAAAGTACTGCAGGGCATGGTGGCACACACCTATAATCTCAGCACTCAAGAAGCTGAAATAGGAGGATTGCCAGGAGTTCAAAGCCAACCTGGGCTACATAGTGAGTTCAAGGCCAGCCTGAACTAATAGCAAGACCATGTTTCAAAAAATTAAAAAAAAATTTATCACCTGGCAGTAGAGACCTATAATTTGTATGGAGTCTCTAAAATTGCAGGCTTTGGTCTTTACTTAGAAAAATCCACTGAGCTAGGTAGGTATGGTGGTGCACACCTGAACTCCCAGTATTGTGAAGCCTGACCCACAACCCCAGTCCTTTGTGAACTGAACTGAGACTTTGAAACAGTGATCTGTTGCTATCTCTGTGCTCCTTCTCTCTTATACAGGTCCCCTCCGCTCACGATGCTCTTCCTCTGTGCTACAAAGTTCTCTGTCTCTGCACCTGCATCTTGTACAGATATCACTGCCTTCCTGAGCAGTGACTCAGCTTCTCTGCCAAAGGTGCCAGTTACCAGCTCAGAAGCTAAGACCCAGGGAAATGACTCAGTGGTGACACCCATCAAGAAAGCAAACACCTCTCTGGAATCATTCTTCCAAAAAGCTGCAGAGAAGCAGAAAGCCAAAGAAGCTTCATGTCCATCTCTTACTGCTGTTACCCAGACCTCCATGAGCAAGTCACCATTGAAGCCCCCATTACTTTTCCAGACCACCCAGACCTCCATGAGCAAGTCACCACTGAAGCCCCCATTACTTTTCCAGACCAGTCGGACATTGGGCATAGAGCCCTTCTTTAAGCAGAAAAGTCTGCTTCTAAAGCAGAAACAGCTCAGTAATTCTTCAGTGTCTTTTCTTCCACAAAACTCACAGGCCAACTCTAAAGGGTCACCCAGCTGTTTCCCAACAGAACATTCAGAGGGTGCCTCTGTTTGTGACAGAGCATTGAAGTTAGAATCCTCTAAGGCAGTTTCTGCAGAGGAAGATCTGACACAGAAGAGCCCAGCTGTGACTACCTTTCCAGCTCTTGAGTCTCTGGAGTTGGCTCCAAAGGCAGTTGCTACCTCCGGTCTTTTAACTGCTGAGGACCAGCTGCCCTGTGACAAGTGCAGCTCCCTGGTTCCAGCGTGGGAGATGCCAGAACACATGGACTATCATTTTGCATTGGAGTTGCAGAAATCCTTTCTGCTGCCACAGTCTTCAGCCCCCAGGGCTGTTCCAGTTGTGTCTTCTCCAGGGAAAAGAAATCCCAAGAGTCCCTTGGCCTCTAGTAATAAACGCTCTCGGCCTGAGGGCATGCAGACATTGGAATCATTTTTTAAACCATTAACACATTAATGCTGCCCTCAGGCTTGCTGTAGGGTTTTAATATTTTGTCTGTAACCTGGGAGATGGAAATACATTCATTATTCAGGGATATCTATAATGATGAAATTTTTAATACTTATTTTAAAAAATCCAGGAATTGCTGATGGAATTGTAAAAACCTATCATTTGAGTTTTTACCCTTTAGAGTTTAGGGAGGCAGTGTCAGATGAAAGTTACTTGGGCCTGAAGCCCAAAAGACCTGCTTCCAAGTTTCCCTCTTCCTCTTCCCAGAATGACGTGGTCACTTTCTTCACTTCCTCCTCTGTGGACTGAGATCATTGAAGATTTAAAAGGATGTATTTAAAATGCTTCACTTAAAGATGACAAGAGAAGGAAAGGACTAAAGATGGTTAAAAATTTCCTCCTAGCTCTGGTGATGGGCAGTTCACATGACATTTTGACCAAAGTTCTGTATCTTCTGCCCCTGCATGTTGTTACAGAATGAGACCACTTCATGCTCAGAACCAGAGCAGCACTAGCCTTGGCAGGGGGCTTGCTGGGAAGAACCAGAATCTGAATTTACAGGACTCCCCAGAGGGAGGATATGACATTTCCTAAAACCCAAAGCACAAATTTTAGAGTAAGTGCTTGGGACTTTGGGGTCCCATGCTCTTCTCTTCCATACTGAAGTATGAATGCAGACCTTATCGTTTCAAATTCATATGGTAGCTTTTTGCACTTGTTCACATCTGTAGTACTGTTTTGCTTTTTGTGGTGCTAGGGGGTTGAACCCAGGACTTTGTTCATGTTGTTAGTACTCTACTGATCTGTAGCCCTAGCAGTGGTACTGTTTTGGGTTTTTTGGTTTTGATTTTGGGGTACTAGGGATTGAACCAAGGGCCTTCACAATGAACTTCATCCCCAGCCCTTTAATTTTTTGAGATAGGGTCTCACTAAGTTGCCTAGGATGTGGTGGACCTTAAAATCTTTCTCTCAGCCTCCCTGAATGCTGGGATTATGCTTGAGTGTACTGTGACCAGCTCAAGTAACTACTTTTAGTGTGTGAGAAGTCAGCTCTTTGCGCTTTTCTGATGAGGAACCTTGAATTATACTTGGAATTAAATGAAAGTGAAGAGCTAATTGAGGTGTGCATACATGAATAGGGACAATGGTATATATGTGTCCCTCTTCCTGTACACACACACAAAGCAGTTTTTTAGCAAATGTATAAATTCGAGTACTGTATTTGAGGAAGGAAAAGGGTCAGAATTTCCTTAGCAGGAATTGTTTTCTTCCCACTTTTGTGACACTTAAAAGATTGTAATCACTGTGTACATGGGCTTTTCCTTATTAGATTTGTAGCTCCTTAAAGGAATGGTTCATGGTGCTCTGCACTGAAGAGGTTGTTGGTATGAGCATATAGGGACAAAACTTAGATGAATTTTGAATGTATAGGGACAAAATGTAGATATGATGACCAATAAAAATGTACAGACTCCTTGAAGGACTGCCTTAAATCCTCTCCCTCTAAATGTTCCACTAATGTAGCAGAGTGGCTCAGTAATTCCTAGAGGTGTCTCATTTGGTACTGAGCTGGTATTTTTCCAACACTGGCTTTCATAACTGGGGGAAGAGATAGGTAAACGGAAAGCTGCAGGTGAAGCATTCATCTCTTAGCCATTCTGCTGATCCAGCTGACTGCTTCCTGACAGCTGGGTTGACTGACATGAGGGCGCTCTACACAAAAGTAATGTGGTCAGAAGTCAAGTTCATTGGACTTGGAGAGGCCCAAGCTGGTAAAGCATGTGGGTGGGAGGGCTGGGAAAGGCGTATAAGCAGCACATCTTCTTTTTCTGGGAAGCCAGCCCTCGCCAGCACACTAGCAGTGTGTCCAGGGACAGGCATGCAAAGGTCAGTGCTGGGTGACAGCCATAGCACCTCTTTGTACCTTCACTGCCATTTACCAGCAACTGCAGAAGTACTCTTTGCTTCTTATACAGGGTAGAGTTCTTCAGCCACAGACTTGTAGCAAACTACAGCATGGGTATGTTTTAAAGCAGCTGATCCTCAGTGGTGGGTAAGATTGCACTAGAGGCAGAATGCCATGTAGGACCATGGGCCACGTTTATCATGTTTTCTTTTGCCACAGTCAGAACTCAAAATGTCATCTGTTTTCTGTAACTCACAAGTGGCCAACTCAAAATCAGGGTGGCTGGTTATCTGAGATGAAAAGGCCTATTTCACTTCTTGCTCTGCTCAGAGAACTATGCATGACAAGCTGGAGTACGTGGTTAGGAGACTGAATACTGATCCTGTGGGGGACAGAAGACTGGTGAGCAGGCTAATGGATGAGTTCTCAGGGTTTGGCCAACAGTGGGTTTCACCCATCTCTAGTCCCCGGGAGGATTCCAGCTCTTGAAGTGTGCCTGGATCTTAAGCATAAGCACAGTGTACTCAATAAAACATTTTTATTCTGTACAATATATATGTGTATTTAAATATATATATACATATATATATATATATTTGCAGAGAAACCTCAATCAACAAATCCCTGAGTCCATGGGAACCCAGGATCCTAACAAAGGGAAAGGAGGACTCTGTACCTAAAGACTAAGAAATAGGGCAACATCTTTCCCTTTCCTCCTGGTTCCCTGCAACAGAGGGAAGGGGACAGGCACTACAAATTACTAAAATGAGGTTTATGTTGGAAAGGAAGTGGGATAAGGATGGAAGGGTGTGGAAATGTGGGTCAGATCCCCCAGTCACCAGTCTGGGAAGGTAAAACACTATTTGATGAGGGCTGACAGACAACTGCAGAGGGAAAGACAAGACTGAGTGACATGCAGCTGGCCTTTGGTATGCCAGGCCTTAGCCTGGCAGCCCCACACCTGGGCCAGCAAGACAAGTAGCACCTGTGGGGCCTGTGACAGGAGGAGCTGGGAATACAGCCCTGGAGTGATGAAAGGACAGGAGATAAAGGTGAGGAACGGGCCCTGGGTCTCAGCACAGCATAGGCAGGAGTACTGCCATTCACTGTGCCACTTTCAACAGAGCAATGTCTTACCCACAGCCAGGGAGAAAGGGCCACTTACATGGCCTTGAGAAGAGGTATAGAAAAAGGAGCGCTTTCAAGAGTCACCCTGGCTGTGATAATTCCTGAAGTGCAGGGATCATCACAATGGTAAGTCACGCCCCGTCCTGACAGTAGGGCCAAAGTGGCTGTAGTGAGCTCTTCTGGTAGGCAGGCCACAGCACTGCCTGGGCTGAGCCAACCAGGTGGGCAGACCGCAGCTGGGTACTACCCTCAATTCCGCCTTCTCATCCTGCAGCACTGCCCCTCCCAGCCACATCAAGCTTGACACCTCCAGAAAGGTGACAGGACGCAGGTGGCAGAGAGTACCCCTCTGCCTAGCCTATTAACACACACAGCCGCCATCAGGGGGCAGCATGGCTGGAAGTCACCTTATGTATTGTAGGGAGCGCAACAGCCGCCCTGCCTGGAGGACTCAGAAGCCCATGTTGGCCTGGGCTTCTCCTGCTGAAATGGCTTGCACATCAGTGACATGGCCGATGCCTTTGGTGACACCCTCCCGGAACAGCAGCTTGGCGCCCACCTTCAGGTACTCGGGGTGTTTCAGGAATCGGAAACGAACCACTGCCTTCTCGCCAGTCCGCAGCTTGTCCTGCAGCAGAGAAGTCGTCACTGCCTAGCAGTGCTTCTCACACCCTTCCTACCACCCTGGCTCTCCACCCTCAGGGCCTCTGTAGACTGCTGCCCCCCACCCCCACCCCATGCAGTGCTTCTCTTCCTTCCATGGGAACAGGAAGCTCTGTGCCAAGTCTGAACTAGGGCTTCCACTTATCTTGAGGCAGAATTCTGACTTTTTTCTGGAGAAATGAGGCATGGGTGGGTCCCTCTCACCTTGGCATGGATCTTTTCCACCACGGCTGTCTGACGTACGTTGCCCACGTGTACTGTCACCTGGAATCCTCGTCGGAAGGTGGTGGCATGGAACAGTAGAACTATCTCTGCCTCGAACACTGAGCAGATGGTGGGGTTCATCTCGGGGCTCACCATCACCATGCCCTAGGGAGGCATGGTCCCCAGGCCCGGGAAGGGCAGACCTGGTGTCAGACCCTCTCTCCCAGTCTCCCCATACCCTTATAGCTCCTAAGTTCTCCTTCGTGACTCCCAATCCAGAGACCTTGGAGGACAACACTCCAGTCTCCTCTAGGGCAACCTCATCTACTTCCCATGCAATCTGCCCACCAAAGCTCTGTGGTTTCAGGGTCCTTGGCATTTGGCTTGCACCACAATGACTCACACAGCCATCTGGGCTTCATGAGGGTTCTAAGTGTTTTTCTCACGAGTCTGTAACCAGACTTAAAGCTTCTGGGGTCAGGACCCGAGTTCCTTTGAGTAGCTCTTTGCACTTCAGACAGGTTGCCCTCGTCAGTAGCCAGTTCCCAGCACTGCCCTGCCCTCTGGCCCTCTCACCTTGCGAAGGAGGGCACGGTCAAAGTCTCCAAGGGCCAGTGTTGCAGCCTGCCCGGCCCGAAGCACACGGCAGGCGGAGCGGTTGCGCTGGATGCTGCACACCCTCAGCTCTAGGAAGCAGCCGTCATCGGTGGGGCCCACCACCAGCTGGTCACCCTCGCGGCAGATCCCACTGCACACCAGACAGTGGAGCATAGGGTCAGCCCAGGTCCCCTGCCTGCTTTGCTAGGGTCACTCCAAGCACACTTTCCCTTCAGGGATGAGTTCCTCAAGCAGAGGACAGGAGCCCTAATTCGGACTTAGATGTGGGGTGGATGCCTGGCGTGGTTTAGGATTCACTTTGAAGGGTGACACCAGAAGAGGCTGCAATGACAGCACCAGTGTGGGATCCCTGGGCCTGATAACACCCGTCCCTGAAGGAGCAGGTGGTTCCCTTGGATTTGGCAGAATTCTTTTCTAGTTGCCCATGTGAGACTAGGTAATTGAATGCTTTCTAGGTTTCTTCCTGCAGCCCTCGACCCACACTTCTCCCTCGGCCCTGGAGAGTCCTGGGAGGCAGTGACTAGCTTGCAGCTCTTTCTGGTAGTGAAAGCCTAACCTGCAAGCAAGGATTCCAAAGGTGGGCTGTTTAGTTCCAGGGGCTCCTCTTTGGGGCCAGGATGTCTGCAGACAGGGCTACGTGAGGGCGGGGCAGGTAGCAGAACAAGCCACTTCACCTGGAAAGCGTCCCTCCGACGACAGTTCCAACCTCTGGTACTGTGTAGATTTCATCCACCTGAAACCCAGAAAACTGTCACTGTGCTGTCCAGTAGGGTAGACAGGTCCAGCAGCTCTCCTCACCGCCAGCCTTCTACCTGGAATTCTGTCAACTGCTGCATGAGCTCTTCTTGCTCTTTGCTATTGGTGAGTGGGGGCAGGATGTTCAAGAAGACTTTGAGGAGGTCCAGACTTTCCCCAGACACGCTGGACAGTGTGAAGATGGGGGTGACACTGCACAGGGAGGGACAGAAGGGGGTGCTGAGAGAAGGCTGGCAGGAAACAGAGACCAGTGCCCACACAGAGATCTTTTCTCAGAGAAGCCAAGGGAAATAGCAAACATCTCCAAGGTCTCCAGCATCAGGAAAGCTCCAGGTAGGCTTGGGACGGGGCCAAGCCCTTCACCAGAACTGTAGTCCCAAGCTGGAAAGGCCACAGAACTGGGCCACAACTGGGCTGGCCCTGGGGACTCCCCATCTGCTCCCAGGTCCCAGGCAGCCTACCCTGTGCATTAAGGCTTCCAGGTAAGATACACTTACTTGGGTGACTGAGCGAACTGCTGGGCGGCAGTGACAGCATCATCCTCAGAGGTGACCAGCATGGGGACTTTGTGGCAGCCAGGCTGCTTGAGGACCCGCTCTAGCTGGCGTACTGTCCTCTCCACCGTGGTCTTGGCACACAGGTCCACCTTGCTGACCACGATGAAGAAGGGCACCTTCAGGGCCAGCGCTAGCCCCAGATGCTCCCTTGTGGTGCCAGCTGCTCAGAGGAGGGCAGTGAGAGGAGAGAGGGAGGAGGGGAGCATCGGTATGGCTTCCAGGGCAGGGATAGTCGGTCCTGCCCACAGCCCTGTCCCCACTGACACTTCATACCAATGCCAGTGTTGGCGCTGACGAGGAGCAGGGCACAGTCAGGGCAGTACGAAGTGAGGCCGAAGATGGTGGTGTGCAGGTACTTGTGGTGGCCAGCCAGGTCAATGAAGGTGATCATCTTGGAGCTGCTCTCACAGATCTCCTCTGCTGTCCGTGAGTCGCTGTAATTCACCACCTGGCCCGGGGCCCAGGGTCTCAGTGCCCTGCGAGCCCTCAACCTTTTGCATACCAGGACCTAAACCAGTTCCTGGGGGCCCTGCCTCTTAGCCCCAAGCCCCACTTTCCTGTTGAGCTCAGCCGACTCCACTTGGATTCTAAGAGGGAAAGGGCTTACCCTTGTTCTCAGGGCTTTGTCTGCACTACCCCTCAGCCTCTTTAGCGTCTGCCCCACTGGGTCCCGCTGATCCCATGCACCTCTCCTTTGCTGTTAAAACCCAGGATCTCGAAGCTGATGCTGGAGGTTCGGCCAGACTGAATCTCATGCAGATGGCGGAAAAGGTTGAGCCGGGCCCGGCCCCGCCCGTTGTCCAGCTCGCCCTGGGTCAGGACTCCCAGCAGGGTCGACTTCCCTGAGTCCACGTTCCCCAGGACGGCCACTCGGAGGTCTAGGAACTGTGGATAGATGGATGGCAGTGGTTAGCTTTCTGGGCTCCATTCTCAAAGAAAGGTAGGAGAGACAATGTGGATACCCCAGGACCCCAACCAGAGAAGACCCTGCCTCCAGGGGCAACCTTAGGGGGCAGGGAGGGCACCACTCACCTGCTGGTTGTCAGGGACCTTCCGCACCAGCACCTCAGTGATCTTCCGGGGTGTGTCACTATCATAGTCTACTTCTCGCTCCCGGAGGACAGTGATGTCCGCACCAACCCTGTCACAGCAAGGTCACAGCTGCCACAGTTTATGTGGATTCCCCCCATTCCAGCCTGGCCCCTGGACTTTCCTGTACCTCCCATCCAGCACATTCCCTCCACTCTGTCCCCTGCCCACAGCTTCTCTAAAGCACAGTAATAAGCAAGCAAATGTGTGTTTAATCAAGGGGCAAAAAAGCCCAGGTCCAGGAAGGAGCATGGAGCTGTACTTGGCCCCCGTATCAAGGGGTAGAGCAACAGAAAATCCCCATTCAGCCCATAGTCCCTGGGTGGTAGGAGCATGTGGGTCCCCAGGGTTAGATAGGAAAGGGGGAGTGTACTTCTCTGCCATCCTGTGCAGGGTTTTGAGGGAGGCCCGCATCTCCTCCTCAGCCAGCCCCACCAGCAGCCCATTGTCCTCCACCCCGATCTGGTAGACAGCCTCCCCACGTCCCTCCTGGAGCCGCCACTTCATCTGTGTCACGAGGTGCTCAAAGCGGTACTGGGATGGGTTCACTAGCTTCAGCTTTGGGCAGGCAGGAAATCAAGGAAGGGAAAGTCAGAGGTTCCAAACGTGCATTGTCCCCACCTGTCCTGCCCCATGGACCAGGCCTCTGTCCCCTAAATAGTGAGTCCACTGTTCCTCCCCAGCTTAAGACTCACTTTATATTCGATGTTTCCATCTTCTGCCTGAAAAGAAACAGGGCACAGTTATCGTAGCATCAAACCAATGCCCACTTCCCTGCAGATCCCACTGGGCCCAGGCAGAGATAGTAGGGTCTGGAGCACCTGCTTAGGCCAGTACCTGGAAGGTCAGAGCAGATAAACCCTTACTTGGCCTCGAGGTGGCCTGTTTGAAGGAGATGTGTAGCAGTATGCAGTGAGTTCCCCCACTTAAGTCAGGAAAGGAGCCCCCAACATCCCTTCCTCATTCTCTAGCCACAAGACCACCCCTTCCTTCTCCCTAGGACCTAAAGCTGCTCTTCCTGGATGTCTACATCTCATTAGTGCCAGGCTATTGAGGTCTTTTTTGCTACTGATATGGAAAACACCATTTCCTTCCTGCCCACTCCTTGCAGCTGATGTCATGAAGTGTAAGAGGCTGCAAGAGGTTCTGGGCCAGGGCCAAGTGATGAGATCAGTACTGGTCACTTTAAGCTCAAGGCAAGGGAGAGCCCCAGGTGAGAAAGGTGCAGAACTCCAAAATTGGGGCCAATAAGCAGGGCACAGTGGTGCACACCTGTGATCCTACCACTCAAGAGATGGAGGCAAGAGAGGATTGCTATGAGTTCAAGGACAGTCTGGGCTACAGAGTGAGACCCTGACCCCTCAACACAAACAAAACTCAAAAATACAAAACAACGCTGGGGCCGAGGTGTACAAAAGAAACTTGGAAAATGGAATGCAGGGGACAGACTTCATAAACCACACTTTTACTGCCTGTCCCCTAATCCTGAACCCAGCCCACCACCTATTGTCTCTCCTCTGGGTTGTAGCACAGCAAGTGGAGCATCCTTTGGCCTGAGCTTTCCCCTCAAGGGTGCAAAAGGTTATATAGGGTTTGTTTGTTCTGCCGTCTACATTTCTGCACCCCTCCTCTCTGGCTACTTTTTGTTTCCTCCCCTCCTCCTGCGTTCATTCTGTTCCTGCTGGCCCTAACAGGTGGTTCTGCACCCCTCATCTCCACCATATGGGGTATGCTGGAGATCTTCCTCCAACAAAGACCTTTTTGAATGAAACATCATTTTTCAGGGGATAGAGAATCAAGAAGTTTGGCCTCAGAAATGCGTCTAGGAATGAAAGACTAAACCAAAGGTTCTCCAAGCTTGACCCCAGAGCAGCAGCATTATCACCACACCCAGATTCTCAAGCCCTGCCTAATAGAAATTCTAGGAGGGGGGTCTGCAGTTGGAGCGACTGCTACACCCTAAAGTTTGATAACCACTGGCTTAGGCGCTTCTCCTGGGTCCTATCTCCAGAAGAAGGAACAAAGTAGCAGTTGCTCTTTGCTTTAAGAACAGACCGAGCAGCAAGCTGTTCTCTGTCCCCTCCCCTCCCCTCCCCTCCCGGACAGGCAAAGGGCAGAGGAACAGCCTGTTCTCTGGTTTTATGTGGACGGTGTATGAGGGGCAGGGAGAGATAGCGCAGCTCTCTCCCCGGTACTCCTCCCTCCCTAGAAACAAGTTTGGAGAAAGTGTGGTTCCCCTGTCAGTCTCGCCGGGGGCAGCACAAGTAGGGGGTCCCCCATTCCACTCGCTCTTCCCGAGGGGGTGGAACCCCTATCCCCACAGCCAGGCGATCGCGGTAAGAAGGAGATCGCGCTCCCTCCCCTTGATCCTGGTACCCAGGCGAGGTCGTCCCTGCTCCGGTTCCCCGTTGCCCAGGACCGGAAGGAGGGTCCCTCCCAACCCCTATTCCCAAGGTCTCCACCCCGAAATGGGGGTTCGCGCGCTCTGTCCTGGCTCCCACGGTCCCGGGTCGGTAAGATGCAGGTCCCTCTCCTTCCGCCGCTTTTCAAGGGCTCACCTCTGGGGGCAGGTACGGGGGGTTGTTGGCTTTGCCGCCTCGATTCCTTCCGTTCTTCTTCTTCCCCTTTGGGCCCCCGCAGCCGCTACTGCCGCCGGCCCCCCGCGCCTTGAGGCTTCCGCCCACGGCCGGGCCCCCTCCCGGCCGGCAGCAGCCGCCGAACAGCTCTGACACCCGCGAGTCCATCCGCTGCGGCCTCCGACCCCCCGCCCGACCCCTCCCCCCTGCCGCCGCCGCCCTCCCCCACAGCCTCCGCCGCGTCGGCCGGGCCGGGAGGAGTGGGGCGGTGCCCGGCAGGCCACGCCCCCTTCCGCCCCGACGGTGGCTGGGTACCACGGGATATTGAGTCCGCGGACCTTGAGCCTCGTCCCGACGACCGCGCTTCCGACCTACATTTCCCAGGAGGCATCGCAGCGCGGACCACAGGTGCCGCGAGGCGGGGCAAGAGTGGGCTCTGCCAGGGGCCGAGTGGAGCCGTAGTCTGGTTTCTGGTCCCCGCGCGCCGAGCTCTTCTTTCTCTAGGGCTTGGGTGGGGGTCGGGGAGCCCCGCAGCCTGCGGCTGGGGACAGTCACCGGCACCGAGGGTTTACATCAGAATCGACCTTTGCGGGCGCCCCTGGGTCTGTCCCCTTAGCGGCGGATCCTTAGCGGACAACAGGTTGGGGATCCGGGACAGCATTGGAGCGCTGCAGAATTCAGGGCAACTGGTCCCACCTTCGGTCCAGCTCCATCTCTGCCTTAGTTTCTCCCCTGATGTCCGCATGCTGTTGGGGTGAGTCAGGGGGAGCGCCAGGGCGGATGCGGTGGTGATTAGTCTAATTACGGCTGTTACTGTGGCGATGATTATGCCACCTTTATATGGTAGTCACGGCATTACTACCAGGCTGGCACCGTCCGAGGCAAGTTTTAGCCGCCCCGGGCACCGCAGTGGCCTTGACACGAGGCTCGAACCCATAAACAGCCAACAGTCGGCAGCCTGAGTGCTTCGAGGATGCCTGCAGCGAGTATTTTCCCCCGCCCCTTTGTTTTGAAGCCAGACCAATCTGGGAGAACCGAGTTTGGTTTTCAAACCGGCCAGGGCTGTAAAAGGGACCAGTCCCTCACTTAGGGCGGGGCTGGGCCTCGGGTTACATCAGCCTTAAGAGAGGTTGAGGAAGTGGCCCGGGAATAGAAACTTGGCCAGGAGCTCTAGGGAATTGTTGACTTTTGACTTTCTTGCCAAGCTATCTTTCCTGCTCTTTTATGGCTCTTGCCGTCAGTAGACAGTAAACACGACCAGCGACACAAACCAGTATGCAAGACCCCAGAAAGGTAGGGTGGAGAAGCAGAATTGCTGAGAGTCGGGACGCCAGAGTTCAATTTCCAGCCCCATGGCTATCTTGTGACTCACCATTCACAGTGAGTCCACTTCCCTCACTTCACAAACAACGTGTTCATACACAGCCAAAAAAATAAAATAGGTTTTGCTTCCAGATCTCAGTTTTCTTTGGAAAACTGGAAGCAGCAACAGTGGCTTTCTTACCTCTGGTGATGCCTGCAAAGGTTCCAACCTTGTGGTGTCCATGGGCTCTTCCAAGGTCCATGAGCAGGCAGGAAGGTCTACTGTTGGTGCAGTAGCTGTCCACATGGCATAACTCCTGCAGTGGAGAGAGTAAAGGACTAGCCGAGGGTGGTGGTGCACACCTGTAAATCCGAGCTCAGGAGGTTGAGGCAGGAGGATCGTTAGGCAGGAGGATCGTTGTGAGCTACAAAGTGAGCTCAAGGCCAGCCTGAACTGCAAAGCCAGGCCCTGTCTCCAAAAAAAAAAAAAAAAAAAAGCGGGAGAGTAAAGGACTAGAGTCTGCAAAGGGCCTTCCAGGTACAGCCAATGTTGTGGGTCTTCAGGGGTTGGAAGCACACATGACTTACCTCCTCAGTGCCCTATGTGGTTGAGAGAAAGGTTATTTTGTAGCACTCAACCCCAAACCGCATTAACAGGTCCACCTGAAACATTGCTAAGAGACTTAAGACTAAGGAACCCAGTGGGAGACCTCAAAAAGGATGGGGGTTGGAAGGGAGAGATAAGACCACACCCCAGTAGTATCACTGTCACCACGTCTGGGCCCGTTGATAACCCGAGCCTGCTACCCAACACACACAATTTCACTTCATCCTAGTCCCCTTGTCTGTGTGAACATTTTTGTTTGTTTTGGTTAGCGTGGGTTTTTGTTTGTTTGTTTGTTTGTTTTTGAGACAGGGTCTTGCTATGTATTCCAGGCTGGCCTTGAGCTCCCTGTGTAGTCTAGGCTGGTCTCAAACTTGTGACAGTCCTCCTGCCTCAGCCTCCTGAATGCTGGGATCATAGGTGTGCACCACCACACTCTGCTTGAACCTCTTTTAAGAGATGGAAGGGGGCCTGGCGTGGTGGTGCACGCCTGTAATCCCAGCACTGGGGAGGCTGAGCCAGGAGGATCGTTTCAAGTTCAAGGCCAGCCTAGGCTACAAAGTGAGTTCAAGGTCAGTCTGAACTGTATAGCGAGACCCTGTCTCAAAAAGACAAAAAAAAAAGAGATGGAAGGGGTGAAAGCCCATGCCCAAACACCATGACCTACCACAGACAGAAGGGAAGGCT
This sequence comes from Dinomys branickii, assembly GCA_004027595.1. NCBI lineage: Eukaryota > Metazoa > Chordata > Mammalia > Rodentia > Dinomyidae > Dinomys > Dinomys branickii. The sequence goes on along the minus strand of PVLD010000568.1, from coordinate 236,769 downwards.
GGCAGAGGAGTAGGCTGAACAGGAACATCTGTTCAGGAAGAGACCAGGATCTTGAGGAATGCAAGGTGGTCTGTGATTGTGGAGAAGGGCATTCTTTAGTTAATCTTTCAATGTATTGCCTTAGGTATAACCAGACCTAGGTTGTTGTGTTCTGGAGGAAGTCTAACAAAAGCTTTGTAAGCCCTGGCGCCCACACTAAGTGTTTTGCTGTGTTATGTAGAAAAGGATTGGTGACAGGATAGCTATCTAGTCAAGTCTCATGCCTATGGTAATTGAGTTGTGTTGTTCTTGCTAAAACGGTTAATATCCACCCCAGTGGCCCAGGTGCCTCTTTTGTTTTATCTCAATAAAAGGTTAGGAAAAGGTGATTGGGGGCTACAATCAGAACTGTTAGCCCCCTGATCCAGACATTGTCTCTCTTGTATTTATCTTCTTACTTTTTATTCATCTGCAGGTACCTTGTTTTTGGGACCTATTCACCCTGGACAGAAACGGATATTAGACCAACATGTGATACCTTCCTGGAAGGGTTGCTTATGAGGTACCTATGATGTTATTGCTGTGGGCTGTGTATACATCATGGATACACAAGTCACCTGCAAACATGTTTCCTGGCTTGTAATTAGTCATTTATTTTTATGTGTAGTACGTTTGCATACATTTTAAACTCGGATTTAGCAGTCTTTCCCTTTATGTCTTCTTGGTTTTGTGTCACTCTAAGCCAACCTCACTCACTCCTAGATTATAAATTGCCAATATTTATGCTAGGAGCTTTCCCCCTCAGGGGATCAAACCCACAACCTTAGTATAAGCTATCCATCCATCCATTCTTCCATGAGGCTACACCCCTGACTCTCTTCTGGGAGATGAGATTTACCTTTATGCTGGATCTTTAATCCATTTGGAGTTTGTCTTTTTGTCGTGCACACGTGTACATATGTGTCAGGAGCTAATTTGAATTTTCTCCCATAAATAAGAGTTGTCTTGTGTTATTGGCTTTGAGAAGTCACCATTATTACATACTGTGACCTACATAGATTTGTTTCAGAACTCTTGTGTTTTGTTTACCTTTAAGCCAATACCACAGTGTTTTTTGTTTATTTTTTTCAGTACTGGAGATTGGACCTAGAGCCTCACACTGAGTTAAATTCTCAGTCTTCTCAGTCTTTTTTTTTTTTCTGAGACAGTGCTTTGCTATATACTTCAGGCTGGCCTTGAATTCACTATGTACCCTAGGCTGGGCTCACACTCATGCAGATCCTCCCGCCTTAGCTTCCCAGGTGCTGGGATTACAGATGTGCTCACTATACCGGACTTGCTTTTTATTTTTCTGACTGAGTCTTGTTACATTGTCTGGGCTCAGTTTGAACTTGTAATCCTCTTGCCTCGGCCTCCCAAGTAGCAGGAATTACAGGCCTGCACCTGCCATGTCCAGCTGTGTTCTGTTTTTTTCTTTGCTTGGATTGTTTCCCTTTTGCAGTGCTGGGGACCAAACCCAGGGCCTTGGGTATGCTAGATAAGTGCTCTACCACTGAGTGAGACCCCTGGCTCAATGCCACAGCACTTTCTTTAATCGCTGTACTTTGGTAATACTTGTATGTTTTGATCTCTGGTCTCTTACTTCCTGAAATACACCCTCTTCTTCACTCTCATGTCTTTTCCCTGGGCTTTTCTCTGTCTCTAGTCATCTCATAAACATTGCTGTCTTCAGAATCTCAGCCCATTCTCATTCTATATACCCTCCCTGTGTGAATTTATCCACTCCCATCAGATGCCTATCTGTATTCCAAATGTGTTCCTAAATATATCTTTCACTGTCTAGTGGGGACATCAAACTCAATCTATGAAAAACTGAACTCAAAAAAAAAACAAAAAACTGAATTCATCTCATCTCCTTACTCATTCTGAAATAAACCTACTCTTAGCTGGGCTGATGGCATATATTGGTAATCCCAGCACCCTGGGAGGCTGAGGCAGGAGGATTACAAGTTCAAGCCCAGCCTGCAATTTAGTGAGACCCAGACTCAAAAAGAAGACTGGGGATGTAGTTCTGTATGAGATCCTGAGTTCAATCCCCAGTACTGCTAAAACAAAACAACAACACTGACTCTTCTTCTAGTGTTCCCTTCATTCATTGAATAGCACAACTAGCCATACAGTTGCCAAAGCCAGAAATCTGCTTGTCTTTGCAGTCTTTCTGCCTCTTCTCCTCAGATCCACCACCAAGTCATGCTAATGGACTTTAAATACTGTATCTTTACAGTCCACTCAATTCTCTCAGCCACTATAACTACCCTCCTTCCAGTCTCTTTCACCATACTGGGTAATTTCTGTTACTACCTGCAATCTCTCTCTCTCTCTTTCTGTGTCTGTCTTTGAGATTGAATCCAGGGGCTGGCACATGCTAGGCAAGTGCTCAGCCAGAGCTACATCCCCAAGCCCTTTTATACAAATGTTTTACACATAGTGTCTTTGCTAAATTGCCCAGTGTCCTTGAATTTGTCATCCTCTTGCCTCAACCTTTTAAGTAGCCAGGATTATAGCGGGACACTACTGCATCCAGCCCTGATCTCTTTTCCTCCCTGGAATTCAACCTCGAGGCCACAGCCAGTGTACTGATTAAATTTATTAAATGTAAATATAATCATGTCACTCTGGTACTTTATTTATTTTTTGCTTTTTGAGACAGGGTCTTGCTATGTAGCCTGGGCTGGCCTTGAATTCACCGAGATCCTTCTGCCTCAGCTTCCCAAGTTCAGGGATTACAGGTGTGCACTCCCATGCCTGGTTCACTCCATTATTATCTTTTAAAGCTTTCCAGGGCCGGGGAGATAGCTCAGCGGCATAAGCCTCTCCGAGCAAGAGCAAGGTCCTGTGTTTGATTCCTGGTACTAAACAAACAAAAGTTTCCCTGCTGGGAATGGTGTCGCATACCTGTAATCCCGGCCCCGAGAGGTTGAGGCAGAATTACAGTTCAAGCCTAGCCTGGGAAATTGAGCAAAATCCTGTCTCAAAATATAAAGGGCTGAGGAGCTGGGCATAATGCACACATTTAAAAGTAGCACTTGGGAAGGACTGCCTGAGGTAGGTAGCACTGAGGTAGAAGGACTGCCTGTTTGAGGCCAGCCTGCAGTACACAGCCAGACCCTGTCTCAACAAACAAACAAAACGCCAACCAAAACAAAAGCGCTGGGGATGTAGATTTGTACAGAGGCGCTGGAATCAATCCCCAATACTGCCGTGTGTGTTGCGGGGAGCGTTCCCATTTCCTTATAGTAATTAACACCTTACAGGAATTAACACCGTTGCTAAGGTTCTGAAAGGGCTTGTTTACGGTCTCCAGCACCAAGGATAGGACCGAGCACAGTGGATGAACGGCCAAGAGCTGATGCAGAATGCGCGGGGAGGACTTCCCGGAGCCCCTAGTTTTCCCTGGCGCGAGCCTGAACACCTCAGAGCTAAACCAGCGCCAGGAACCTTAATTCTCAATCCACCCCCATCCCTCCTCCCGGCGGCCGTGCCACGCCCCCATTTCCTTCTGACTCAGCAGGAAGCGGGCGTGGTCTTCCTGTGACGCTGCGTGTGGTGCAGGTTCTAACTGCTGCCTGCGGAAGGAAGAGGTCGCAATGGCGGCGTTGGAGCCGGAAGTGTTTCCCCCGGCTTCAGTCCCAGGTAAGGCATGGGGTCCAGAGCTTGGGGAGCCATTGGGACCTGTTTCTTCCCTGCTTCCATTCCCGGTCGTTTATCTGACCCTTTTCCGGTCCTTGCTTGTACCCGGTCGCGCGTCCAGCCGCGCCTAGTTCTGCCACGATCTCTTTCCCCCGGGTTGCGCCGCCTTGATTTCGGCATTCGGGGCCCAGTGTGACTACACTTTGGACTTATTTCCCCTGGCCAGGGCCTGCCGCTGTCTGAGAGGAACCCCTGCCCCTGTCTCCGAGCCCCCCCTGCTTCATCCGTCGTTTAAACGACCTGGGCAGGTCTCCGTGCGGGTGTCAGGGTGCCTCTTCGCGAAGGTGACTGACGCGTTGACCCCAGGAAACAAGACTCCCATTGACCTGTGGCGCATTCCTTTTTCGCATTTTATCCTTCTGTCCTCGCATTAGATTTGGAGTGGTATGACAAGTCGGAAGAAGCTCCTAATCCCCAGATAGACCTGTTTGAGAACCACTCTGCCCAGGAAGCTCCCAACCCTTCTGAGTCCTTTTGCCCAAGAGACTGCTTGGTACCAGTGGTGTTTCCTGGGCCTGTGAGCCGGGAGGGGTGCTGCCGGTTTACGTGTGAACTTCTAAAGCACATCATGTACCAACGCCAGCAACTGCCTCTGCCCTATGAACAGCTCAAGCACTTCTACCGCAGAACATCTCCCCAGGTATGTGGGGAGAACGGGTGGGAGGACTATAGGGCCCTTAGATGGTAGTCGGGGAGACAAGGGGTCTGAGAAACTTCGGGGTTTCTGTCAGGTGTAGCCGCTGAAGGGTTAGCCTAACTCTCCTCACTTCTCTTGTTCACCCTTTCTGAGATTCCTGTTGTGTGTTGCATTTGGACTTCACGAACTCTGCCTTAAACGTTGCGGGATGGTGAACCTAGGGCTTTTTTTGCTTTGTTTTCAAACAGTGTCAGGCTGGCCATGAACTCACTATAGCCCAGGCTGGCCTCAAACTCCTGGCAGTCCCCCTGTTTAAATCTCCCAAGTGCTGGGAGTGCCGGCCTGTGCCACCACACCTGGCCTGAACCTAGGGCTTTGTGCATGCTAAGCGTAGGCTCTTCAGAGCTTTCTGCCCCTGCTCCTCCCCAACTTTAAACTGGCTATTTTGGTTTCTTTTCTTTCCAAATTTTCACTCTTTCTCCCTAACCCTAACCCCAAATTGAGGATTGAAGCCAGAGGTTTTTCACTGTGGTGTTTCCCTAGCCCATTTTTTTTATTTTTTCAGGCAGGCACTTGCTAAGTCCCAAATCTGTGATCCTCCTACCTCAGCCTCCCAGAGTGATGGGAGCAGAGGTGTCTGCCACCGATGCCGGGCTCTTTTGTTTTTGAGACAGGATCTGGCTCTGTAGCCCAGGCTGGCCTTGAAATGAGATCTTCATGCCTCAGCCCCTACTTGTTAGTGGATTTTTTTGGACTTTATATTATCTAACACTTTTATTTATTTATTTTTGGAAGTCAAATTATTTATTTTTTTTTCTGGAGACAGGGTCTCGCTATACAGTTCAGGCTGGCCTTGAGCTCACTTTGTAGCCCAGGCTGGTCTCTAACTTGCAACAGTCCTCCTGCCTCAGCCTCCTGATTGCTGAGATTACTGGTGTGTGCCACCACACCCAGCTAGGAAGTCAAATTCTTTTTTTTTTTTTGGTACTGGGAATTGAACTCAGGACCTTGCACTTGCCAGACTGGCGCTTGGGCCGCAGATCTATATCCCTGGCCTCTAGGAAGTCAAATTCTTAAGAGCTCTTAATATTTTCATGGTTCTTTTTAAATAACATCCTGTTTCATAACTGTGTAAACTTGGCTTATCTGAAGTTATCTGTTGTGTGTTTGAAGCTCCTCTCTGTTCTTTGCAGTATCTGTTTCTTCCAGACTCCTTTTTCCACTTGCGTTGGGATCTGACTTTCATGCTGAAGGTTTTTATCTGGTCAACAAACATTTCAGAATAAATCCTTGCAAGCTCTGTGTGTGTGCATGGGCCTCACAGGCTGCTGGACTCTATCATAAGGAGACTGAGTGGGAACCCGTGGAACTTCAGAAACAGTACTGGCACGTCCACAGGTGGAGAGAATTAGCACTTGGTCCAAGCATACTCACACAGGTTTTTATTTAGTCCCCTGTATCACTGTTGTCTTCTGCTGTAGATTTGCCAGGGTTCCGCTGTGTGAGTGTGTTTCTCCTGGCTGTTTGTTTGTTTGTTTGTTTGTATGAGACAAGGTCTTGCTATGTAACCAGGCTGGCCTTAAATTTACAGCAGTCCTCTTGCCTCAGCCTCTTGCGTGTTGGGATTACAGGCATGTGCTAACATGCCAGGCTTCATGAAGATTCCTTTAGTAGTAGCTAGTATTCAGCTCTTGAACTCTTAACTTTTCCATCTATCTATCTATCTGTGTTTTATTTTATCATGTTTTTGAGTCAAGATCTCAATATATAGTGTTTGAGTTTACTATGTAGCTCAGGCTGGCTTTTTTGAACTCATGGCAGTCCTGCCTCAGCTTTTGGAGTGCTGGGATGGCAGGTGTGCACCACCATGTCCTGCATCTGTCTTTTAAAACTTGTTGCTTTGCCCAGTGTTGCCTGTTTGCTAGTTCTCTAGTCTTTCTCAGCACTTACCTTCCACTTTCTGCTTCCTTTCTTAGTTTTTTCTCAGTGTTTCACTGGGAGCATGTATTAAAAACCCCATGTATTTAAGTTACTCTGATCGGAGGACCTCCAGAATTGTCTTTATTAGACCACATAATCCTCATTCCTGTCTGGATGCCCTCTACTTCAGAGTACTGTCTTTGCTGTTGTGAGTGGAGGAGGATCGTGACTGTGTGCAAAGACCATAGTTTTCTTTACACTGTGATATTCTCTGATAAGATTCAGTGTGTGGTTATGGCAGTTCACTGAGCTAGATCCAGTCGGTGAGTCTGTCTCATGTTGCACCGGGGCACTTTGAAGGGTACCCACTTTGTCCTTGTCTCCCACATGCTCTGTCCTCACAGGCGGAGGATGCAGTGAGGAGGAAACCTCGGACTGCTAGCGAGGCAAGCAGCAGGAAGTGCCAGCAAGCCCTGGCGGAGCTGGACAGCGTCCTCAGTCACCTTGAGGACCTCTTTGCCCGGACACTGGTACCGCGAGTGCTGATCCTCCTCGGGGGCAGTGCCATAAGCCCCAAGGAGTTCTATGAACTTGACTTGTCCCGGCTGGCCCCCCTCAGCATGGACCAGAGCCTGAGCACGGCCACTTGTCTGCGGCGGCTCTTCCGAGCCATCTTCCTGGCAGACGCCTTCAGCGAGCTACAGGTTCCTCCACTCATGGGCACCATCGTCATGGCGCAGGGTCACCGAGACTGTGGAGAGGAGTGGTTTCGACCCAAGCTCAACTACCGAGTGCCCACCCGGGGTCACAAACTCACTGTGACCCTGTCCTGCGGCAGACCTTCCATCCCAGCCTTGGCCTCTGAGGATTACATATGGTTTCAGGCACCCGTGACACTGCAGGGTTTCCATGAGTGACTGAGGCTACTGCTTGTGTGCTTTTTTTTTTTTAAAGCCAGAAGTCACCTGTCTATTGTGAGCTGAGTTTCTTCCTGGTGAGAGAAGGAAGCTTGGGATGGGCTGAAGGTGTGGCCAGGACTGTGATTATCATCATTTAGCGGTTGTTCTGAATCAAGTTATCTCCCCAGCCAGCCGTGGTGGTGCATACCTGTAATCCCAGCACTTGGGAGGCTGAGGCAGGAGGAACGTTTGAGACCAGCCTGGGTTACAAAGTGAGCTCAAGGCCAGCCTGAACTGCATAGCAGATCCTGTCTCAAAAAAAAAAGAAAAAGAAAAAGAAAAAAACAAGTTGATCTCCCCAGAGGGTGCTGGGTCATGTTTCTGTTTGGGATGGGAAAGCAGAGATGGCATTCTGTAGGCATTTCTACAGAAGTGGCCTTTTCTGCTTTAGCTCTGTCTTTTCTGGGATTTTTGCCAGGGTAATATGTATGTGTGTCTCATACTGGATGAATTTGTTTATGAAATTAATAGAATCATATTAAATTTTCCTGAAACTATTGACTCAAAGAGACTTCAGCCTTAAAACTGTTTTTGTTTTTCTTCTGGTCCTCTTCAGCATCAGGGCTTCCAGGTTCTTTTTTTTTTTTTTTTTTTTTTTTTTTCTTTTCTTTTGTACTGACAGTCAAACTCAGGACCTTGTGCTTGCCGGGCAGGCACTACACCTATGAGCTATATCTCCCATCCCCCAGGATCTTTTACTAGTTTTTTCTCTTCCTCAACCCTAGGCCAGTCTTGGAAGTTAAATGACTTCTATAAATTGTTTGATAGCAGACTTGGGATGACAGTCCTCATGAGCTAACTTCTAGCCTGGCATTCTTTCCTTGTCACATACAGATCTGTGCGACTCTTAAGTTCCCCTTAGATTTATGTCTCCAGAGCAGAGGTCCCCTTGGGCAGCATCTGGGGTAGGAACTTAGCTTACCAGGCCATTTGGTGCGAGTCCAGGGTGTAAGGGCACAGTGTGCCCTGTGCTCCATCTGTGGTGAAGGGAATGCTGCAGGGAAGCTGCACCTGCAAGACTACGCCTCAGTGTGGGAGCCGCAGCCCTGTTCCCTGGCGGATGGTCTGGAAGCTGTTGTTGGATGTCACAGGTGCTGCTGGTGATCCATCAGGACAGAAGCCCCCAGGCTGGGCTTGGGGAGCTGTGTTTAAAAGGGACCCTGGAGCTCTCCTTGCTATTCTGGGACCTGTTCCCGCCTTCAGATCCAGGAGGCCAGTGTCGGGAAGGGGGCTGAGAGCAGGGTAAGACAACAGAAGGGTCTTCGCAAGGGTTCTTTTCCCACAGCCCTATGTTTTCTAGGGTTCTGCCCAGCCCTTCCCTGTAGTTTTTTGATGGCTGCTGGCCGTAGCTATTGGCAAAACCCTGTTCTCCTGCCTTGGCATTTTCTCTTCAGCTCTCTGACTTGGCCATCATGGGCCTCCCTGGTGCCTCTTCGGCTCAACACAGCCCTGACCACTAAGGGTTGGCGCTCTCGAGCCCTGTGGAGGAAACCCCCTGCTCATTTCCTGGAAGCGAATCGAGGACAGAACCAGGGCCCTGCTAGTGCTGGCAATGGTGTGGCTCTGAGTGTGCCTGCACGTAAATACAGGGGGGCTGCAGCACAGATGGCGCAGGGTTGCTGGCGTTAGTTGTGTGTGTAGAGTGCTGGAAACACAGTGTCTGACATGTATTGGGGGTTTTCACTTCGTGTTTTTAAACTGGGGATTTAACTCAGGCCCTTCCTATTCAACCACTACGCCACTGAGCGATCTCTAGCTCTTTTGAGACAGGGTCTTGCTAAATTGCTTAGGTTGGCCTCAAACTTATCTTCCTGCCCCAACTTCCTAAATACCTGGGATTATAGGCATGTGCCACTGACTTTGACTCCCTATTTTAAAAACTTAATTTATTTTAGTGCTACTAGGGCTTGAATCCAGGGCCTCATGCGTGCTAGGCAAATGCTGTACCTTAAAGGTCCATTCCCAGCCCCAGTACTATCTTCTCTCTCTCTCTTGTTTGTTTCTGTCTTTTAGAAACACAGTTTTACTATGCAGTTCAGGCTGACTTTGAATTTACTTTGTAGCCCTGGCTGGCCTCAAACTCAAAGTACTCCTCCTGCCTCAGGCTCCTGAGTACTGGGATTACAAGTGTGTACTACCATGCCTGGCCTTTCTTGTTTCAAGACAAGGATCGCTCTTCTTCCCAGGCTGGTCCCCTCCTGGCCATCTTAGCCTCCAGGTGCTGGCACCACCAGGCCTAGCTTTTGTTTTTTAAGTACTGTATTTTAATTCAGTCTCCAGATGTCATGGAATTTCAGATCTATGTGATTCAGAATTTCAGTTTTGCCCCACCTGCAGGGAGGCGCCCTCTCGGCCTCTGTTGCCCAATGCCTATAATGTTGAGTTCCTTTCATGCCCAAGACACAGCTCCCAGTGTCTAATCTGACAGCGCTGCATCATGTGTGTGGTTGCCCACATGGTAGCTGGGGAGACTGAGCGCTTTGCTTACGTGGTAGAACACGGATTTGAACCCAGTGACCCACAGGCTGAGTGCACCGCACAGCCCATGCATGGCTTTACTCCACATTAGCCGGGATTTGCCCTCCAGAGATGTTACACTCTTGTCTCCCTCCTGATTCTGGGTCCTGATGTGGAGCCTGCTGTCAATAGGTAAACAGATCACTGAGAACCAACTGCTTGGGCTCTTTTCTGTGCAAGGAGCACTTGAAGCATCTTCACCAGCCAGAATTTGGGTTCTTCTCTGTCTCTTTCCTTGCAGGAGAGGAACTGGGCTATGTTTCTCAGCAAGGGGAGGCAGGGAGGGGTCTGGCCAAAGGGAGCGGGGAAGTTGTGAAGAGGGGCTTGTGAGCTGCTCTGAGAAGCCATGTTAAGCCAGGTCAGCCCCCTCCAATACTTACTACTATTATTTTTTTTTTTGTACCCTGAATTGAACCCAGGATGTTGCACTTGCCAGGCAGACACTGTCCAATACTTATTTTAAAAGCCTGCATAAATAATGCCTGGGTAATCAAAGTAATTACCTGAATAACTTAGATGCATGCCTATAGGCTTGGCCTTGGGGCCCAGGTCATTTTGATTTTGTGAGTCTTCTCAAAGGAATCCCCAAATGAAAAGACCAATTAATAACTTTAAAGCGCAGCTCTGCCAGGCAGCAAGCTTCCTGAGGAACGTGTTCACAGTTCTCCTTGGCTGAGACCAGAGGTGGATATTCTCCTGGCTACATTTGAGTCTTAACAGCAACAGCTGTGGGGCCCAAAGTAGGAAATGTAGGTGGTGTGGTTGGGGCAAGTGTAGGCTGCAAACATCACCCTTTCTGTGCCCTCTCCACGCTGTCCCTTTTCACCAAGTTGTCCTATGACCTTGCCCTGTTGTCGCGTGTGTGTGTGTGTGTGGACACAGGTGGATGAATCCCAAGGAAGGGCAGGAAAGGGAGGTATGGTGCTGAAGGGATGGATCCTATCCTGTAAGACGTGGCTTGGGGAGGGAGGATTCTCAGTGTTCATGGACTTTTGCAGCTGGGTGGCATCTCAGATTCTCTTCCTGAAATAATTCTGAGGTCAGAGCTGGACCTGGTGGCACGACTGTAATCCCGGCAGGCTGAGGCAGGAGGATCATTTCGAGTTTGAGGCCAGCCTGGGTTATAGAGTGACTTCAAGACCATCCTGAACTACGCAGCAAGATCTTGATTCCAAAAAAAAACGGAGGCCAAGAAGTGACTGAACCGGCTGAAACAGTATAGATGGTCTCAATGTTGAGATGCACCACCACCCCTGGTACTGGGGATTGAACCCAAGGCCATTGCGCTGACCTGCGTCCCCAGCCCTTTTTATTTTTTTGAGGCACGGGCTGGGATTCCTGATCGTCCTGCCTCAGCCTCATGGAGTGCTGGGCTTGTAGACCTGTGCCTCCACACCTAGTTTTGAGGCTGTATTTTCTCTCTTCACACCCCGGTTATATGTGTATACAATGAAGCTCTAAACGGTGAGTTCGTGTAAGGGCTAGTGGCCTGCAATAACCCTGGAAGTGAGCCCAATAGGGGCTTGAGCCAATTTAAGACTCTGGCCCCAACCCCGGAAGGGGCGGAGCGGGGCCCAGGTCGTCATGGAGACGCGTCGGTCCGCGGCCGTTGGGGAGCCAGAGTCATGGACGCCGAGAGCCTGCTGCTGTCGCTGGAGCTAGCGGCCGGCAGTGGGCAGGGCCTCAGCCCGGACCGGCGGGCCGCGCTGCTCACCTCGCTGCTGCTTGTGAAGCGCGACTACCGCTACGACCGCGTTCTCTTCTGGGGCCGCATCCTCGGGATTGTGGCCGACTACTACATCGCGCAGGGCCTGGTCGAGGACCAGCTGGCGCCACGCAAGACGCTCTACAGGTGGGAAAGACAGGACGCGACAGGGAGACCCACGTGCCAGGAACTTTTGATGGAGCCAGGGAAGCTCCCCTGGAGCGGGGGCTGCCGGAGTAGAAGCCAGGTGTGGGGCTGGAGGCAGCTCAGCCCCTGACAGGTGTCCCGGACTCTCGGGCGCCCAGTTCTGGCGGATGGGGGAGCCAGTTGCGAGCCAGTTGTGGGAGCTGCAGTTCTGAAATTTGGAGTCACACAGACCCTGGGGAGGGGGACAGATGCGTCATCTGACAGTTAAAACAAGAACAGAGTTGTTCACAAAGGGACCCAAGGGTTCTGATCTGCTAGACAGCAGTCAGGTCCGGTGGTGCAGGGGCAGGTTGGTGTCTCCCGGTCTGCACACAGACGTACAGTCAGAGGGCCAGTTCTGCAGCTCAGCGTGGAGGTGACCTGACCCAGGCTCTGTGTGTGTGTGTGTGTGTGTGTGTGTGTGTGTGTGTGTGTGCGCGTGCGTGCGTGCGTGCGTGTGTGCGTGCGTGCGTGCGCGCGCGCAGAGCTGGATAGAGAGGCCAGGGTATTTGAGCTTAGTCCACAGCGTGGGGGGACCTGTTGGGGGACTCTGAGCAAAGAGGAGTGGGGAAGTGGGGTGTGCATTTAGGAGTCATCGTAGCTCAGGATGGTGCGACTTGGAAGGGGAAGACAGCTGAGGAAGTGGAGGGCAGCTTGGGAAATGAGGTGGGCAGTGCAGGACTTGGGACTGGTGAGCCTCACAGTGATGGGCGGTGGATCATCGTCCTTCCCGAGGTGGCTAAGTGAGTGCCAGTGCTGCTGGGCTGGGAGAGAACTCAGGTTCTGGGAGGCTGAATTTGGTGTGAGGTGCCCGGGGGAAGGAAGGAAAAGACATAGGAAGTATAGACCGGAAGTCCAGAAGGAAAACTTGGGAACCCTTTTTTTTTTTTTTTTTTTTTTTGAGACAGCACTTCACCCTGCAGTTCAGGCTGGTCTTGAACTCACGGTGTAGCCCAGGCTGGCCTTGAACCCAAGGTAATCCTCCTGCATCAGCCTCCCAAGTGCTAGGGTTATAGGAGTGCGGCACCATGCCATGGATATCTATTTCATTTTATTGCATAAGGATTTGTTGAGCTTCTACTGTGTGCTGAGCACTGATTTAAGTGCCAGGAGTTCAGGGTGAAGGGGACACTTAGGTGGGAGTGGGTGCTTGGGGACGGGGAAAGGAAGACAAACACTCCCATGACTTAGGTGGCAGATGGTGAAAGTTCTACCATCCAATGGGCTATTTTATCTTTTTATTTTTATTTTTTGAGATGGAGTCTGCATATGTTATCCAAGTTATTTTGAACTTGTAGGGTCAACTGATACTATTGAATAGGCATATACTACCCTGCCTAACTTCTGGGACACTGTCTTAGAGATGAGTTGTTTAAAAATACGGCAGGTGTGCGGAAGCCAGTGGAGACTAGAGTGGCTAGAGAGGAGCGAGTGCAGGAAAGCAGCGCAGATTGTGAGGTCTGAGGTGGGAGTAGGAAGTATCATGGGGACCTCCGTGGGGCAATGAAAAGCTTGGCTCAATGGGAAGCCACCCAGAGGTTCTGCACAGAGGAGCTCCCCTGAGCTGCTTTAGCTTTGAACAGTGGGTAGGGCGCCGTCGGAACCAGGAGTTGATGTTGAAGTGGGTTGGGGGTGTTCAGCATCTCTGCAGTGTCCAGTGCAAGTGGCCGGCTGGTGGTGGTGGTAGTGCTGAGGCGGTTGGAGGCTGGGCACCCACAGTGCAGCTGGGCCTCTGGGAAGCAGGCGGAGATCAACGGGGGGAGGACAGATTCCTGGAGGAGGGCAGAGGGGGACAGCAGAGGGCCATAGAGATGGCTCCTGGGCTATTAGTTTCCCCAGAAGCCTTTTCCCCACTCGGGCTAAGTGGTGCAGGAGATGGAAGGCAGGCAGGAAGGGCCTGCACAGGGCAAGCCGTCACCTGAAAGTGTTGTTCAGAGCTGAGAAGAGGGAGCAAAGATAGAAGAAATTCTTTGTAGAGAGGCAGGAACTCTGGAAAGCTGAGCTATTTTTCTGTTGAGAGAAACAGCAGAGTCCAGCCCTGAGGGATCAGGGTCCTCTCTGCACTCTGTGTGGGGTTTGGGAGGGGCGGAGGGCCTGGAGCCAGGTTGGCTCCCTGAGCCAAGAGGAAGGGCCACGTTGTCACTCATGGGCTGAGCCTGAAGCAGGCGGGGGCGCATTACCAGGCAAGGGCAGCTTCCGAAAGATGCTGTTCACAGCACTGGGCCCCTGACTTCGAAAGGGAAGGAGCAGAGTCCTGGAGGCAGAGCCCAGGGCCACTGTGTCATTGCAGCCTGAACTGCATGGAGTGGAGCCTCCTACCCCCCGCCACTGAGGAGATGGCTACACAGTTGGCTGTAGTGAAAGGCCGCTTCATGGGCGACCCCTCACATGAGTACGAGCACACCGAGTCCCAGAAGACGACGGCCGAGGGCGAGAAGACCTTCGAGGACGATGTGGTGGTGAGAGAGGAGGAAGAGGAGGAGGAAGTGGGCTGGGCCAGCTGGGGTGGGGTCTCAGGTGGAGTTGGACCCTGAAGATGTTTGGCCCTAGCCCCCAGAACAGAGCAAAAGCAAACACACACACGTGCTCACACACGTGCCCAAGCCAGCCCAGTAGAAATTAGGGCAGTGAGTACTGTTCTCGTGGTTTCACTGGGCCTGCCCGGCGCTTGCTCCTGGGCCAGTGCCTCCTGTGACCGTCACACCACTGTGAAAGAAGGCTGCCTGCTCCAGCTGGCAGAGGGAGGGCACTGAAGCATGGGTAGGGTAAGACAATGGGGCCAGGGCCAGGAAGGTGAGGGCTCTTGTGGCACCTGGGGGCGCTCAGGAAGGGGATCAGGGAGTGTGCCAGGGACACACACACTTTCGCAGGTAGTACACACACAGATATATATGTGATACGCAATACATGTATACACCCTAATGTGTGCAATACGCATACACATAAGTATATATGCAGCGTCTTACAAATACGTGATACATGTATGCACATGTAATTATGTGTCATATACATAGATGCACGAAAATATGTGACACAGAGAACATGTAAATATATTTGTGTCCACACATACATGTGATATACATATATGTGCACATATAGGTGTATATATGATACACATAAATATATATGTGAAACACACGTGTAAATACATATGCGGCACATGTTTTTCTTTTGGAGAGGTACTGAGATGCCGGCAGGGCCACTCCCCAGTAGGCAGGCCCTCTATCCCTGGGATGCACCCCCACTTTGTTTTTTTTGTCTTTTTGAGACAGGGTCTCGCCGTGCAGTTTGGGCTGGCCTTGAACTCACAGCAATCCTCCTGCCTCAGCCTCCTGAGTGCTGGGATTACAGGCGTGTGCCACCACGCCTGGTCCCCACCTTGTTATGTTTGTCACCAGTTTTTATTTTATGAGATCATGTGGCACATGGTTCCACATTCCACAGTGCACAAAGGAATGTAGTAACATTTCTTTCTGACCACACCTGCAGTCACACCGACCCTCCTTCTGGGTGATATCAGTGTAGCCATCGAGCCTCTACCTGCGTGTGCACAGGTGTCAGAAGTGCAGGACCTCAGGCAACAGCATCAGAAACCGGCATGTTGCCTGACCCCAGGGGCTTTGAGTTGCCATGAAGTGTATCCATTTCAAGCAGATACTAAACCTCACTCAACACCTGACCTTTGCACACACCCTTCATCTCAACATAACCTGGGTGGTGGCATGTGACACACATATTTCTGCACCTGCTCTTTTCCCTTGACAGTGTTTTTTTGTAGCTCCTTCGGCATCAGTGTCCTAAAGAGCTTCCCCAGCCTGGTGTGGTGGCACGTGCCTGTAATCTTAGCACTCAAGAGGCTGAGGCAGGGTGACTGCTGAGAGTTTGAAGTCAGCTTGGGCTATATGGTGAGACCCTATCTCAAACAAACAAACACACAAACAACAAAAAAACAAAAACAAAAAAAAGGAGCCACGCTGTTCTTTGCACCTGTGTGGGAGTGTGTGGTGGTTAACCTGTGTCTGGGTCATGGAATCGGAGATGGTGAGCCCCCAACCCTGGCAAATAGTGCCCAAGCATGTGATGCCTACACAGTGAGCACTTGATTTGAAGGATCAATTCCTAGAGGTGGAATCGCAGGTCAGCAAGGGGCCTAAATTTTGAGGTTGGCGTGCCAGAGTTCCAACCTTAGCTTGTGTGTGGGGGTGGTGGGACCTTCACAGCTTTCACGGCCCCTGCCCCCTAAATGTCTCTCCAGAGCCCCTGAGCCGTCTGCAGGACCCTGCGGAGCCAGTGAGCTGACATCTTCACAGCTCCGGGCCCACGCACTTGCAGACTGCCGCCTCCTAGCCCTCCTTCATCAGCCATGCAGCTGGCGCACGGGGTGGCAGGTGGCCTGTGTTCCCTGGCCAGGGCTGCCTGCCCCAGATGGCTCTGTGTAGCTCCTTTGGTCCTGCTGGCCTGCATGTTAACACAGTTAGGTTCATCTGCGTGGAGCTGTAATGTGGGGGAGGTGCTTGGGCAGTCATGTGACAGAAGAGAGCAGGAGGTGAAACTCCATCACTGCGTCCCCAGTTTTACTGTGAATATCCACGGTGAAAAAAAAGAGTAGAGCCGGTCAAGCAAATGTTAGTGATTTACCTTTAGGAGGTGGGATTGTGAGTGCTTAATCCTTTTAAGTATATCTTTGTGCATTATCCACGTATTCTGCAGTGAGCGTGGTCACTTTTTCTTTTTCTGTTTTGTTTTTTGAGATAGGGTCTTGCTGTGTAGTTTAGGCTGGCCTTTAACTTCTGGCAACCCTCCCGGCTCAGCCTCCAGCGTGCTGGGATTACAAAGCACGCACCCCCGATACCCGGCTACTTTCGTATTTTATTTTTTTGATACCGGGAATCGAACTCAGGACCTTGTGCTTGCCAGGCAGGCGCTGTGCCACTGAGCTGTAGCCCCAGCTTTTATATACAAAGGCAAAATAAGAACACTGAAGCCAGGCGTGGTGGCGCACACTTGTAGTCCCAGCCAACCCTCTCGAGTCTAAGGCAGGAGTTTGAGGGCAGCCTGGACTACATAGTGAGTTCAAGGCTAGTCTGCGCTCCCCAGCAAGACCCTGTCTCAAAACGAACAAATAAACTAATGAACCCCCTCCCCCAACAAGAAAAAGCAACATTTAAACGTGATGAGAGAGTGGTGTATTTCCGGAGGGGAACGTAAACTGTCCCCGTGGCTGTCCCCAGTGGGGGACACTTGCGGGTCAGAAAGATTAAATGTTTTGTAGTGTTTTATTTTTTGAGACAGGGTCTTGCTCTGTAGTCCAGGATGGTCTTGAACTTGTGGCAGTCCTCCTGCCTCAGCCTCCTGGGCACTGAGATTACAGGTATGCATCACCGCCATGCCCATTTGTAGTTGTGAGTATGGTGTCACTTGTTTGTATTCACATTCAAGGAAGGAAGGAAAGGAGGGAGAGAGAGACGGAGCAAAGGAAGGAAACAAAGAAAGAAGGGAGGAATCTCCAGGAGGGAGGACAAGGGTCTGCCAGGCACAGCCACAGGGCCTGGCAGGGACACTGGCAGCTCTGGTGAGGAGGCTGTGTGGGGGTCCTTGCATCAGGGCAGAGTAGGTACAGCACCTGGCAGCGGGCCCTCTCCTGCCTTCCCAGGTCCAAATCAAGGAAGAGACCCGCCTGGTGTCCGTCATTGACCAGATTGACAAGGCCGTGGCCATGATTCCCCGAGGCGCGCTCTTCAAGACCCCCTTTGGACCTGTCCACATCAACCGGACTTTTGAGGGTGGGTTCCCCGACCCTCCCTCCTCCAGCTCCCTCATGTACCTTGGAAGTGAGGGAGGAGGGGACAGCTATGTCCCTGAGGGGGCACCCTGTGTCCTGTGCTGTGGGCTGGCTCCCTGCTTATTTCCATCTTTTCTGCCAGTGGCCACTTGGACCCCAGGCTCATTAAGGGCCTGGGCTCCCTGCTTTTGTCCCACTTGTAAGAGTGCCAGTCTCTGTCTCTCTCTGGTGCCTCTCTTTGTGGTCCTTGCCGTCTGCCTGCATGGGGAGAGTCTGTGGGGCGTGGCTGAGCATCCTCCGGTGGCCCCCTCTCTAGGACTGTCCTTGTCCGAGGCCAAGAAGCTCAGTTCCTACTTCCACTTCCGGGAGCCCATAAACCTGAAGAACAAGACCCTGCTGGAGAAGGCAGACTTGGACCCCTCCCTGGATTTCCTGGACTCCTTGGAGTATGACATCCCCAAAGGCAAGATTGCACCTGCCATTCTCTGCAGGAGCAGAACCAGAGATCTGGGGGGAATGGGCCCCCTCTGGGGGCCTTTGGGATGATGCTTCCCCAGGCCCCATCACATTGCCACTCAGTGAATGAACCTCAGAGTTGTTTAGATTCCACGAGTGAGCTCACGCAATACTTGTCTCTGTGCCTGGTTTTTCACCTAACACAATAATGACCTGAGTTCTATACACTAATCCCACAAATGATAAGATCCCACCCTTTTTAGGGCTGCATATTATTCCATATTCTGTATGTACCATGTCTTTTCCGGCCACTCATCAGTAGCCAAACTGAGGTAGTTTGCATTTCTTGGCCATGGTGGATAGTGTGTCATGAGCATGGGCGTGTAGGTGTCTCTGACAAACTGGTTTCATTGCCTTTGGAAAAACATCCAGGGGTGGGATTGTTGGACCTAGAGCAATCCTGACTGGAGGCAGGTTTGGAATCTTCCCCAGATATCCCTAAAAGTCCTGACACATCTCAACCTTTAGTCTGGGCGCCGTCCAGTGCTTAGCCCACAGCTATGCTCGGTGAGTGCTGTTCAGGTGACCTGGTGTCTCTTCTGAACAGGTGTGGTTAAGGTGGCCCTGTCCCAGGGATGCCTGCTCTCTATACCCATGGAAATGGGTGGGAGCTCAGCAGCTCGTCGCTGGCAGCCTTGGTTAGAGAGGGAGGAGGGTGTTGGCCAGGATCACTGTGTCCTCATGGCTGTTACACTGTGCCCTGGGGCTGCACTGCTGTAGGGGACTAGGTAGCTTTGGAGCCACCTGTTTCTGAGGTAAGGGGACCCCTCCTGGGGGACACAGGCAGTGGCTGAGTTCTCTGATCTTGGGCTGTAGCACACAGCTGGAGCTCTGGTCTGGGCAGACTTCTAGGTGGTGTCTGCCATGGGTGCCCTGTCAGCGTGGCTACCAGCAGCTGCCTTGCACCAGGGGCCCCTGGCAACAAGCGGGGTGCCTTCACTTCCACGAAACTTGGGGAGAGGAATTGAGACAGGCAAGCTCAGCTGTGGTACACAGCTTGGGCAGCAGAGGGCAGCAAGGGGCTGGCTGCTGGAAATTGCAGAGGCAGCCGTGGTGATGGTAGTTGGGGCAGACAGACACAGGCATGAGAAAGTGGTGGTGGTGTTTGATCAACCTTCTGGGTGTTTATGTGGCTGGTGCTTCCCACCCAAGTCCTTGGGCCTCCTGGGCCAGAGACAGGCCCTGCTGCCTGTCAGTTAAAGGCTGGGACCATAGTGTCACTGTCTTCCCCGAGCTCCGGCCCGCAGGGACTCAGCTCTACCACGTGGCCCCCGGCCCGCAGGGACTCAGCTCTACCACGTGGCCCCACCGGGGCAGGCCCCACTGGGGCAGGGATAGCCCCCACTGGGAGCACATGGCCACATTTTGGTGTGTGACCGAGTTGGGGTTACTGGTCTGGGAGGTTAAGTGCCTACTGCCTGGGACAGCCCTGTTACCCCCAATCCACTCCAGCAGGCCTAGTCCTGGCAGCGGGAATGGAATTCGGCAGTGTGCCTGGGCCTGAGGTCTGCACACTGCAGCAGCAGGTGGGGGCCAGGCCCGGGAAACCCAGCGCTTCCTGCCAGTGGCTCAGGCCCCTTCCACTCCCTGGCTCGCACCCCACAATATAGCCCTCTGGGAGCAGTAGCCACTATACAAGGGGAGGGCTGAGGGGACTTAGGAAGATCAGGACTGTTCCCTGGAGTCCTAAAGGGGCCACAGCCAGTGGCTGGGCCCAGGCCCATTGGCATTTGCAGAAAGAAAGTAAGTGAAGGTGACAGTGAGGGGCTGTATCCTCAGGTCGACACTACGTGACTAATGGCACGTCCTCCAGAGTCTGTTTCCTGGGCGACCAGCTGAGCTGGGATGATGGCAGAGAGCAGGAGTGTGACAAGAATGCAAGTGAGGGAGGGGCAGCTCCGTGCTGGCTGGTGACTTGGCTGCACTGGCACCCCTTTCCAGCCTGGCACTGTCCTGCTGCCTCACCAGGGGTGCCCAGCTCGCCCCAGCTCCCTGCTAGGCTCCTCCTGGGATGCTATACTGGATGAGATGCCCCTGACCTGCTGCAGGTGAGGCACAGCAACCTTAGTGAACAGACTGGTGACAGTGCACCCACAGTTTGGACTCGGGGGCTCCAGGCACCACGTGGTCGGGGAGGCTGCAGGCCAGCTTTTGTGTGGGCAGAGGATGAGCAGGCCTGGCTGTCTCTGATTCAGGGGCCTGTGGGTGGCTACAGGCCCTGAGGACTGAGAGGGACCAGGTCTCTAGATTTGGGGTACTGAAGGCTATGGATGGAACTTCCTGGGCCCATGCATCTTGCCAGAAGCTGAGCACAGTGGCCTGGGAATACACCATGGTCTCCACCCTCATCTCCTTGGGCGGTGCTCGCTTAGGCTAAGGGCTGGGAAAGCAGCAGGCCAGGGTGATGCAGCGGCTGGCCCAGGGCAGTGCTCAGCCAGGGCCCAGGACACGGGGTGATTCGCTTCTTTCTCTGTGGGGTCCTGCGGCACTGTGGGAGCTGACAGATTGGCGCATGGATCCTACTTGTGCCATGTGTGGGTTGCTGCCCTGTATGGTGGGGGTCTGGGAGAGCCCAGGGGCTGCCAACTTTCTAGCCCTGGAAAACTAAGGTTTGGGCCTGGGCCAGTAGCAGCCCTGAGGGAGCCAAGCTGCCACAAGGGTCATGGGTTCCTGGCAGGAAGGTCTCTCGGATGTGGTGTGGCCCATGGGTGGGGATGGTGTTGGAGGCTGCTGGGTGCGGCATGCCTGGGGTGGGCCATGAGAAGCTGAGTGCGGGAGCCAAGCGGCTGGGCTGCGCTGGCAGCTGATAAAGGCCACGGAGCTCAGCACGCTGCCTGGTCCAGCACCAGAACCTTTAAAGCCTCTGCCTTCCTGGCAGGGCAGGATCAGGGCCGTGGCTGCTCCGGGAGAGGCCTCATGCGCAGGGGAATAGAAGGCCCAGATCTGCATCCAGAGGCGACTTTCCCAGGCTCCTTCCTCCCACACAGCGGCTCCCTCCCTTGGACCTGGAGCTGGATCTGGCCCTTCCAGCCAAATCCCTGTGGTGGCCGGGCTGCTCCCGTCTGCAGGAGCATGAACCAAAGCAGAAACCGGGATGGAGACTCATTAATGGCGCCCAGTTCCCTCCCACCAGGGCAGCCTGGTCTGCCTGCTGCCAGCAAGGCCACAGAGCAGAGGCTGCTGAGCCCCTCTTGGCACTGAGTGGGATCACACTAGGGTGAGGGCCAAGGGCCACCACCCCACACCAGGAGACCGGAGCCTGTGTGTGGGGTGCGCTGTAGCGCTGGCCCCCCAGAGTTGTCAACAGGAAGAGTGTACTGGTGTTTCACCTTTTCCACTTCCTCTGCTGTCCCCCCAGGAGTGGTGGTAACGAGCTGAAGGCCACCTGGGAGGCTGATGCCTGGCCCCTTCTTCATCTGCCTCCCCAGGGTCCTGGAGCATCCAGATGGAGCGGGGCAACTCACTGGTGG
Source organism: Dinomys branickii (assembly GCA_004027595.1). Classification (NCBI taxonomy): domain Eukaryota; kingdom Metazoa; phylum Chordata; class Mammalia; order Rodentia; family Dinomyidae; genus Dinomys; species Dinomys branickii. The sequence goes on along the minus strand of PVLD010000568.1, from coordinate 215,348 downwards.
TGCTGCGCAGCCTGCTGTGGCCGGGCCTCACCTTCTTCCACACCCCGCGTACCAGGAACCACGGCTACATCTATGTGGGCACCGGCGAGAAGAACATGGACTTGCCCTTCATGCTGTAGGATGGGCCACTTGGATGTTCTCCGCGTAGCCTAAACAGTATTTTCCTAAGTTTCTGTGAACTTGGCCTATTTATTCTGTCCTGCCTTACTGCGTTCCACCTCCCTCTTGTGTCCAGGCTGCAAGGAGAGGTCCCCTGGGCCAGGAAACCTATTTCCAAAGCAGTGGCCAAGAAATGCAACATGGTCACGGAGAAGCTGCTATGGAGAGACAATGGTGAGAGGTGACAGCCAGGAATTCATGAGGACAGCTGCTTCTTAGGCTCAGATGAATGACCTGTGGGCCATGAAGCCCCTGCACCTCCCTCCTATAGCCCCCAGACTAGAGCGCAGGGCTGTCCTTGGCAGCTGGAACTGTGTGGCAGACTCTCCCAGTTGTACCCAGGCCCCCTACCTCCCCAGCAAAGAGCACACAGCGGGCAGGAAGGCCATAGCCTGGTTTATGAATGATAATCCTTAGAGTAAAACTGTCCCCAGTACTGGCCATAGCCCATAGCAGTCAGGAGGCCACTGCAGCTGTCTGGGGCCCAGGCACTGGAGTGGTCCCACTGTCCCCTGTGCTGCAGGTGCTGGAGGGGCCAGGTTGCCCTGGTGGGGCAGTCAGGAGGCGCTTGGGCCAGGTGTGAGTCAGTGGTACAGCTTCCAAGGCCGGCTGGAGTAGCAGATGTTGTCCTTCAGGAGTGGTGACCCCACAGCCATGCGCACCTTGTTCCAGCGGTGGCCTTTTTTGTAGATGGGCTTGACAGAGCGTGGAGACCAGCGGGTGAGGTAACTACGGAGAAAACACAGGAAGTGGTGGTGAGCACTGGGCACTGTCCCCGAGGCTGTGCCAGCCTCTCCCCAGGGATCCTTTTTCAAAGCACCAGGACCACCCTGGGAATGACTACAACATCTTAGGATAGATACTGGCACCGCCACCGTGCGGCCAGTTTCGGTGGCCCGGGCCTAGCTCCTCCCATCTTTTGTCGGGGCTCACGTGTCAATGGCCTGGGCTGGAGAGCAATGGGAGCGATGATGGCCTGGAAGCCTGCACCGCCACCCCGCGCACTCTGCCACCCCGGCTTTTAGGACCCTTCCAGACACAGGCTGACCCAGGATGAGGAACAGCTGGTGTGGACTGAGCCCAGGGAGGTTCTGGGAACAGGAGGGGTGCGAAAGGTGGTGGCCGCCCATGGCCCTCTGGCCTCCTTTGGGGATGACCAGGGCCTGCCAGTTCCTGGAAACATGGGGCTTCCTCTGTCCAGAATGAGACCTGGTTCCTGTCCAGAAAGGTCCACCCTCATCCTACAAGCACAACCGTGATAAGGCCAGGAACCCCTGTGGCCTGCTCCAGGTTGGGCTCGCCCTGGTGCCCCTGGAGACCCTCAGATGAAAAGTTTAAGAAACAAATAACCTTGGCTGAACAGTTTTAGATGAAAAAATGGAAAGTGGCTGTGGATTTGTGTGTTCCGGCAGAGCTATTCCGACCTCAGTCCTCTGCTCCAGCCCTGGGCCTCACGTGCCCGTAGGAGGGGGCCAGACACATGCTGGGGGCAGTGCTGTCCTCACTGGGGTGCTGACGGTGCAGGCCGGCCCTGAGACTGCATGTTTCATGGTCATCATTTGGGGGCAAAGGAAAGGGACCACCTGATGGCCATTTCAGAGCGTGAGGACATGGGGCCAGCATGCTGGCCAAGCAAAGAGGGTGCTCATTGGGATTCCGAGAGGACCCCAAGGCAACCTGACACTCCTGCTTTCAGCTGTCTGTTCCCAGCCTGGCTGGGGCATCTGTGAGAAGTGGGGCTTCGGGGCCCTCAGGCCAGATGCCTGGGCCTCATGGAGCAGCTGCTAACAGGGCTCTCTGGGACACACCAAGGCTCTCCGTCCCACCTATGGGGACAAAGCAGGGCCTGGGTTAGTGCGTGGCACTCAAGGGAACTTGCAGAAGCAGAGTCCTAAGAGGGGACTGATTCCTTTGCAGCCAGGACCCCTCCCTCAGAGTGGCCTTTTGCAACCCAGGAGCTCACACATCATCAATCCTCTGTCACATTAAAGGACACCGGATGCATGGGAGGGAGCTGCCTGGGCCTCAAAGACTGAGGGCAGACTGGACTATGTCCTTGGACCTGCTAAGTGTCCTAACAGTTGAGAAGGGATTGGGCCCCCAAAAGGCTGTAGCACAGTGGGGAGCCCTAGTGGGGAAGAGGTTACCTACCCCCCATGCTAGAAGCTACTCCCACTCATGACAGGGGCACAGGGGGCAAGGAGTCAGAGGCGCACCCCACCCCACAGCCAGGAAATGGCCCAGAAGCTTGGCCTCGGCTGCCTCCAGCTCTTCCTCATTCCAGGGGCAGTGGGACAGACTAGAGGAGGGAGGGCTGTTGGGAGGGAGCAGAGAATCCCCCCAAATCAATGTTCCAGATGTAGCTTTATGCCAAGTGGGGCACATCACACACCGAAGGGCCCAAGTGTGGGGAGAGCACATGGGACAAGAGGAATAGGCACAGCACAGCCCAGGGGTCGGGCCAGAACCCTTTCACTGAAGGGGGCCACCTGGCTTAGGTGGGGGGCTGGCTGATTTCAGGGTCCATAAACCCAAGGACCTCTTGAACTGACATAGGAAGTGGTATAGACTGCCAATTGCATGCCTCTGGGGAGCAGCACTTGGGATCCAGGCTATAGGGGTGCTGGCCTAAAGTTGTGCAGTGCATGACCTACGCAGCTGTACATAGTGGTCCTACCTCAGAGGCCTCACACTGTCCTATAATAACCCCAGGGCTGGAAAGAGCTGGGGGACTGAGTTTGCAGAAGTGTTCTGACATCCCCATAGCAACCCTGTGTGAGGTCATGTGCAGAGGCTTAGCACATTCTCGTGCCCAATCAGCAGGCCTCCCTATGTTCTTTCCCAGTGTCCAGGCCAACAGGGCAGGGGCCAGCACGGAAGGTGGCAGAAGCACCACAGCCGTGCCATGGTGGGTGTGATGGGAGCAGGGGGCTTGAGCTGGTGGGGTGCATGTGGCTCTGAGCTGCAGCCAGCAGCTCCTGTGGGGTGGGGTCTGAAGTGCTACTTACCGGTTCAGCTTGGGCTTGCTCTTCGGGACGAACCCTTCAGGAAGCTGAGGCCTGTGATTCGGGAGCAGACCTGGGGAGGAAGAGCGCAGGGTGGCTGCAGCAGTGCTGAGGCTGGGGAGCCCGCAGTGTCTAGGCCACGCCTGCCCTACCTGCTCGGTGGGCCATCTTCACGCACTCCTCCACCTTGCGGTGCTCCTCCAGGCACAGGCCTGTCACGCTCCGGGGCAGCATGCCGCCGTGGGGCCGCAGGAACTGACGGAGCAGCAGCACATCCTGGGAGATCACAGGCAACGGCCGTGAGCCTAGTGATCAGCACCCCAGAGCTGTGCCTCTTTCTGCCTCCACCACTCCAACACAGTTAGCCCCACTCAGTGGGGCCTACTGCTACCCCCACTAGACCTAGAGACAAGATGCTCTGGAAGGGCCAGTCTTCCCTGTACTAGCACCTCTGGTGGTAGCAGAACATCTGGCAGATGTTCTTGGAAGGGAGGACGTGTCGGCACCCCCAGGTCAGGTCCAGTACAACCAGATGGCCCTCCTGTGAGCCCCCAAAGTGGGAGGGGGCCCGTGCAAGGTGAGCCTCCCAAGTAGGAGGCCCATCCTCTAAGTCCCTGTGAGCAGATGGGAATGGGTTGCTGGGCTTCCTCTGGGCCATCGCAAGCCCAAAGCCACTTGTGGTGCGTGAGGGAGAGGACCACAGAGCCGAGGAGAAGGCGGCCACCCCTGCCTTCCCTCTCCCAGAGCAGCCTCAGGGTACAGATGTCCCTGGGGGACCTGGGTCCCCATTCTCAGCCCTCCAAGCTTTGGGATCAGATAGGAAGAGCCAGGGTTGGCCTAACCCAGGGCTCATAAATGGGGCTCTGGCTGCCAGGCAGCAGGAGAGGCGGGAGACCAACTCCAGCTTTTACCTGGCAGGGGATGAGATGCCCTCTGCACATAGAGCCACAGCATTTCCTGCAGGTGCTGGTAGGAAGAGCACCCCAAGTGGCCAGACAGGTACAAGTTCATCTCCCTATCAGCAGCTGGATTCCAAGCAGACCCATATCCCACTGCCATGTCACCAAGCTGGAACACTCACTGGCACTAAAGGCCTGGGGCAGCGTGATCAACCCTTCCCGACCCAAGGCCACACTGCCTGCCTGTGGTCATCCCACCCTGCAAAGGGGCACAGGGACAGCTTGCAGGTCAAGCTGGTCCATGCAACAGTTGCCTGTAGCCCCAAAATAGAGCACTTAACGTCACCAGAGCAAGCCTGGAGGAGCAGATGTGGTCTCTGGGCTGCATCCTAGCCCAGCCCTGTGCATTTCAATGGCGGGGATTGCAGGGGCAGCAACCTGGGCTGTCTGGCTTCTACTGAATGGTTTGTATCCTAGCAGGGTGGCCTGACCGGCTCACTCCTCCTCCCAGCCTTCAGTATCCTCATCTGTGAAACAAGGACAGAAAAGTCCCTCCTTTGTGGGCTCAAGTGGACACTAAATGACAAGGTGCAGGTGCCCACACAGAACCTGGTACAAGGCACACACACGTGACCCATGGCCACTGCTCCCCATCTTCTCCTTGCAGAAAAGGCTGTTCCAGCTCGGGCAATCAGGGCTCTGAGGCTCCAGTATGGAGAGACAGTAATGTGTTCCCAGGGTAGTGAGAACTTGAGCTGCCCCATCAGGAGAGGTGGGAACCAAGCCCAGGCCTGATTGCATCCCTGGAGAACCCAACCCCAGTGCTCTGAGGCGCAGCCGGCCCATGAACCCAGTCAGTGGCTCCCAGCCCTGCCTGCAGTCACGGGATCCTGCTAGAATCACGGGGAGCTTCGAACAGTGCCCAGCCCCACTCCCAGGCTGATGCAGTTCTCTGAGTTGCAGCTGGGGCAGCTTTCCTTTTCTTCAGTGCTCGGCACTGAGCTAAATCCCAGCCCTTTTTGAGACGAGATCTCACTAAGTTTCCCAGGCTTGGCTCAAATTTATGACCCTCCTACCTCAGCCTCTGAGTGCTGGGCTTACACGCTTGGGGCACTAGTTCTGAAAACTCCTCAGGTGATTCTAATGTGTAGCCAGGGTTGACAGCCACTGGACAAATGCTGCCATCTTGGTGGCTCTGTGAGAAGCAGCAGTGACAAAGAGGGAGGACCTGGACCTTGGTGACACACGCATCTGTGCAGACTCACCTCATAGCTGTACTTGTGTTTTAGGTTCCAGCGGCAGATGGGGCACTGGCCTGTGGGATTAGGGGGATTTGGACTCTCCTTGGGTGTTGCTACGATGTGGCCTTCAATCTAGCAGGCAGAGAAAGAGCTGGTGTGAGGGTCAGGGCCAGCACAACCACTTGAGGTGGCCACAGGGACGTGGCTTGGTGGCCTTCAGGTCTGGAGGAAATGACCTGAATGGAATAGTGGGTGGCCGTGAGGGAAGGGTTCGCTCTATCAATGCCTGTCACCTTGCCTTCCTCAACCAAGCAAGTCCAACAGGGCCTCGTGCTTCCTCCCTGCCTCTGGAGCACTAATGCACTCAGTTTCAGGTGGTGCAGGAACCAACAGTCCCAAGGACCCTCCCGTCCCAGAGTCTTCCCTGGACAAGATCAAGGTTTGCAGCTTTATGCCAGAAGGTCTCACCCAAAGGTGATTTTGCTCTTCAGGGGACACCTGGACACACTTGACTGTCATGCCAGGGGGAGGGGTTCTACTGGTATCTAGCAGGGGCACTATTTGCACAGGGCGGCTGCACAAGGAATTCTCCAGATGGCTCCGGACGATGCTGAGGGGGGAAGGCTACAGGGGCTGGTACCTGTTCACGCTGTTCCGGGAACGAAAACATGGACAGCAGATACATTCCTGTTCCGCCTCACTGCTTTTACCATTCTGGATGTCACCTTTGGAACCCACTGAGGCCACACAGGAAATGACCTCTGCACTGTGCTGTGGCCCGTGACACAGCCTTGGGACAACATTGTGGGGTAAATCACGGATCTGTTGGTCTCGGTGGCTGGGTCAGGTCTGAGCTCTGGAAGGAAGCAGCAATGTTCCAGAGGGTAGGGACAGGAAGCCTGCTCAGCTTTGCTGGACACTCCTGACTACCTTCCTGCCACGGCATCCACTGCTATTGGAAAAGGAGCACTGTGGGTCGGAAAGAACTCTTAGATGCATGGTGAGCCCCAGTGGAGGGGGCACTGCAGTGGCCAGGGACAGCACCAACATCTATTGATTCCCTGTTACAGGCCTATCTCTATATTAAGAACAGGTCCCAGACATTATTTCCTTTCACTCCCCCAACTTCTACACAGGCGCTTGACCTTATTTACAGAGGACAGTGACAGCCAAAGTGCAGTGCAGGTCTCTCTGGCAGGGATGGCTCTCCAGGGTCACAGTGCCACCTCGTTCATCTGCAAGGAGCAGATTCATGTTCCACAGGAAAATCAGTCTACACTCAAGTCAGAGGCCTCTCTCCTCCAGCATGGACTTACAGGGCCAATACTTATTCTGGCTTTTAATGATAGAACCACAGGAAGTACCCTAAGGGAATGGGGCCCTCAGAAGTCAGAACAGCAGGAGGCTAATTAATGGGAGGGCAAGGGAGTCCCCTGACCCAAAGGGCTCACCCAGGGATGGGACTCCTCAGGGAGCACTGGGCTTCTGCCTGCCGGAAGGTTAAATCCCTGACCCATACAGAAGTTACAGTGGGCTCTGGAGTGGCTAAGGATTTCTCAGCAGCATGGCAGGCCACGTGAAAATGATGCTGTCTTGCAAGGATTATAGGATAAGCTAGGCCCCATGACTCCCCGAAGAAAGGAGGTAAGGGGCCCAGGGAGGGAGAGCAGTGCGGGGAGGTGAAGAGTCGCTCTGGTTTCCTTCCCAGCAGACATGCCAGGGCGCTCACTAGTGTGGCCAGGGCTGGAGGTTACCTTTTGAAGGTGTTACTTAAGAAGTAGCTTAGTTACTCTGAGCAGAAACAAGAGACCCTGGCTCTGAGTCAACTTACTCTGGCTCTCTAGGCCTATTTCACTGCCTTAGTTTCCCCTTTGGGAGATGATTTATCATTTTCCAGATACTATATTAGCAAAGCCCTCTGTGACCTTGTCATGCAATAGGTCACTTTAATCATAATGGATTCTTCAGCCCAGGCAGAGTAACTGTTCCTGATTGACCACACTATAGCACACAGCTTGAAAAAATAGTACACTGAGGGAGCAGAGCCAGAAGCCAGGAGCCCAATGTGACCTCCACCTCCCTCCAAGGAGCAGCCAGGCAGCTCCAAGAGCTGAGAAGTTCTGAGTGGCTGATGCAATGACACTTACTATAGTTGTCTTCCCTTCCTGGGTCTCCACCACTGTAGAGATAAAGGGTAAAAGTTATGTCAGCTCAAAAACACAGGCACAATAAACAAGCCTGCAGGCTGCACTCTCATCCCACCCCTACCTGGGACAAGAACATGCAGGGTAACTCCCACCCCTCATGCCAAGATTGAACCCTGGAGGCTGCTGGGGGAGACCCTGAATGCTTGGCAGGGTTAGGAGTCTCTACATGTTTTTGCCTTCATGAGCTGAGACTCATCTTGGGTTTGTCCAAAAGAACTCATAAGATCCTGCCCCACAGTGGCTGGCAAGAATAACCTGAAAATTGGCAGGGGGTGGCAGTGAAAAGACTTTTCAGAAGTACCCTTTGCAGTGTCCCTTCACAGAACTAGAGGTGGCTCTGACTGTGAAGGGCCTCTAAAACACAGCACTGAGCTAACAGTGGCCCCACAGCAGCGAACCCATGAGATGAGCTCACTGCTAAAATGCAGCCCCACAGTCCCGTCTCATTCTGCACCAGGGCCTGAGGTTATAGCTCGGGGTGGAGTGCTTGCGAAGCTCGCCCCATACCCTGCTTCTCACACACATCTGCCCGAAGATGGCTGTGTGAGTTCACACCTCTGTTCTGCTCCGTTCTCTAACCCTCTCCTGCAGGCCCCACGCTGCTGTGCATGCTGGAGAGGTGATGGAAGGGAAGGACTGCAATGCCACTCCAAACTGGGAGCGACTCCTTCAGCCTGGGCTTGCTGAGGTCTGAGGAGTGGAAGAGAACCTGAGGCAAGATAGCTGAACACAGCTGTCCAGCTGTGCACACTTCCTATACCTAGCAAGGGTGCGCAACTACACCGTGGAGAGCAGGCCAGAGCAAGAACCAAGCTAACAGCCCACATGCAGCCAACGCCAGAGATTCTCGCCTGTTCTCCCAGTTTCCTTAGACAGAGAAGCCACAGTGGTTAGCATAGAAACTGGCACATAGCAAATGCTCAATAAATGCCAGCTATTTATAGGGTGTGGCTATTTTAGGGTTCTACGGTCACCTCACCACTAAGTACGGCAGGAGAACACTTGGCTCACACAGGCTGCGAACTGTCATGATATGAAAACCCTATTTAAACAGCAGCTTGGTTACCACGGTTTTAATCAGCATTGGCCAAGGCAAGACACAGATCAAAAAGAGCCCACGGTCCTTCACTGTGAGAATCAGTGAACTCTATAGGCTGTTCCTTAGGCCAATGTCCATCAAATGTACACAGCAGCCAGGGATCACAGGAGGCACTAGCCAGTTCTGTGTACATTTATGTGAGAGCCACATGGTTGCGCTGCTTATCCCTCACAGAGTAGGTGCTTTTGATTTCTTCTATGTGCATTTTCTCCAGTTTCTGAAATAAACATATATTGCTTAAAATAAACAATACAAAGAAAAGGGTTTGTCTAAGGAGAAAAGAGAAATCTAACCCAGCCAGAGGCCCAGGGCAGCATCTGTGATCACTGAGCTCTGTGACCGACACCTAATTGGACACAGACTGCCTGGAACTGGTCCCCGTTTGTTTGCTGGGCAATCCATTCGCTACTCTAAAACACCAACCTGAGAGCCCCTCAGTGTCCTGCTCCAGACATACAAAGCAGAAACAAGGACCAGCAAGGCCCAGAGGCTTTCTCTAGAGAACACTGTGGTCACTAATCAATTCATAGGCAAGCTAGGTCCCTCTGCAAAAAAGAAACTGCATCACCCCACACACGGATCCACTTGTACAGAACAGAGACCAACCCGAGAACGGGATGTGGGCGAGACTCAACCTGGTGGGCAGTCTGAAGCCAGCACAGCTGTGGAGGGAAGGGAAGGTCAGTGCCGTGTGTCAGTCTGCAGACACAGCCTGGGGTGGCCTGGGGTAGAAGGAGGGCACATCCACAGCCCGGCCAGGCTCCAGGTACTCCAGAAACTGCAAATCTGCAAAAACCACGCTGGGAAAGGGCCTGAGGGTGAGCAAGTCTGAGCAGTGCCAGGTAGGGGGAAAGTTGCTGAGAAGCCCTAAGGAAACAAAAGCAGAGAGACATTCTGGGACTGGTGGAGTCAGCAAAGAACAATGCCCCAAAACAGAGAATAAACATGTGGTTCCCTTCTCCAGGCAGGCACTTGGGTCCTAACCATGAGGTAAACAAGTCTAACAAAACATACATCACTCTCGGCAAGGACCCAAGCCCTGAAGTCATTCCACTGGCCCCTGGAGCAGAGATCAAAGCCTATGGCAAGCTTCACTGTTCACAGCTCTCCATGCACAACTGGGAGCCAGGCCTTGCTAGGAGCCAGTGGGTAAAACAATAGGCAGATACTTATCTAAGGGACAATTTGTCAAACCAGAGAAATGACCTGAGAACTCACATGAGACAGAGACTGCTCAAGACTGATTACTGACTGCTGATCTGGGTGGTGTCTGAAGGGGGAGAAGGCACGGCTGGAGCCCAGTGAGGCCCTCAATAGATTTTAAGCCTCTGGAAAGAGGAGATAGAAATCAAAATAGCATTGATTTTCAGTGTGCACTGAAAAACATGTCAAAACCAAACAAAACCTGAGATCTATTTTGTCCCTGGCTTCCTTTCTATTCAAATGAAGTGGGGGGTTGCTAAAAAAGCTAGACCAAGAAATTTAGGCACTAACAGAAAACTTGTTTAGGAAAAGATGAAATCACTGTGTTCTGAGATACAACAGTATCAAGTAAACTAAGGAAAGAGATGAAGCAGTTTTCTAAACTCGAACTAAGAGCCAAAATCTTTCAAGACAGCACTTCTCATATACATAACATAATCTGTCCCAAATGAGACAACACACTTGCCGAGCGCCCATGGGGTACACAACTTGGCTCTACCCTCCATGGGGAGTTACAACAGAACAGAAAGGCACAGTCTTTGTCCTACAGGAGGACAGGAAGCTAGACTAAGCATGGGAACTTCACCATAATCAAGCCCATGCCTCGTAAAGAGGTCCTCTGAGTACTTCAGTAAATACTGGCCTAGGATGGAGTCCAAGATAGCGGAACTGTATGAGTCTAGAGCAAACAACATCTTGGTGAAATTGCAATGAACAAAGAAGACCTTGACAACTACATAAACACACATGTAGTGGGCTGCAGCTGTATAACGCCCAACTGCTTAGTAAAGGGAGGGAGGAAAGACCAATGAGGAGTGCAAGCCGCTGCTGCACACAGTGGCCAAAGAAACCCAGGTCCTTGTTGGAAAGATGTGCGGGAGGCAGGTCCTAAGCAGTGGGTGAAGGAATGAATAAACTGAAGGCTAGAAAGCACCTGGCAGGCTTAGGTCAAGGAGCGGAGTACCCTCCTTGGGATGTAGGCCACCGGCTGCTTTTCTCAAACAACTTCCTGCCTCAACCATACTTCCCCCAGTCCCGCTTCAATTCTACCATTAATGTTTTCTAGTTCTCATATCGCCTCCCCTTCTTTTCCCTTGGACCCCAATGGGACTAGCTGTCTGCCCTAGGCTTCAGAGCAAGGAGTCATTGCTGCTCCAAAAAAATCTTTCCATCAGCCAAGTTCCTCTGGACAATCTCACCCCAACCGCACCTCAGTACTAGGGATTGAACCCAGGGCCTACAGCATGCTAGGCAAGCACTCCACCACCAAGCTACCTTCTCAGCCCTTTTAATTTTGAGACAGGGCCTCAATAAGTTGCCCAGGCTGGCCTTAAATTTGTGATCCTCTTGCCTGAGATTACCAAGTAGCTGGGATTATAGATGTGCACCCAACACCCAAAATTCTTTGAAGCATTTATCTTGCTCATTTCTTTCTCAAAGCTGTTAACTATAGAGCTGCCTACCCTCCTCGCATATCCTTGTGCATAAATATCAGACCCATAGTCCCCTTAGCTAACTGGAAGAAATGAAGCCAATTCCCTTTGGTTTCCTCTCATTTCACTGCACTCTGCTGACAGTATCTGATCGATCATGTATCAATTCATATAATTCTATGTTTATGTTTTATTTTAAAAATACATTTCATTCAAAGAAGTTCTAAGTGATAAGGCAGGGATACGGTCTAACACAATCTTTGCTAAATCTGTCAGGGAAGGCACCAAATGGTCTTCAGCAAGTTAACTGGTAAGAGCTTTTGGGAACGAGGAAGCCACAGGGAGGCCCTGCCAGGAAGCAGCAAGGGGAGGTTCCTGGGGAAGCATGAAAAGCACCAGCTCTGCTCCCAACTCCATCACTTACAGCTGATGTTGGGGAAGTCATAGCGAACCTTTGGAATTGGCTTCTTCAACTGTGTTTTCTTTTTCTTCTTTTTCTTTCTTTTGTTTTTTTTTTGTCTTTTTAAGACAGGGTCTCACTATGCAGTTCAGGTTGACCTTGAGCTTATTTTGTAGCCCAGGCTGGCCTCAAATTCACAACGATCCCTCTTGCCTCAGTGTCCTGAGTGCTGGGATTACAGGCGTGCGCCACCACGCCTGGCTTTCAACTGTGAAAATAAGATGACTGAACAAATGTATGTGGAAAACCTAGCACATAACTTACCGCATTTTGGGCCCCCTCCAGTCTTGATTCTTTCATAATAGTATCTTTTTGATTTTGCATGTCCCTCTTGTCAAACTTTAGACCAGGCTTTCTCAACGGCAGGAGCAGGACTGATATTTTGGGTCACATGGCTCTTTGCTGTGGGAAGCTGTCAGGTGTGTTGCAAGACACTTTGTACCATCCCTGGTCTCATCTTAGCAGATGCCAGTAATACCAGTTCTGACAACCAAAATGTATCCAGACACTGCCAAATGTTTCTGGGGGACACAGCTGCCCCATGATGAGAACTGCTGCTGAAGACTGCAAGTCTTTACTGACAGGAAAACTGGTGCTTTTGACAGAGGGGCACAAGGAAAGTAGTTTGGAGTCAAAGAGATAGCTGGAGAAACAGTAGCACCAGGTATGCTTGCAGAATTCAGCTGTGAAAGCAAGATAGAAAAATTGGTAGGGGAAAAATCTTGGTGGTGCTCAGTCTCATGGACTCTCATTAAAATTATAGTTTTATTTTTGAAAAGCAATACTTGACTACTCTCAGCAAGAGACCTAGCTTCCTTTCCATGACTTTAAATTCTATGTGCATATTATTATTATTCAGATCAAATATGTCAGCTGGGACCAATGAAACTTAGCTGTATGTGTAATACTTATGATAAAACATCAAAAGAAAGTTCTTATTTCTTTCCCATTTAGAGGCTTGGAAGACAGGTGATTCTCAAAAATACAAATTAGGACAATGTCTTCATGTAACATCACATCAACTAAATCTTAACATTTAAGAGTGACAGTGACGAATAACCGGAAGAGCTACTAACATAAATATTGATGGATAAGTAGGCTTTAAAAACTCGTATGAGCCAGGTGTGGTGGCACACGCTTGTAATACCAGCATTCAGGAGGCTGAGGCAGGAGGATGGCCATGAGTTCAAGGCCAGCCTGGGCTACACAGTGAGTTCAAGGCCAATCTGAACTACACAGTGAGACCCTCAAACAAAACAAAGCTACAAAAACCTCATATGATTATACAGTCTCTCATTGCACAAACTCTCCAATTAAAAATTTTTGTCTAACCTCAAGTTCACGTCTTACACTGCCAAATAGAACAGAAACCAACCAACCAACCAAACAAAAAACTATTCTTTTGAGTTTCTTCTGGGAAATACAGCAAAGAACTGTTTCAATTTTGAATTTCATACAAGACATATGCAATTTATAGCTATGAGTATTCTGTAGTTGGTAGATATCCTTAAAAATATTATGAGCCAGGGCTAAGTTTGCAGCATGGGAATACATGAAATATCCAAGTCCTTTCTGTCTGAAACATGTTCTCTTTGGTGTCTTTTTAAAATTAATGGATTGGCCCAACATTAAGCAGACAGTATCTTGACTTTTTCCCCTACCAATTTTTCTATCTTCCCTTCATAGCTGAATCTTCAAGCATACCTGGTGCTATTGTGTCTCCATCTCTTTGACTCCAAACTAGTTTCCTTGTACCACTCTATTGAAACTGCTGCTTGAAAGCTAAAAATTGAGACCTCTTCTGAGACAAATTTCACAGTCTCTTCTTAGGCTCTTCCTTTTGGATTTTTCTGCCCTTTTTGACAATAATGCTCTTTTTTTTTTTCCTCACTGGGTAACTCTCAGCTTTAGCAGATATACTGGCTGGCCAATACTATGCCAGAATCTTTAAAAAAAAAAAAAAAAACACTTCTTTTGCACATCACTCATTTTTCTTGCTTCCCACAGTCTACAAAGGCAAGCCACACACCGCTAAAAGACCTTTTCACTCTCTGCCAAATTCCATGCTTCTCTAAGAAACATTCTCAACAAAAACGTCCCAAACTAGGGTTGCTGCTCCCATAACTGAACCTCCTTGTACTTTATCATGTAAATGGCTAATTCACATTTACTGGAGTGTATACATCTTATTAGAACCCAAGCTTCTCCGGAAGAGGGCTATTTTCTGTCTTCAAAATCTGTCATAGCTTGAAGCACAGTACTTGGCCCTCAGTAACCTCTCAGCTGATGTTAGTATCAAGCTACTCTTCAAGACAGTATTAACGAAGAGCAGAGCCATCGACCAGCATATGCTGCAGCTGTTCAATATAGCCTTCCATCTTGGCCTTCACCTCGTGGGATTAGCGGTCCGGGCAGAAAAGCACTATCAAATCACAGCATTTTCAAAAGAGAAACTGCAAAGGGACGCTCTAGGGAAGGTATCCAGAATCTTTCTTTTATGGGCCCGGGACGTTTTAATGAAGGAGGCAGCGATGCGGGGAATATGGAAAAAATGAACATCCAGCCTCTTACTGAAAATGCCCGAGGTCTGAAGTTGCAGAATTCTCCATCCCTGCTCAGTGACTAGTCCCTTCTCTTCGCCCTGCTCCACTTCCCGAGGACATTACTAAGGGACAGGAGTTCAAGTAAAACAACCAAGAGTCTCAAAGGGGCAGCGGGAGTTGGGGGCGCAGCACCTCTGCTCTTTCAGAATCGCCGGACGAAAACGAAGGGAGAGAGGCAGCAGGGCTGGCACGAACACTCGCTACTGTTTTCAATTTCGAAATGGGAGGTCTCTGGGCCCCGGAACTCACCTTCCCTGAACCCGCGAGCTGGTAGCCGAGCCCAGATGTTTGCGGCTGGGCGCCCCACAAGCACTCGGAACAGCTGACCGCAGCCGGACACCAGGGCCGTGAGGACCGCCATTTTAGAACCCGCCGTAACCTCAACTGCGCTTCCGCTTCCGGGGCGGTGCGCGCGCAGCCGCAGTGGTAAGGCAGGATCCTAGCTCGGTTTCTCCTCTCTTCGTTGCCGCCTTAACTGATTGGGGGAAGAGGAGAGGGGAAGGCGTTTGTGTCAAGTATTCTTTCCGTTCCGAGGGTCCAGGAGTGGTCTCCTAGAATCTTTTAGTCCACAGACCCCAGTCTCTAAAGTTGCTTTGCTTTCCTGGAAGTCTGTCTTGGTAATCACATGCATACCCCCGCTTTTTTTAGGGCTTCCTCTACTGGGCAAGTCAGCTGTGGGTTTTCAGCTTTTGTGACTGGTGCTATTCCTGTACACGAGGGGATGAAATGATTAGAGACTCTGAGTAACAGGTATCTTACCTGGGATAAAATTAGTAAGTCCTTCTCAATCGTCCTCTTTAGTTACCTTGTAGGTGATCCCGCTTGAAACTTCATTTCCAAGGCAAACCCTGATTTCTCTGCATACCCCTCCAACTTCGTATTGATACAATTGCAGTTTTACGTTTGTTTCGTGTAATATGTATCCCTCCGCCAGCCGTGAAAGCTCCAGCAAGGCAGAAGCATTATTTGTTCACTCTCAGGTCGCTAGCGCTTAGCATAGTGCCTGACACACAGTAACAGTGAAATATATACTTCTGGAACAAATAGAACCTATTTTATAGGGTTGTGAAGATTAGATGAGATAAAACAAATGCTAAATTAAACATAAGCTGCTTAATAGGGCAGTGCTAGAGATAGTTCTTTTTACAAGTTTGACATACCAAAAGTAAAATGCAACCACTACTCTTTCCTCTTAAGATTTGCAGGACATACAGTATGTTCCTCCGGAGCTACATAAGAAATGAAAGGAATTCACAGCTCAGTTCGTTAATGGGGTGGTAAAATATTTTTTTCCATCCTGAGTAGTAAGCCTACAGGGGGATTTTTCTAGTTGTTTGACTCTGATTCATAGATGAGAAAATCCAGGCTCATTAAATGGCGCAACATATTTGATGAAGAGAGAAGTAGCCCACCATCTGATACCATCCTCGTGTGCAGGGGTATGCAGAGTAGTTATGCATGGGGAGCTTGAGTGGCATTGACACAAGACAGGGAAAGCAGAAGTGTGGCATCCGTGTACCACGGGATGCTGCTTTCAGCAAAGGCAGCCCTGTTGAAGGGAAAATTTGAAACAAGGGTCAATCAAGGTGGGAAAGACTGTCACATGGATTAGGAGTGGAGCAGAGGGCCTGGGTGAGGATAGGGCTAGGTGTCACAGCTGAGATTAGCAAAGTTTTATTTTTTTGTCTTTTTGAGGCAGTGTCTCACTATACAGTTCAGGCTGGCCTTGAGCTTGTTTTATACCCCAGGTTGGTTTCAAACTCTCAATGATCCTCCTGCCTCAGCCTCCTCAGTGCTGGCATTACAGGTATGTGGGAGCACACCTGGCCTTATCAGGAAAGTTTTGACTCTCCCTATAGCTTCTACTTTTCTTCTGTGTAATAATTTTTGAGCCACACCCACTGTTCTACCACATTCTTTTTCACCCATCCTTAACTTATGGGGACCCAGTAGAAGCCAGGACTGGAACAGAGCCTCACTTAGCACTTGTTTGGGACATAGTACACTAAAGCATTCAAGTACCAGCCCTCTCCTCGTTATCTTATCCTAACACCATAATCAAATTTTATTTTATTTTATTTTTTGCTTTTTTGTCATTTTGAGACAGGGTCTCAATATGCAGTTCAGGCTGGCTTTGAGCTCATTTTGTAGCCCAGGTTGGTCTCGAATTTGCAATGATCCTTCTGCCTCAGCCTCCCTAGTGCTGGCATTACAGATATGCATGACCATGCCTGGCTCAAATTTTATTTTAAAAAATGTATTTTTTACAATGACAGGTAATGTGATCATTGTAGAAGAAATAGATAATGTAATAAGAAAATAAATACCTTCCACAATCCAGAGATAAGTATTATTTGCATTTAACCGAATGAAATAATACTATATATATTGTTTTGAAATAGCTTATTTTTCTAAATTCATTTATTATTAATGCTGACATGAAAAAAAATTCTGAGACCAGATTTTGCTCAAGAGAATAGCATTAAAAGACACACATCTTTGTATTAAAGGTAATCATTACCCTGTCACCTAACACCGTAAATGACTTTTTGCTGCATGTGAACTTTATATAATATTCTGTGAATATGCCACATTTTAAAAAATGAAATTGGACCATTTCCTTTTGGGACTGCAGTAAATAGTGTTGCTTGAATGTGACTTTTGGTGAACCCAAGAACAAACTTCTTGCAGGTGGATATCTGACAGTGGAAGGCTGGCATATGCACAGCTTTAGTAGATCCAGCCAACAGTTTCCCAGAGTGATTGTACCAGTCTACTATGGTACCAGCTCTGTCTGCGTGTTCCAGCTGCTCTGCAACCTTATCAGCATTGCGTATTTTTGTACTTTTTGTCTTGCTATTCTGGTTGGTATGTAGCAGGATTCCATTGCATATCTAGTTTGCATTTCTCTAATGCCTAACGAAGATGAATAACTTTTCATAAGTTTACAGGCCATGTAGACACCCTCTTTTGTAAAATCTCAGTCAAGATTTTGGCCCATTTTATTTTGGGTTGCCTGTTTTTTCTTATTGATTTGAAGTTCTTTGTATATTCTATATACTTGTCCCTTTTGGGATATATGTATTGCAAATATCATATATTTCTCTTTGGGTTGTCTTCATTCCCTATAGTATGTTTTTAATGATGAATGTTTTTACAGTTTTTTATTTTTAGAATACATTTTACTAGTGCATATTAATATTGCATGGTGATAGTTTATTTTGGGGAGTTGTACGTGGATTTGATGTATATTAATGAATTTCAATCCTATCATTTTTATTACAGAGTACAGCTCATCAGTTTTTTTTTTTCCTTTGTGGCTAACACTTTTTGTTTCCTATTAATTTTTTCCCCGTTTCAAGGTCATGAAGATGTTCTCCAGTGATTTCTTCCAAAAAATTATTGTTTACCCTTTTTGGGGGCGGGGTAAGACAGAATTTCACAGTGTAGTTCAGGCTGGCTTTAAACTCACTATGTAGCACAGACTGCCTTGAACTTACAGCAATTCTCCTGCTTCAGCCTTCCAGGTCCTAGCTTATTGTTTTACTTTTCACATTTAGCTCTTCAATTCATCTGGAATTGTGTTAAATCTCTGAAATTGGGATTAAGATTCATTTCTTTCCCATAGTATATCTAACTGACCCAAACAATTTATTTAAAAATATCACACAATAGGCAGACATGGTGGCACATGCCTGTAATACCAGCACTCAGGAGGCTCAGGCAGGAGGACCCCAAGTTTGCGGCCAGCCTGGGCTGCATAGTGAGGCCCCATATAAAAAAACCAGGAAATAACAACAAAACAAACACACTGCGAGTATCAATACATTTTACTTTGTTGCTTTGTTTGTTTTCTGAGGTCTCTTCTTGGTTCTATTAATCTCCATTTTTGTTCTCTGGGACTTTTTTTTTTTTGAGACAAGGTCTCCCTGTGTAGTTCAGGCTGCCATTGAACTTACTATGTAGCTTAGGCTGGCCTCAAACTCATGGCAGTCCTCTGTCTCAGCTCCTCGAGTGCTGGGATCACAGGTGTGTGCCACCATGCCTGGGTTCTCTGGCACCATTTTTAATGGTTATGTTTCACTGTCTGAAAGTTGCTGTCATTTAATCATCCAAGCCCCAACTACCAGGCTTTTAGCTTACTTTCAGTCCCAGACAGTTTTTCTAAGACCTATCTTCCTACTCCGAAAAGAATATTATTTCACCCGTGAGCCTTAGATTTTTCTCCCCGCCCCCGCCCCCACAGGTTAGCTGTTGAATTTGTAAAATATAAGTTCTTGTTTGGGGTCTGCAAAGGCCTAGCTGCCATGCAAAGGAAGGGTATTTTTAAAATCTTTATCTTTTTATTTTTTTCTTAGTTTTACCTGACTTTGTTATCGACACATTTTAGATATACATAATAATAGCACTCATCATAGGGAATTTGTACCTGTACATGATATATCTTGCTTTTGTTTTTCCATTCCCCTCCCCTCCCCTCCCTGCAACTCCTCTTCCCCTCTTTGTTTTGTTTTTGTTTGTTTTTGAGACAAGATCTTGCTATGTAGCCCAGGCTAGGCTCAAACTTGCAGTGATAAACAAACCAACCAACAAACAAAAACTTGCAATGATTCTCCTGCCTCAGCCTCTCAAGTGCTGGATTACAGGGGTGTGCCATGTGCTACCATGCACAGCTAGGAGGGGTCTTTTAGGAGCCAGAATTTGCAGCCTGTTGATAGAGTCAACTGTCATATGAGGGGAAAGGTGTTTGCGGTGGCAATAGCAATCCTGGACCTCACAGCGGCAAGGACACCACGAAACTGATGGGAGGAGAGAGGCTAAGCATCCTGTCTTCTTCCTGGCAAAGCCACCCATCCCTGTTCCCCAAGCTTCACCCCCTTACTTCCACCATTTCCCTAGGAGGCTCTCGTTCCTTCCTCCACGCAGGCTCTGAACTCTGCCCCTTGATTCTGGGGATACCTTTGGTCCCAAGTGAACTGATGTTCAGGGAGACACCCACAGGGGATGAGCCCAGATGTGGTCACTGCAACACAGAAAATCTCAGCTCATGGCAGACCATCTGGCCCAAGGACTTGCCGCCTGTCCCTGGGACAGCAGACCCGGGTCAGAGCAAAGTCAAGGTCAGGAAGCCATGGGCGGGTCAACCTGTCTATAGCCTCGGGGATGTTCTGGGCCCAGCTGTGGACAGATGTGCTCTTCTAGCCTCCCTGGCCTCACCCAGGAACAGGGTCAGAGCCAGGAGCCGCTCCACGGTGACCGGTGAAGGGTCAGAGCCCATGCAAAGGGCTTCGAAGGGTGGAATGTTGGAGGTGGTGGGAGGAGGCTGCCAGGGAGACTAGGAGAAAGGGCTGAGTGACAGTCCTGTTTGCTTTCTCCTAACGCAGGTGGTTTCCTTATATCCCCCCTGCTGATTGCCAGCTGGTCAACCCAACCATAACAACAGGAGTCCTGCCCTGCCCAGACCAGGAGCCTAGGCTGGGCGCCTCCCAAGCAGGGCCTAGTTTTATCTACAACTGCAGCCCCTCCCCTGCCTGGCAGGCTTTGTGAGGACCGGGACTGGACAGCACCTCACTCAGGCTCAGAGACAGCTGTGCTCGAGCAGCACGGGGTCTGGCCGCCTGGCTGCACACGCTGGTTTCCCACCACCTTTTGGAAGGGGCAGTGCCCTCCTATTAGGGCTGTGGCCTTGCAAAGCCACCCACAGGACTGGGTGGGGTGAGGGAGACTGTGGACCGAGGACCTGCACTTGGTGGCGGCCTCTCCACAGGCGTGCCATGTTGCCGCAATGCCTGTGGAGAGAGCTCGGGTGGATCTGGAGTCTTTGTGAACTCAACATTTCCCGGTGAGTTTTCAGTGCTGTTTCACTTGTGCCCCAGGAGCCTTGTTCTGCCCAGGTTCCTCATTTCATCCACTCATTTATCCAGAAGTTCATGTCACTGCTGGCTGTCCCCTGAGCAGGTACTTGGCGCCTTTGGTAAACGGTGACTGCATGTGCTGGGTGTGCGGCTGAGGCCCTCTCCAGATTCGAAAGCTTTTGTCTCACACAGAAAGTATTTTGTAAACTTGATGACTGCCCTTGCTTTGACTTGCCTTCTTTATTCTTTTTTTGTTTTGTTTTAATTTTTTGACATATTTAATCATGAAATAAGACACACATTCAGAAGAAGTACATAAAACTTAAGTGCACCCTGTAACAGAGTCATTATAAAGCCAAGCGGATGCAGACAAGGGGGAAGATGGAAAAGAAGTGGATCTGTGAGAGGCTGCTGCAGGGGCTGCAGAGTCACAAAGCCTTCTGGGAAAGGGAGGCTGGAGGAAGGAGGCCCTCAGATAAAACCACCTGCCCAAGGGGACAGGGAAGGCCTGCTGTGGCCTTTGGTTGGCCCTGTGGCATAGACCAGAATCCCAACAAATGGTCCCGCCTGTGGCTGGGCTTCGTTCTGTCCAAACCCAGGCTGGGCATTTCTGTAGAGACCTGAGTGACCTTTTAGAAAAGGCCTTTGTGTCTCTGCTTGGCTTTGGCTCAGCAGATTCTTTTCTCCTGGTGCCCCAATGCACTTCTGGCAGCAGGAAACAGGCCTAACCTTTTAGGATACCTTGGGATACTGCTACATTTTTCTGAATAGGTACAAAATGGTACCCTAGGCAGATGCTGTTCCGTCCCTACCCCCCCAAGAAGAAATACACGAAAGCCAAAAAAGAGAGCTGCAGATGGAAACCAGCTTCTGCCTTCATTAGCTGGCAACCTGAAGTCCCTTATGCCTGCTCTTGGACCTCAGTTACCCCCACATCTGATTTGATGAACAGCTGTTCTTAAAACACAGAGTGATGAGACGGCTGCATCCTGTTCACTAGCGCTGCAGGACTGCTGGGAAGATGCCTTCTTCCAGGCAGGCACAGGAGTGGGAGGTCTGGGACCATAGAGGTGCCACTGAGCAACCGGGTCCCCTGAGCCGGTTTGTCCACCCCGCTGAGCCTCTGTCTCTTCTCTTGTAAACAATGCTGCTTGGGGGCCCCTGGAGGGGTAGGGTGAGGGTGGGCCCTGACCTGGCAGGCAGAGGCAGTGGGCACTCTGTTTGTGGAGGGAATTCCGGGTCCTCCTCTGTGTACATCCTGAGGGCTGCTGTGGGTGTCATCAGTGGGCTGGCTGTCATCTGGGCCCAGTCAGGGAAGGGTGCTTAGGGGAGAGGGAGCCCCCAGAGCCAGCCAGGAAGCACTGCTACTTGGGATGATTTCCCTTGGATCCTGAGCAGGCCCTGTGGGAACCAGCGGCCAGAGTGGTAGGGCAGAGGCAGGGAGGACATAGCTGGGAGGGTCTGGGGAGTCCCTGTGGATGAGTGAGGTGGAAGACCCCTGTCCTGTGCTCGCTCTGGCCCTGCCCATCCCTGACTGCTCTGGCTCCTTACCTCCTTTGTCTAGGTGAGGAGTCTCTGAGGTCACCTCCAATTTTATGACTTTGTCCTTCTAGAAGCAAAGTGTAAAGTATTTCCTGTGCACCTCTGTCACTGGGCTAGGGACCCAGGGAGCCCCTGCCCTCATGTCTGTGCTCTGACCCTACTCTTGCTGCAGAAGTCTGTGTGACCCAGGACACACTAGCCTGGGGTGGGTGTGGTAGGGGTAGGGGAGATGGCAGGGCCAGCACAGGGACAGTGATACTATCTCAGTACTACCCTTCCCGGAGGTGGAAACCAAGTGAACTGTGGCTCTGACACAACCGGGGTGAATGTATTAAAGCTGAGTGTATTAATATACATATAAAAAAAAAGAATGTAACCAGGTGTAGTGTCACATGCCTGTAAATCCCAGCGCTCTGGGAGACTGAGGCAGGAAGATGGCTGTGAGTTCCATGCCAGTTTAGGAACATAACGAGTTCAAGGCCAGCCTAAACTACGTAGCGAGATCCTGTCTCAAAAAACAAAAACAAAAACCCAACAAAATAAACAAAGACCAGCCACCACCGCAGCAGCAATAACAGAAACAGGTGGCTGAGGATGTGGCTCAGTGCAAAGACCATGGATTCAATCACCAGAAAAAGAAAAAAAGGGAAGAAGTTGTCATGGTTACTTTTCTCTTGTTGCTGAGACAAAATACCTGACACCCAAAACTGAGGAAAGAAGAGTTCATTTAGCTTAGAGTTTGTGGAGGTTTCAGTCCGTACTTGGCTGGCTCCAAGGTAGAGCGGCACATGGCAGAGGGCAATCATTCATGGCAGCAGAACACAATAAAAGCAACAAGAGTGCAAGAGGAGGAGTGGCAAGCAGCCTCTTTTCCTCCTTTACATTGTATGCAAACTACCTGCCCCAGGGCTGGTATAGCACTCAGACGCGTAATCCCAGCATTGGACTATGGATCAATCAAAAATGTAGAAGGCCGCCCCATGACTGCACGAGGCTTTGCAGAGGGGAGGGCATGCAGACACAAACCATAACAGAAGTAAGCTAGATTTGACTGAGATGTGGGTCACTGATGCCTATGTGGTATAAGCTTCACAACAGTGTGTGCATGTGTGTGTGTGCATGTGTGTTTGTGTGTATGTGGTGGGGGAGCTGTCATAACTGAGTTTGGAAAGTTACCATCTCTCTCCTTAGCTTGCAGTTGCTTTGTAACCCAGAGGTTTCTGGTGCGTTTCTTCCTAAGAGTTGCGGGGCCTGGCCCGGGTAGATGAGCTCACTCCTACTGGACTCGATTTCTTCTCCCAGTTTAACTGCTGTCTCAGAGGGACCTGCACCCCACCGCCTCCTCTCTGGGAAACTGCAAGCATTCAGAGAAGCTGAGGCAGGGTGACTTGTGGGATGCCTTGCTCCCTGCTTCCAGTTCACATGAGTCCCGGGATCTCGGGTGTCCAGGAAACAGGCCCATGCCACAGCCCCTCTGCTTCAGGCCACTGGAGGCCTGTATATTTCACCTTCTTTATCTCCGAAAACCCCAGTACCTCATTTTCACATCAGTGCTGGGAGTCAGGAAAGGGCAGCCAGGGGCCTCCCCTTTCTGAGATGACCCTGACTCCTAGGTCCGGAGGGGACAGGTAATGAGACTTTGCCGGCTGTGGTGGCGTACCCCTGTGATCCCAGTACTTGGGAGGCTGAGTTCAAGGCCAACATGAACTACATAGAGAGACCCTGTTTCAGAAAACAGAGAGAGAGAGAGAGAGAGAGAGAGAGAAAGAGGATCTCTAGTACTAGGAGATTAAATTCGCTCTCTGGCCCACAGCAGAGAAGCTCCCGCAGAGGGATGGTCCTGGCTGTACTGCCATGGTTGCTTGCGGAGGCCAAGAAGGGCCAGCTCTGCTCCCCCTACCCTGAGTCTTCCTGGGGTGGGGGGAGCTAAGTGAGGGGAGAGGCCAGGATAGGGGACGGCAGAAGTGGAGGAAAGGGCTCGGGGGCAGAGGAGCTGGAGAAGGAGCAAACAATGTCCTGGAACACAGTCGCTTCCCCTTTCCAGCCTCCTGCGTCCTTCCCCATGAGACAGTTGCTTGCAATCATGAGTCACGATTCAGACTCATGACTGATTGTGCCGCCTTCAGCGTCACTGCAGGGTAAACGGATCTCCCGAGGAAGGAAGGGATGAGGTGGCCCCGGCTTCTGGCACACTTTCAGGGCTGGGGCAGGGGTTTCCCCTCTGAAGTTGTCCTTCACCCCCGGGTGTACTTGAAGGACGAGTTTGGACTAACATTCACTTTGTGCTATGTCTGCTGCTACTACCCTGCCCTCCCTGGAATGTCCTCACCCTAAAGCCTGCATTCCATATAAATATTTAAACCCATCTACAATTTCCTGTTTATTATCAGTGTAAACCCTGAGTTCATTCATTCTGCATCTGTCTGGAGAGGCAGGCCGAAGGCGAGGCCATTCGTCCACCCTTCTCAAGGAGCCTGGCATCTCCCAGGTCTTGGATGGCTGATTCTGGCTCTTATTTTTTTTATTTTTTAATTTTAAAGAAAAAAATTTCAAAACAAGCTAACAGGAGGGTAACCATGGTTAGTAAATTATGTATTGTTATCTTTAGTTACTCAGAGTATAAGATATTGGTATTTAATTGTCCAAACAATATTAGCAAAAACCTTTCTTTTCAATGGCCTAAGAGAAATTTGTAGTATAACTATTTTAAATATATGTTTGTTTTTCCCTTTCTTCTTCTCTTCATTCCCCCATCTCAGTTTCTCTTTCCTTTTGAAGTTTCTTCCCCTTTTACAATATCTATTGTACATTTTGGATCTTATTTACTCTTTCAGTTTCTCACACTAGAGAGACAATATAATGTTTGCACATGTGTGTGTGGTTTATTTCACTTATGAGTATGGTCTCAGGTTGCATCCATTTACCTATAAAAGTCTCCAGTTTATCCTTTTGTATGGCTGAGTAGTACTCTGTTGTATAAAAAGACCACATCTTTTTTATCTGTTCCTCAGTTGATAGGCATTTGCATTGTTTCCAAGATATAGCTATTACAAATTGTACTGCTATAAACATGGGTGCACATTTATTGCTGTGGTACAACGTTTTTAATTTTTCTGGGAAGATACCCAGAAGAATACCTATGTCAAATTGGACCTTCAATCCTAGTTTTTTTGAGGAATCTCCACACTGATTTCCACAGTGGTTGTAGCAGTCTACACTCCCACCAACAGTGGAGGAGGGTTCCTTTCCCTCCACATGCCTGATAGCACTTGTCATTGGTTGATTTCTTGATAATAACCATTCTTTCTGGGGTGAGATGGACTCTCAGCATTGTTTTAATTTGCATCTCTTGAATGACCGGTGATGCTGAACATTTTTTCATATATTTATTTGCTGTTTGTATTTCTTCATCTGAGAAGTATGTGTACATCTCAGATGCCCATTTTTGGATTGGTTCTTTAAATTTGGGAGATCTGATATTTTTTAGTTCTTTATACGTTCTTCATAGTAGTTCTTTGAGGAACAAACATTTTTTCCCACCTTGTGGGTTGTCTCTTTACTCTTTTGGTGGTTTCTTTTTCTGTGCAAGAGCTTTTTAATAAGATGAGATCCCAGTTGTTCATTCTTTGTGATAATTCCTGTGCAATTGGGGTTTTATTCATTAAGTCTTTGCCTCCAATGCCTTCAAGAGTTTCACCCATTCTATTTTCCATGTTTCTGTTTTAATGTTTAGATCTTTGACCCATTTTGAATTTAGCTTAGTGCCTGGTGAGAGATATGGGAACAATTTTAATCTTGGGCATGTGCAGAGCCAGTTTTTCCAGAACCATTTATTAAAGAGTCTATCTTTCTTCCTGTAAATGTGTTTGGCACCTTTGTCAAAGGTAAGGTGGTTGACTATGCCTGGAGTTGTTTCTGCATCTTCTAATCTGTTCCACTGATCCTTGGGTCTGTTTTTTTTTTTGTCAGTACCATGCTGTTTTTATCACAGTAGCTTTGTGGCATAATTTCAAGTCAGGGATTGTAATGCTCCTGGCCTTGCCTTTGTTGCCTAGAATTGCCTTTGCTATTTTAGGTCTCTTCTGGTTCCAAATGAATTTTAGGATTGTTTTTCTCTAATTCTGTGAGATACGCTGTTGGAATTTTGATCAGAATTGCATTAACTCTGTATAATGGTTTTGGAAGTATGGCCATTTTCACTATATTTCAGGCTCTTATTGACTGTATTTTGGGAGGGGAATTTTATTGTGATAAAATATCCTTAAAATTTATCCCTAAAAAATTTTTCATCCCTGACCTAACCTATTTCTGAGTGCAGCTAGTTTTGGTGGTGTTGAACACAGTCACGGTCACACTGTGAAATATTCACATCACCATCTCCAAATTTCTTTTCACCTTGTAAAACCCAAACTCAGTACCCTTTAAACACTAACTCCCCATACCCTGGACCCAGGCCCTGGCCTCCACCTGATCCACCCAGGCTTCTGTCTCCATGAATTTGAATATTTGAATGCTTTCAGGGCCTCACACCAGTGTACTCACACAGTATTTGTCTTTTTATCTCCCACCAGCTTCTTCTTTTTAATATTTTATCATCTTTTTTTGGTCTTTTTGAGACAGAGTCTTGCTATGTAGTTTAGGCTGGCCTTGAACTTACTTTGTAGCCCAGGCTGGCCTCAAACTCGAAGCAATCCTTCCGCCTCAGCCTCCCGAGTGCTGGGATTACAGACGTGTGCCACTCTGCCCAGTGTTTCATCATCTTTTTGGCAGAGTGGTTGCCCCTTCTCTTTAGTTACTTGCTGGTCATAATTTGTGGCATTGAGTTTCTGTCTCTGAGCCATCTGGCTCCTGACTTCTTCTGCCTAGGAAGGCGGCTTGGCATAGTTGCCCTTTGTAGATTCACTGTCTATCTGCTGTGCTGTCCTTGGTGGCTGGCATGTAGTAGGGCTTCAGAAAGTATGGTTGGCCCCTGGCCCCATATTTGTGGGTTCCTGATCCATATGGTGGTTCCGTATCTGTGCATGCAAACAACTGGAGATTAAAAATGTTTAAAAAAATTGCCTCTGTACTTAGCAAGTGCAGACTTTGTGTCTCTCATCATTATTCTCTTGATAGCTCAGTAGAACAGTGATTTCTGCAGCACTGGTGTCATTCGAGGAATTGTAAATGACCTCGATTTGAAGTATGTCGGAGGATGTGTGCAGATTGCATGTAAACACTATGTGTTTTATCGGAGGGACCTGACCCTTGAGCTCTTGATATTTGCAGAGGCCCTGGACAAAGGCCTGGCAGATACTAAAGGGTGTTTGTATTTATTGAACAAACCAAAGGAGCTAGAGTCCCTGGGCTTGTGTCACCAGGGATCTTCCCACTTCATTTACTTTGTCCTATAAAATATGGGTGGCAGCAGTACTTCCTGCCTAAGGTCTGTTGTGTAAAGCCTTGGGATGGTAACTAGAGTGTAGTAACCTCTCAGCAGGCGTTTGCTGCCATCTTACATTTGTAACCTTATTCTCTCTCCTGCTGCCCTCTGGGATCCTCCTGGGAGCAGTGAGGACCCACCAGGCCAGGTGTCACATAATGCAGGGCCCAGGACAGGTGCAGAGCCAGCCACCAGCGGGGTCCCCTTTTTCTCTGGTAACCTGGTACAATGACGGCTGGGATAGGAGGACACTCTCCAGGCAGCCGGCACCATGGGAAGGGCGGGAAGATGTGAGATTGACTGACCTGAGTCCTGGAGGTCGCCCTTGGTTTCTTCTTTCCCCTGGCCGAATGTTCTATCCAAGCTGGAAAAACCCCGTCGTTGTTTGCACATTGTCAGTCTCCAGCATCATCGTCCAGGGCTACATGGGGCCTGGGTGGCCCCAGCCTTCTACCTCTCCCCCCGACTGGCCTTTCTAGCCTGTGACTGCCAGGCAGGGAGTAGGGGTCTAAAGAACAACTGCCTCTCTGCAGGAGCTGTGTTTCTGGCTGCTCGTAACCTCTGCCTTTGGTGGCTGCTCCACACTGTACTTATGGACTTAGACTTCTCAGCTCAGGGAGGACCTCGAAGGTGACATGGTCCAGCTCTGGCTTCCAAGTGGCCTGGCTCTTTCCTCAGTGTCCCCACAGAGGGAGACCCTGGACGCCCTTTCAAGTCTTTCAGCCCTAGGCTATGGCCAGGCCGTGGCCCTTGGCTGAGCTTGTGAGGTCTGGCCAGCCTCTCTCTGGGTGACATGTGCTTTATACTGTGGACACAACAGGGAATTTAAGCAGTTGAACAGTTGAAGGTATGTACTCGGTGTTCAGGCTGGGTTCAGATCCCAGCTCTGCCACTTGCTGTGGCGGCTATGTGATGTTGAGCCTGTTCCTTGGTTGCTCTCTGCCTCAGTTTCCTCATCTGTACAAGGGGAATGATGCTAGAACCACTTGGTAGGGATGTGGGGGTGAGTGAGATGGGATTCTTCTTCCAGTCCCTGTGGAGGGGGTGTGGAAACGGATACACCTGGAAACCTGAAGGGCCCCTTACCCCTCCTACTTTCCCCTGCCACGGCTTCTGCCTTTCATCTTGGAGAAGTGACATTTTCATGGGGCAACCACAGCAGTGTGCCCGTGGATAGAAGAGGAGCTGGCAGAATGAGGGAAGATCGGGTGAAGAGAGACGGAAGGTTTTGAGAAGTGGGGAAAGTGGCTCTGGGCAGAGGGGGTATGGGAAGGGCTCTCAAGGGGCTGAGGACCCATAAAGGAGCTTAGAGGGTTAGGGTAGGGGCAGAGCTGGTGGCATGAAAAGAAAGCCAGCGGTGGTCCCTGGTGGTTGCGGGGGTGTAGGGGGTGAGTGGGACTTCTGGGGGTACAGGACGGGCTGGGGTATGGTCTGGTCTCCCGACTCAGGAGATGTACTGATTCTCATTGGAGCACTTGGTGGATTTTCTGTCCTGTCTCCAGCCTGCCCAGTCTCTTCCTGTCCAGCTATCATTGTAGGGTCCCTTTACATGTGACTGCGACCCCCCCCATAGTTTGGGGGCAGGGAGAGCATCTCTTCAAGTAAGTAAAGCAGCCACAGGCAGAGCTGTGCCCATGATGGTGAGGACCCCACACATACTCCTGGAGTTCCCTTCCAAGTCTGTGGCATGTGACTTGGGGGCTGGGTGTGGCGGCATCAGGACCCTGCGTCTGACTTCCTGAATGGGCACATCCAACCACTGTCCACGTTGGCCACTGAGTGCCCTGCATTGCTGCCCCACCCCAAGTTGTACCTGTGCCTCTGTGGGCTGCAGGTCTGCACCCCAGGGTGCCAGGCTCCCTTAGAGAGTGTGCAGCAGGGCGGGTAGCCAGCCTCCCTCTGGGCCCACCGTGTTAAGCTGGCACCACATTCTGTATCCTCTATAGCTTTGCTCTTGTGGGAGCTCCCCAGGGGCTGTGAGCCATGCGAGGACATCCCTGCCTCCTGGCACAGGGCCTGACACTTTATAGGCACTGATTTAAGCCACAGCACTGTGGAGTGAGCCCACCAGCCTTGATTCTGTCTTGGAAACTTGCAACACCCTCTCCTGCCCTCCAGCCCCACCCTTGCCCAAGTGTCTCCTCTGTGACTCCCAAGGGGCTCAGGGGCCTGACTGAATCCGTCTTTCATTTTGCTTTAACAACTTTATTGAGATACAACTCACATTCCACACAGTCTGTGCCCTGGATGGTTTTAGCATAATCACAGGGCTGTGCCAGGAAGTTTTCTAGCATTTCCTTCCCTGCACATTATCCCCCTCATCTCAGGCTCTGGAAGCCCCCCAGGTCTCCCCTGGCTCAGCCACAGCCTGTCTTGACCCTGCACTGCCCCTGGGCCTGGCTGTTGTGCAATTGTTCCCTCCTTTCCATGACTAAACTGCTTGAATGAGCTCTTCACACCCACAGCCTTCACTTTCTTAGACTCAATAAACAGTTTCAAAAAGCTCCTGTGAAGAAGGAAGCTAGAGGTTTGCATATGCATCATCTCATTTAATCCTCACAAGCTCGGAAGGTAGGGGGTACTCTCTATTCCAAGGCAGAAAGTGAGTTGCCCCAAAGGCATGTCCGGGCTCTGAACCCAGGGTTGTGTGTGTCCAGAGTCAGGGCTTTGCCGTGCCCCAGTCATCCCTGTGGTGGATCCAGCTGTGAGTCCAGCTGTTGATTCTCTCACTCATCACTTCCAGGTGCTCCTCGTACTCTACCGCCCTCCAAGTGACCTTTCTGTTCTAACCAGATGGGTGCTCTTCATGCTGGTCTTGTTCTTCCTAAGCCTCTGGACTTTGTTCTTCTCTTTTTCTCCTAGTGCTGGGGATCGAACCCCGAGCTTTGTGCATGCTTTAAGCAGTATACCATGGAGCCACCTCTCCAGCTCCCTCCTCTCCAAGCCTTTTTGCAAACTGCCCCTTCTAGCAGGCATCCTCATCCTTCCTCCTTTTAACCTTGGAATATCTGACCTCCCCCACTTTGTTTTCCTAGAGAGCTGGCTCAGATCTGCTTTCTTCCTGAGAGTTCCCTGTGCCTTTGATGGAGCCTACCTGCTCCGGAGGCCTGGGTTGGCTTTGTTCCTAATTCAACAGCTTGGTCTTGTTATCGAAACCATGAGTGCAGTTTTAAATCCCCTGAGACCCTGGAACCACACTGGTTCCCCACATCCCCCACCTTCCTGTGTTATGAGTGGAGCAGATGCTCAGTGAGTGTTTTGGAAGAAAGGGGGGAAGGAGAGGAGGAATAGATGGAGGGAGTGAGGAAGGACGCAAAGAAAGAGAGGAGAGGGACAGAGGGGCAGGACTGTCAGGTGATGGCGAGGGTCCTGGGAGGTAAGGACGCAAAGAAAGAGAGGAGAGGGACAGAGGGGCAGGACTGTCAGGTGATGGCGAGGGTCCTGGGAGGTAAGGATGCGCGGGCTTTGTCAAACTTGAATGTGTTTTTAAGGCAGGAGTAAAGCT
Organism: Dinomys branickii; assembly: GCA_004027595.1. Lineage (NCBI taxonomy): Eukaryota > Metazoa > Chordata > Mammalia > Rodentia > Dinomyidae > Dinomys > Dinomys branickii. The sequence goes on along the minus strand of PVLD010000568.1, from coordinate 184,715 downwards.
GGCCTCGGCAGGGATCCCCCAAGTGCTGGTGCTCAACAACCCCCCCCCAGGTGCTTCTAGCAGGGGGCTAGTAGATTTGACTGTGTTGTGATTTCGGAGGTTGGAGGTGGGAGGTGGGGGAGAGGTGTCAACGATTTTCCTGGATGTCTGGCCCGAGCCTTTGGAAGGGTGGAGGTGCTGAGAGCTGAGACTAGGGGGCTGGAGGCACAGCGCTTTCTGGAGGGAAAGACCAGGGGTTTTGGAGATATATGGAGGCCATCCTAATGGAGCCAGCACCCAGGCAGCTGACCAGCCTGAGACCTTTAATCTGGGTGAACTTGGTAGTCTACTTGACATTGTGCTGGGCGGTCAGGCCCTTAAGAAGGCCCAGGGTACTGTTCGCACAGCCTGGAACGGTGCAGAGGGTCTATTTCTGAAGTCTCCTCATTTGTAGAACTGATCGGCTGGGGGTTCTGCTCATTTTGGGGGTTGCTATGTGTGTGTGGCACACTGGATGAAACAGTAGACATAAAGCTCTAAACACAGTGCCTGGCAAAGTAAGCGTCTGATAAATTGAAGTTAAAAATAACAAGGAGCTAACCCAGATTGGGTCCTGCAGACAGAGCAGGCTTCAGATACGGTAAGGGTGTGGACCAGGGAGGAGGCAGAGGAGAGGCCATGGTGGTGGCCTGGAGCCTGGGCAATGTGATTTCACTGCTGCAGGGGACTGGAGGCTGTGGGGCAGCAGGCAGGGGAGCGGCCTGTGAAGGTGGGTGTAGGTGCCATCTGACTGCAGGTGACAAAGCAGCTCCTTGGGGTAGAGCTGAACAGCTGTTCCCTGAGTGTCCCAGCAAGGATGAAGAGGGCAGGCTAATCATCCGGAGACGAGATGTGGCCCCTTTGCGGGAGGACCCACAGGACACATTAAACAGGTTCTTCTCTTTTCTTTCTTTCTTTGAGACAGGGTCTTGCTATGCAGTTCAGGCTGGCCTTGAACTCACTATGTAGCCCAGGTTAGCCTCAAACTCATAGCAATCCTCCTGCCTCAGTCTCCCAAGCGCTGGAATTACAGGTGTGTGCTGCCATGCCCAGCCCAAAAGCTTTGTTTCTTTTCGCTTTTCTTTTGGAACTGGGAATTGAACTCAGGACCTTGCACTTTCCAGGCAGGCGCTGTGCCACACTGAGCTATATCCCTGGCCCAGTGCTTCATTTCTGAAGGCTGCATCTTTTTAGGTGAGAGTCCAGGAGTCCCTTGGCTTTTCTCTCATTTATGAAATGGTAGCTGGACCTTATTTATTTTCCAGGCTGCAATGAAGATGCCATGTGGTAGCACATTTCCTTGCAGCACAGATGACATTTAACCTCGGACGGTTGATTTCAGAGATGCCAGGTCACCTCCCCTGGGGGAGGCAGACTGGGGGCTGTGGGAGTCCCTAGGAGCTGTCAGTGCTAGTGGCAGTGCTGGTTGGGGGTGGCTTCAGCAAATCCAGAAAGTGAGAAGCACAGCCTGCACATGGCCAGGGAAGGGGTCCTGGGTGAGATGGGGTGTGGGGAACAGGATGTAGAAAGTGACACCCAAAAAGGCGCAGGGAGTGAGGCAGGAGATGTCCCGGAGCTTCTTGCTGCTCTTAGAGATGCAGAAGCAAATTCCCTGGGCCCAGGCCAGACCGCACCTTCCAGAAGCCCCTTGGCTGCCTTGCTAGGGGGCACTGCTCTCCCATCCACAGGCGATGTCGCTCGGGCCTGGAGGGACTGAGGACCTTGTTCAAGGCCACCCAGACCAGTAGTGATGGGGTCGGGATTGTGACCCAGCTCGGCCCAACTACAAAGCTCCCCTCTTCCCGCTCTACCACGCGGTCACTGTGACCCCCAAGCAGCAGGGGGTGGACAGTATCAGATGACCTTTGGAAGATCTTTTCCAGCAGAAACATTCTCTCCATCTCTGCGCCTTGGTCTCCCCTGCCTCCTCCCCTCTCTTCCCTCCTCATTACTCAACCCGTAGTAACCCCACAGCTATCTGCAGGACGGAGGAGGAGGAGGCCGGGTCTGCTGGGTGCTGGCTGCGGTTGCTCAGATTAACCCTCTGCTGCCTGCCTGCCTCGCTTCTAGTCCACGGGACCAGCTCATAGTGAGGAACCCTATCCCCGCCCCTACAAGCAGCCCCGGGGCTCAGGGGCATTTCCCAGAATTAGCCGCCGCAAACAGCTGGCTCAGGGAGGAGGGCAGAGCACACTAACAGCTTCCAGATGTACCAAGGCACAAGCACCACGAGAGCTTGGTCAGTGTGCTCCGGTGGCTGGGAGCTGGGATGGGTCAGCTCGCTCACCCAGGGCTTCAGGCCTACAAGGCGGCTGGACAGATCGCCGCCTGTGGGTAGACTGTGTGCAGGGCCAGGAGAGCCCTGACACTGCAGCTGCAGGGGCCCCAGAAAAGCCTGCACTCCAGCTGTTCTTGGTGACCTGGGCTCAGCCCAACAGCCCGTAACAGTACAAACACCAACACTATTATTCATACCAACACTAACAATAATGTCTGTCATGGCTGCTCTGGCAGAGCACAGTGGTTGAAAGTGTAGGGTCTGGGTCATGGTGCTGGGAGTCAAATCTCAGCTCAGCCCTTCACCAGCCTGGGACCCAAGCTGCTTCACTCCCTTAGCCACTCCCTTATTATTAGGATTAAATGTGATAATCTATACAAAGTCCCCATAGGGTGCCTGGTCCACAGTGTACCCCCTAGCAAGATGTCATTGTTTGGGCAGGGCGCCTACTTTGTTTTAGAGCAGGGGGATTGTACCCTTGTAGCCCTGGAAGGTAGCTGTAATTATCCTCATTTTCATGACAGGATATTGAGGCTCAGAGAGCCTAAATTATCTGTCCAGGGTCATGCAGATTGTAAGCAGAGGGCTGTGACTTAAACCCAGGCCCAGTGCACCTTGGAGCCCAGGCTCAGAACACTGGGCCTCTCCCAGGGTATCTCTTTACTATTTTCTCACGGCGGGAAGAGGTTGCGGGACTGTAGGGGCTGAGGGCATCAGTTTCTCTCCTGCTTGTCTGACTCGGGAATGGGCTCGAGCTTGGGAGCTCAAAGGGGCACTGGCAGGAGAAAGCAAATGTCTAGAGGGGATGCAAGGGCCAGGATGGTTCAGGAACATGGAAGGACAGGGACAGGGTATCCAGATGTTGGAAGGAGTTCCAGCTGTTCCAGGGTGCCCTCCTCCAACAGTCCCAGAGCCCTGCGAGCGGAGCCGTAGTGCCGGTCGACTGTGCTGTCTCTCTGTGTTTCTGGTTCTGCCAGCTGCCGCTCCTCTCTTGCACGTCTTCTCCTGGGCTGGGCAAGCGGTGGAGGGTCTGCAGAATTCCCCTATGTGGGATGGGGAGGACAGGAGGCCGGGGAAGAGAAGAGCTCAGAGCAAGGGGGCTGGAGCTGGCCAGCAGGGAGGCCTGCCATTGGCCCGGCTCCCAGGCCTGGGCCCGAGGAAGGAGCTGCTTCCCCCTCACCCTTCCCTCCCGCTGCCCCCCCAGGGCTTCTTGGCTGTTGATCTTGCCAGCTGGGCCCCTGCCAAGCCAAACAGCTGCCAGGGGGAGAGGAAGAAGCATTTCCGAGCAGAGAGGCCCCTGTGGGCTCTGGCTGCAGCCTAGAATCCCCCTCTCTTACCGCTAAGCAAAGAGGGAATCCATACACGTGCATAGCCAGGCGTGCAAGATACCCAGTCTGAACAAGGCTGGAAGCCTGGGACCCAGCAGGGCTGTGGGTGGCTTGGAGCTGCCTGGACAGGAGCCATCGCTGTCTCTGTGGTAGAGGGCTGGGGAATTAGGTCTGATTCACTCAGATTGGGTAGTGAGTTAAATAGTATCCCCTCAAAATGTACATTGACCTAGAACCTGAGAATGTGCCCTGCTTGGAAATAAGGTCTTTGCAGTGCCTTGGAGGTAAGGATGGGCATGAGATCATATGGTATGATCATACGGTATGTCCCAAATCCAATGCGTGCCCTTGCAAAAAGAGCACATGAGACCCTGTGAAGACAGAGGCAGAGACTAGAGCCGTCAGAAGCCTGGACAAGAGTGTGGTCCTGTCCACACTCTGATTTCAGGTGTTTGGTCCCCAGAACTATGGCTAAGTATGTGTCTGAGGTCTCAAACTACTGAATTTGTGGTAATTTGTTCCAGTAACTCTAGCAATGAACACATGTTGGTACATGGCAAAAAGGAATCAGAGGGCAGGAGGAGTAGGCAGGAAGGTGGGTAAGAAAGCCTCGGACTACAGAATGGAAATGTCCATTGGTTATTGTGCCATGAGTCTGTGCCTGGATGTTTGGAGGATGTGTAGCTCAATCTGCACAATAACCCAGCCAGCAGGAATTATGATTCTCGTTTTATAGTAAGGTTCAGACCCAAGTTGAATCCATTTAGTTGGGATTCCGATGCAGGATCCTGTTGTCTCCTAAGCCTGGCCTCTGTCTGCCTCCCTCCAGGGAAGTCTCAGCAGATCCTAGGCTGGGTAAAACTTACGTTGTGTTGGAGGGAAGTTCTGCTGAAGTCTGGGAGGGAAGATACTGTACTCGCTGCGGTACTGGATAAGGAACCATCCCCTCATTGCTGTAGGGCTGTCTGTGCCCGATGCCCTGGACAATCTCTCTTCAGCACAATGTGCCTGTGGTCAGGGCTGATGGTCTGTTTATGCTTAGAAAGGGAAAGGAGGCCCTGCTCAGCTCATCCACACTGCTGCACCCCTCACTACCTCCACTGCCATCACTGTGCCTTGTTTTTGTCTTTTTGAGACAAGGTCTCACTATGCAGTTCAGGCTGGTCTTGAGCTCACTCTGTAGCCCAGGCTGGCCTGGAACTTGCAATGCTCCTCCTGCCTCAGCCTCCCGAGTGCTGGGGTTACAGGCGTGCGCCGCCACGCCCGGCTTCACCTGTCTTTTGACACTGCCATCTCTATCATCACCAGCACCACCGCCTTCATCATCACTACCGTTGGCCCAGTGTGATGCCACACGCCTGTAATCCCAGCACTTGGGAGGCTGAGGCAGGAGGATCACCATGAGTTCAAGGCCAGCCTGGGCTGCATACTAAGTTCCAGGCCAGTCTGAACTGCATAGCGAGACCCTGTCTGAAAACACAAAACTAAACAAATGCCACCATCTTCATCACCACCTCCTCCATTACCACCTCTGCCGTCACCACGCCCCTCAGCTCCTATGCTAGAATCACCTTCCCCATCACCGCCACCGCCAGGTCTGCTCGAATGACTGTCCGCATCCATGTCCTCATACCTGTCTTCACCATCGCTTCTCTACCTGCCCCAACCACAATCACATCACCAGCACTGTGAAATCGTGGAGAGCTCAGTGGCAGCCAGTTACCCAGGAAGCTCTCCTGTGGTGGGATAGCTGAGCAGACAGAGGGAGAGGAGGATTTGGGATTGCATGGCTTCCAGATGGGACTGGTGCTCTGGGGTTGCCTGCCGAGACCAACCTTGTGGGAGGGGGGGTGGACCAGCTGACCTAGTAGACACGCAGGGGCCTGGCTGGCTGGAGACCATTTGAGCAATATGTCCTGGCTATGACTGGCTTGCTGTGGGGCTCTGGGGGCTTTGGTGGATCCCTGGCTCCTGGCTGCCTGTCTGGCCTGGTCATGGCAGCGAGGTCCTGTGAGCAGCTTCCCTGGGAATACGAGGGAGCAGAGGGGCCCTGGCAGGGAAGGAGGAAGGCCTCTAACCCTGGCTGACTCTGCTTGGATGAAGCCAGCAGCTCCTTCCCCCTCTCCTCCCTTCCTGCCTGGCGCTGAGGGCTGAGGGCTCTCTCTGCCAAGGGTTCTGAGCTTATCTTCCCTGGGGACACAGATGCCATGCTGTTGGATCAGCCACGCCAGGGCACAGAGGCCTGAGACTATGGCCAGGCCTAAGGTGGAATTGACCACAGTGTCCCTTTCTCCACTCTGCCAGGTAGCCCCTTCCTGTACATTAGGGTGCCATGGAAGGCAGCAGAATATTCTAGAAGCTCAGGCTGCACAGTTGTTCTCCTGCTCCTTCCCCACAAACCTAGCTAGCTGTAAGGCCTGGGGTCAGGCTAGCTCTGGGAAAAACTTCACCCAAGGATTCCACTCTGGAGCTGCCCGAGTGTCCGACTAATCCCCCCTCTGGGGTCGTGCTGAGCGTGTGGGGAAACAATGCCGCTGTGGCCGGGGCTTATCTCTGCATCAGGCGTGAGAGCCCAGCAGACAGTTTGGCGACTGGAGGGCTGAGGGCCCACTGAGTCCTGAGACAGGAAATGGGGGGGTGGGATTGCTGGAGGCCTGGCAGGAGGCGGGGCTTCCATCCGAACTCTGGGAGCCAAGATGGCTCAGCCCTCCACTCCTGCCCTGCCGGTCTCTATTTAGGGGAGAGTTCTCTGCTGCTTGACAATGCCCAGGAGACCCTGGTGAGAGGGAAGAGGCATAGCCAATGCTCACTGAGCACATACCGCATCAGGCCTTTTCCAAGCACTCATTAACACCGCCCCCTACAGGGCTAGTGTAATTACTCTTGTCTCTGTTTCACAGTTGGGGCAACTGAGGCACAGCTAGGCTGGGACATTTGCTGAAGGGAACCCTGTGGATGGAGGTGGAGTGAGGCCTTGTGCCCAGCCCAGCTGGCTCTGGAGCCCACGTTCTTCACTCTGGAGTGGACAAGGCAGTGACTCTGTTCCAATCCTGCAGGCTGCTCTCCTTCCTGGATCTCCCTGGCTGGCACAGAGCCCTAAAATGGGAGCCAGAAACCCTGAGGGGGGCTTCTTGCAGCCTGCTGTGTGATTGAGGGCAAATCCTTGCCCTCCCTGGCCTCAGTTTCCCCATCTTCCTGGTGCAGATGCTAGACTGAGCCCCAGGGTCCCTCCAGCCCCTTCCAGTTGACATCTGGAGTTCACCCACTAGACTTGGGGTCACTCCTGCATGTGGGGATGCCCTGGGGCCCACCTGGCCCCTGGGATGCTGAAGTGGGGCCAGTTGGAAAGGGGGAGACTATGGTCTGGAAGTTCTGTGTGTCTCTTAGTGGGGCTTGAACCCAGGGCCTTGCACATGCTAAGCATACACTTTACCACTGAGCTACATTCTCAGCTCTTCCCTGTGTGTCTGCATGTTCTGCAGCCAGCAGCTGTTATTCTTTGTGCTCTGCTAAGAAGGGCAGCAACATCCAATCAGGTCTTGGTCAGAGACAATAGCTAAACCTGGTCACTCACCCACAGTCTTCCTGGATGGGGGCCGGAGGGCAGAGGTTCTGTTGGATCATTTCCACCAACCTACCAAGTCCTTTCTTCCTTCCCAAGCCACACCTGTGTGTCCTTTCTTTTGACCCAGTGGCAGTTACTAAGTGCCTACCATGTGCTAGGCACCATGCCAGTGTAGGAAGACCGGGACAGGAAAAGCTCGATCCCTGTCCTGACATGCTTGCAGCCTGCTGGGGATGAGCTCAGCCAGTCCTTCAATCTTCAACCACCATGCTTCAGAGTTCTGAGGGTCAGCAAAGGTGGGGGGTGGGGTGGGAGGGATTCAGGGCCTGGAGGAAAGGCTGAAGTTTGTGGATGACAGCAGTGGACTACCTGAGTGACTGAAAACCCTAAATATGACCATTATTTCTCTCCCAAGCCCAGGGCTTGTAGAACATCTCTGTCACTGTCAGGGGTCCGGCCTCCTCTGTCATGCGGTGTCTTACCGTGGACCCCATATTCTTATCTTCTGCTTCATAGTCCATGGTAGTTTCCCCAGCTGTAGCCACCGAGCCACCTTTCAGTAAGCAAAAAGCAGAAAAAGGGAGCAGGGTGGGCACACCCTTCCCTTTCCTTAAGGACACTTTTGTATGGCTGCACACAGTTCTCCTTGCTTACACTTGGCCGGAGCTTGGTCACATGACCTCACCCTGCTGCCTTTATTGTGGGTAGTACGGGTCTGGTGACAGATCCTACTAAAGAAGGAGAGGAGATGGGTTGGAACCTGTGCCCTAGGGAATTAGCTGGGGGAAGATGGGGCGATAGAGTGAAGGGTGCCAGAGAGAGGCCTGGTGTGGTGAAGGCCCCCAGGCTGGCAAGGCATTGAGAATGACTCAGTGATCCCTCTATCACGGGGAGGAGCAGACTTGATGACCAGGGCAAGTTGCAGGGTCCTGGAGCTCATGGAGCCAGGCCTGGGTTGGAGGTCTGTCCCGGCGGTGATAGGCATGTTGATAGCAGTGGTAGTCACCATGGGAAGGAGTAAGAGGACCCAGGAAGCAGTATAAAGAAGAGAAAGCCCTTGGGCACAACCCCGAGGACTTCAGGAAGGTGTCTGCCCTTGTTTGGTGGCTTCTCGGACTCTGCTGCCTCTCCACTGTCTTGTGGGCTGAAAGTCACACAATCTACTTTCCAGGCCAGAGTTGGAAGTGTTCCTAGAGTCACTGCACTAGGTTTTCCCTTTCAGCTCTGTGGGACAGCCAAGGGACAGCAGGGACCTCAGTGCAGAGGGCCCGAGTCACCTGGGACCAGGCATCTTGTGCTCCTGACTCTGGGCCAGAAGGACCCTGGAGTCCAGTAAGTCACTTCCACCCCAGGGCCAGGAGGGGTGCTCCAGCCTCTACTTCAGTGGATCCTCCGAGTTAGTGCCTCAATATTTTCCACATAAATGCCTCCTTCCCTCCCCTTTCCTTTCTCTCCCCCTTTTTTCTTTTCTTTTCTTTTCTTTTCTTTTCTTTTCTTTTCTTTTCTTTTCTTTTCTTTTCTTTTCTTTTATTTTCTTTTCTTTTCTTTTCTTTTCTTTTCTTTTCTTTCTTTTCTTTTCTTTTCTTTTTCCTTTCCTTTCCTTTCCTTTCCTCTCCTTTCCTTTCCTTTCCTTCCATCTTCCTCTCCCCTTCCCTCTTTCTCTCACTCCCTCTCTTCCTTTCTTCCTTCCTTCCTTCCTTCCCTCCTTCCTCTTTCTTCTTATGAGTGCCAGGGCTAGCATGGGGACACTTACTATAATGATACTTATAAGCCAGAGGAGCCAACAGAGGAAAATAAGACTAACAGGATTTCAGAGAAGCAGGAGAAAAACTAGGAGAGATATTTTCCCCCAAACAAGCAGAAGAATGTATCTTGCAGAAAAGAGTAGCCAGCAGTGTTGATTTTTATTTAAAAAGTGCCCACTATGTCTCTATAAGCACAGAAGAGGCAGAAAGGAGATGCAGCTGTTTGCAAGGATGCAAGTGGGGGATTTGCTAGAACTTTCTTTCAAAGGACAGGACCCCAACCCAAGCTTGCTTATAAGACCAGCAACAAAAGTGATTTACTGGCCTTTGTCACAGAAGCATCTGAGTGGGTCTGTTAGTGGCACAGCTGAGCTACTGTTATCAGGGCTTGGTTTTTGTCCACCTCTGTGTGGACCTCCTTCTTGGGGATGGTATTGCCAGCAGCTCTGGCCACACATACCTGCTCAGTGGCTCCAGAATGGAGAGCTCTCTCTCTGCCCAGTGGCTCCAGAAAAGTCCCAGGCTGGGTCTGATTGGCTTTTGTTGGTCACATGTCCCTCCTGAACCAATTACTGTGGCCAGGACATTTTGTGCTTGAGTCTGACTTAAGTCACATGACTGCCCCTGGAAAGAAGCGGTGGTGGTGATGGTGGGGCAGCTCCATACAAACATTTCTTTTAAAAAAAGTATTTATTTATTTACTTTTTGCGATAGGGCCTTGCTGCCTAGTTCAGACTAGCCTTGAACTCACTATGGAGCCCAGGCTGACCTTGAACTCATGACAATCCTGCTGCCTCAGTCTCCCATGAGCTGGCAGGTGTGTGCCACCATTATAGGTATGTGCCACCATGAGCAGCAATCCAAGCCATTCTTACCGAGGATATGGGGCCGGTCGGAGGAAACCAGGACACAAAGGAAATAATGAAGAGGGGATGGGTCCTGGGTGTGAAAGCCAAATCTGCATCCTGGCTTACCAGGGGACAGGGCACAATGACTGGACAGATGTGGATCACAGGTCCATCCCTGGGGGCACGGACAAGCCCTACTGAGTCCTCCTTCCCTCAAGAAATGGGGACAGTGCAGACAAAAGTGTCCTCAAACACCACAGGTGGTAAGGAGCATTGATTGCAGGCAGAAGTCAGAGACTGGATTGAAATCTAAACTTTGCTGTTTAGTAATTTTTTTTTTTTTTTGGTGTTTCTGAGCCTCAGTTTCTTGTCTTTCAGATGAGCAAATCCAGGAATAGTGCTTACTTCTCAGAATCCTTTTGAGGACTAAATAGAATAATCTATGTAAAAAGGTTGGATCTGTTCCCAGAAAAACTCTACCAATGTTTGCTACTATTATAGTGGTCTTGAAATTCTTCGGGGGAGACAGTGCTGTGCATAAGGGACCCATCAGTCCTTGGAGCCGCTTCCTCACTCTGTCAAGGGGTCTCCCCAGCACTAGCCCGAGATCCTCCAGTGTGTTGCCAGATTCTAAGGGCGGGGATGGGAGGTGGGGGTGGGGGCCCCTGATGGGCCCAGGGTGCTGGGAAAATGCTGGAAGGCCAGAGGCCAAGAGGAGGGTAAGAATTAGGAGAGGGTGATTTTGGCCAGAGCCAGCAGGGGTCACTGCAGATCCAAGTAACATCAGGGAGGTGGCAGGGCCACCCACAGGCCCTCTCCTGTCACCACCTGCCTTCAGAACCAGGATGCACAACTTGGGCCAGACCTGATAGAGGACATGGAGCTTGAGCCATGGGCCAGCAGTGGCTACTTAGGGTACCTGGCCCATGTTCCCCCGTAGAGGCTGTCTGTGGGGGCTGGGCCCTGGGTTCCCACAGTGCCTAGAAGGTGTCCTTGGAAGTGCTCCCCATTGACAGCCCTGAGGACGAAGTGTCCCCATTGCACCCATCCTCTCTGAGGGCTGGGGCCTGGTTTTGCATGCTGGAGGCTGAGAAGGAAACCACGGGATATTGTTCCGCTGAGGTGTCACAGCTTTAGTTGAGCCACTTTGCTGCCCCACACTTAAGGAATCACTGGTTTAAGGCATTGTCCTGGTCAGGGTAGGGATGGGGTCATGCACCCTGCCCCCAGCACAAAGCAGTTCTGCAGCTTTGTGTGTGTTTGTGTGTGTTCAGGGACCCCGAACTCCAGACCTGGGAAGGAACCTTATGAATAGGACCTGTCCTTTCATTCTGTCCCCTGGCCGTAGAATCTCTATCTCTAGCTGGGTCAATAGGCTCTTTGAGAGCAAAAATGCAGGGAGAAAACCACCTCCCCACCTCTGGCTCCTTACCCTCAAAATAGCTCTGGCCACATTTTTCCATCTTCCTCAACTGGGGGTGACCACAGGACTCCCCTCAAGGAGCACCCACTTTTACATAAGGGTGCCCCATTTCTAAGGGCCCTTTCCAAGCTGATTCTCATTGGCTTTCTCATTGACGTCTAGGGAAAGTGGGGTGCAGCGGGAGGGAGGGAGGAAAAGGAGGTGTCAGATCATCAGGCTGGCAATGATCTTCCTTTCTAGATGGAGACAGAGGTGCCGAGGGGGGATATGGATCACTGAGGTTTCACAGGGGGTTGGTGGAAAGCCTGCAGACCTGGCTTCTGGCCAGCCTTCTCTGCCAGGTGCCGGGAGGTGGGAGAGGTGCCTGTGCCCCTGATGAGGCTACAGTGTCCTCAGTGGGACCACAGAGGCCCCCAGGTGTGTGGTTGTATGGGTTGTGTAACTGGCTGGGGGTGTGTGCGCCGCACAACAGGGAAATCGCAGTCCTGTGAGCTGGGGTGTGGGTGCCTGGCTGGGCCCCAAGCCACAAGGAGTATTTGGCTTGTGGCTGCTGAGGCCGGGCATGGGGGTCATGGGCTGTCTACCTTGGGGCCTGCCTGTCCCTGGTTGCCCACATCCTGGTCCCAGTGGGCACAGGGCTAGGAAGAGGCCACCTGGCCAGGTGCTGCTGGAGACCAGTAGTACAGAGACTTCCTGTTTGCCAGACTGCCTGTGAGGTGGGGTGGAGGGCACTTCCTCCTGGGTCCCATCCCATTCATCTCTTCCTGGCTGTGTCCTTCCTAGCCAATAGCCCCGACTCTCTTTTCCACTTGGGTCAGCCTGCACCCCAGCAGTGCCAACCTCCTGCTCTGCCTGCCTGTGCAACAGACTTTCTGGGACACCCTCACCCAGTGAGGAGGAGTGGATGGGGGTTGCGAAGGGCAGCTGCTTTGCTGCCAGCCCAGATTCTAACCGTCTGGCCACCGCCATTTCTGGATTGAGTGACCCAGAGGGCCTCTGTCTTCTCTCACCAACATAGGCTCATCTGAAAGATGAGGGCTTTGATGTCCACCCCCCAGAGTTGTGGGAAGGTTTGTGTGTGTTCAGGGACCCTGAACTTCCAGATCTAGGAAGGAACCTTATGAATAAGAGTTGTCCTTTCATTCTGTCCCCCGGCCATAGCATCTCTATTTCTAGCTAGGTCAGTAGGCACTTTGGAGAGCCGGGGCCCTGAGAGGAGGTGGCCAGGGAGAGTGGACACTGCCCTACCTGGAGAGGGTGGCTCAGCAGCCACTGGTGTACTGTCACAAGGGGCGTGAGGCTGGGTGTGTGTCTGGCCCCCTTCCACCAGCCCCAGTCCACGGAGAGGCAGCGACCTTGGGGATGGTGATGGGGCTGGGGTGAAGGGCTGGGGGAGGGAGGAGGGTATTTCTGTCTGGTCTCCTCATCTTCCCTGCTGGACCGTACCTGTCACCCTGGCCTCCTTCCTCCTTGGTGTTCCCAGGATGCCCTGGGTCTGTATTACTGTACCCTGCACCTGGTGTTTTGATGATCTGTTTATGTATCTATTTAAAATTAATAATAACTGATGACACACCCATGGCTGTCATGGGGTGCCAGGTTTCACCTGTATTAACTCTTTTCCTCCTCCCTGTGCAGGTAGACACCATTGTTACCTGGGAACAAATGGAAACCCAGAGAATTAGGCACCCAGTTCAAGCTCACATGGTGTGTGTGTGTCCAACATCAGTCTCCAGCCTGTCCTCTCTGTTTTCCTCAGAGTCTGCATCGTAAACACTGTGATCTGGAGGTCTGCTCACCTGCTTGCTTTTGTCTCACAAGTAGCTCAAAACGCTGCCCCAGGGAAGGGAAACTACACAAGGGCCTTCATCTCTCAGTCATGTTCCTGAGGCCTCTGCGGGCACCTCTAAGAAGCTCAACCAATATTTTTGGAAGGAATGCGCTGCTGGGGGCAGGAAGGGGACTCCTTAGGAGTGTTCTCTGTGGGTGCTCAAGGCTGTCCACCCCACTGTGCCCAGCATGGGCTCTGGCCCCTACGTGGGGTCAGTAAATAAATGGCTGTTGAATGAATGAGTGGATAAGCAGATAAATGAAGATGCCAATTAATGCCGGGCAGGGAACGCATCCTCAAACCTCAGTCCTTATCCCATGGACCAGGATCTGAGTGGGAGCAGAGGGAGGGCCAGGCTCTGGGCTTCTCCCATTTCCTTCGTTCCAGGCCAACTGTGCACATACTAATGATTCTTAGAAAAAAAAAAAATCAGGGCTCATATTTACAGAGCATTTACTATGTGCCACAATTTGTGCTAAGCCCTTTACATACGTGAAGTCACTTCGCCTGTTCAGTGATCTGTGAAGTAGTGGTACTATTTAACCCATCATCTAGGCAGGGAAAATGAAATACAGAGGGGTTATGCCGGCTGCCCAAGGTCACACAGCTGGAAAGCCAATGCTGTCTTTGCTAGGGCTGCGCTGAGATGGCAGCAGTACCCAGCCCGTACCTAGGAAGCAGTCCCTGGGTTTGGGTCTTGGTGTGCTCCTTGGTAGAATGGGAACATGCTTGTTGATGCTTGGGAGTCAGGGACTTTTTTTTAAAATGAGGTTTTTCTTCTTGTCATCATGAATCAGCATCATCCTCGTGATCACGGTGGTGATAATCTCTTGACCTGGCTTCCTGTCATTAACATGTGCAGTCTGAGATGCAGCCCTAGAGACCCTCCTTCCCACCTGGGCAGAACTGCTGTCTCATTTGGTCCCCACTCACCTCTCACTTCCGTTTTGTCTCCCCTAGCTCACTGCAGCCGCCTCCCGCTTGCCTGCCAGCCTCTGGGCTTTTCCTCTCTCTCATTAACCAATTTGCTTAATATGTAAATCAGTACTTGTTACTCTCCTGCCCTGGTGACCTGTGCTGCCTCCAAAATCTTTACGAAAGGGAAAAGCTCGGTAACGTGGCCCCTGAAAATAGCGATTTTCCAGGCAACCCCAAGACCCTCTGGCTGCACACTGTGGCTGGGGGGCGGGCGGGCGGGGCTGTAACCGGGCGTGGCTTCCGTGCCTCTCCGGTTTCCTCAGCCAGAAGGGCCCTCCCGACCCTTTCCACAGTGAAGTCTGCTTATCCCTTGGACTCAGAGAAACGGCACAAACTGCTCTTGTGGGTTATAAAAGTGATGCATACTCATTGTAGATAATTCAAACAGTGCAGAACCCACGAGGAAAAAACTAGGGAATGTTTGCTTTCCCCATAGTTCCAATAGCTGGAGAAAACCACTGTTAAAACACCATGATTACAATCATGCCTGTTTTTCTGTGTACATATACATTTGTATCTTTAAATATGTATAAATACACTCATGTTTACCAAAAGGAGGTCATTCGTGCTATTTGGTAACCTACTTTTTTTCTATCCTAAATGAAATATTTTGGATATTTTCTCCCTGTGAATTAAGCTGTTTTATGTAGTAATTCTTTGTTTTTCAAAACTCAGTTCCGAGGCTAAGGGTGCATCTCAGTGATAGTATTTGGTTAGCATACACGAGGTTCTGGGTTTGATCCCCAGCATTTAAGGCTGTCTCCCCAATCAGATTGAAGAACATTTAACACAAAGTTGAGCACAGTAGCACACACCTGTAATCTCAGCACTCTGCAAAGCTGAGGCAGGAGGATTTCAAGCCCCGAGTGGGCAACGTAATGACTTAATGAGACCCTGTCTCAGAATAATAATACTAATAAAAGTGTTTTCTATATTACTGAAACTAAGTTGGAGTTATTAAAAGTAGGTTCATACAAGTGTAAGGGATAATTGTAATCCTAAGGTAACCACTATAGAAAAAAAAAACCATAAAAAATACCAAAAAAAGAAAGAATAAGTGAATTAAAATGGTACTCTAGCATAAAATTAAGCCAATTAAAAAGGCTTAGGGGAAGGATTAGGGGAAAACATAAGAATACAGAAAAACAACTAAATAACAGTAAATCTTTCTTTGTTAATAGTCATATTAAATATAAATGAATTAAAATCTGTTGTAGGAAGAGCCAACTGGTAAATAAATGAGAATAGTTATAAGTGAGTAAAGGGACCTAAAGGAAAATGATGGAAAAAGATTTATGGTACAAGCAGTAATCAAGAAGAGAGTTGCCGGGCATGGTGAGATACACCTGTAGTCTTAGCACTTGGGAAGCTGAAGCAGGAGGATTGTCCCAAGTTTGAGGCCAACCTGAGCTTAAGGCCATCTTGAACTACATAGTGAGATGCTCCCTCAAAAAAAAAAAAAAAAAAAAAAACGTTAGGGGGCTGTGTTATTGCTATGTAAAATAAATTTTAAGCCCAAAATAAATCTTAAATTTTAAAAGACTGAAAATATAGTTTCCAATTATAATAGGATGAAACTAGAAATTAGTAATAGAAAAAAACTAAAAAAAAATTAAAATACATGGAATTCACATTCTTAAATGATTTTATAGACATGGAAGCCAGTATAGGAGAATACATGAACAATTATATACCAACAAGTTGGATAGCCTAGGTGAGACCCACACATGCCTAGATACACACACTCTTTTTTTTTGTACTGGGAATTGAACTCATGACCTTAGGCTTAGCTAGGCAAACGATTATGCTGCCGAGCTACATCCCAGCCCAATATATATACTCCTAAAGCCAATTTAAAAAGAGTTGGGAAATCTGAATGCACCTATAACAAGTAGAAAGGTTAGATTAGTAATCAAAAGTTTCCCAATTAAAAAAAGATCCAAGATGAGACTTTTCACTTCAAAATTTAGTCCTCTTCAATCTCTTCCAGAACACTGACAGACAGGGGGCATTTCTACCTCGTTCTATGAGGCCAGCATCATCCTGATATTAGAAGTGGACACAGACACCATAAGAAAAGAAGACTGCAGACCTTTATCATGCAGATGCAAAAAAACCTTCACCAAACACTGGCAAACTAAATTCAGTGGCATAATAAAAGTGTTACACAACACGAGCAGGTGAGATTTATCCTCAATGCAAGAGTAGTTTAGTTGGTGTAATCTACCACGTTAACAGAACAAAAGGGGAAAAACCCACACAATTGTCTCGGTTAATACATAAAAAACTTTTGAAAAATTTGTGATATAAACAATAAGCACCACAGTAGGGAACTTCCTCAGCCGGCCAAAGGTCTGATATAGAAAGCGAACATCATATCCATGGTGAAGGACTGAATGTTTTCCCTCTACAAGCAAGGCTTTTTGTTGCTTCCATTCAGTGTGGTAATGGACATGGTAGCCAGTGCCATTAGGCAAGAAAAAGAAACAAAATTAATCCGACTTGGAAAGGAAGAAGTAAAATAATCTGTTTCCAAATGCCATGATTTCACCTTATAGTATCAAGAAAAATTATCTTGAAATGTATCAAAGAGATAAACAATGTAAGGGTTAAAACTTTAAAATTTTTAGAAGAGAACAGGCATCTGGGCATGATTGCATACACCTGTAACCTCAACTACATCAGAGGCTGAGGTAGGAGGACACAGATTCAAGGCAAGCCTGGGCAACTTAGTGAGACCCTGTCTTCAAATAAAAAATACAAAAAAGGGGTAGAAATGTAGTTCAGTGGAAAGACTCTGGGTTCAATCCTCAGCAGCGCATGCACACACACACACACACACACACACACACACACGGTTAGAATGTTGTGTTAGTCTGCTTTCTGTCACAGTAACAAAATACCTGAGATAGTCAGAATATGATTTCAAAGGTTTTGGCCCATGGTTTACTTGACTTTTTTGCTTTGAGCCTGGGGTGACAAAGTACATTGTGGTGGGAGTGTGACAGAGGTAGTCTGCTCAACTTATGGTGTCCTGGAAGGCAGAGGGGAGAGGACACAGCTAGTGTCCCAGTGTCCCCTTCAAGGGTGCATCTCCGCTCACCCAGCCTCTATCCACAGGCCTCAGCTCTGCCCAATTGTGATCTGGGCAGGTGACAGAGCCTTTAGCAAGTAGGTCCTTGGGGACATGTTCAAGGTCAGGCTGGAGCACAGGGCACATTTTATGATATGAGCATCTAATTATGGTAAAAAAAGAAAACAAAATAACTTCAACTAGGAAAACCCACAATCTCCTCAATTCCAATTCACATGCTTATTGTTCTAGCTCTCTCTTTCCCACCCTGGCCCTGTGCCCCTCATCTAAGGACCTGTGGTACATTGTACCCCTCTGTTTGGAATCTTTCCCACCTGGAAGGTCATCATTTATTCAGAGCACCAGTTGGCTCCGAATCAGTGCTGGCTGTCCTCCCCAGAATTCCTTTCACCCAGGGTGGCACAATGCTTCGAACCTCCGTCCCTGGAGACTGGGCTCATATCTCAGCTCTGCCCTGGCCACGGTGTGACCGCTGGCAAGTTCCTGACCCACTTTGGGGCCCAGGACCCTCATCTAAAAGGTAGAGGTGACAACATGTACCCCAGTGGGTCATGGGAAGGAGCTGATGAGGCAGAACTGGCAAAGGCATTAGGAAGATGCCTGGCACACCCTGCACACTCCTGGAATGTCAGTGATTACCACGAGGGCCTGGCATAGGCAGCAGGCTGGACAGTATGTAAAGTGAAGGTTCAACTCTTAACAACCTGGGCTGCACTTGTGTGTGTGTGTGTGTGTGTGTGTGTGTGTGTGCGCACGCGCGCACCTGTGCACCCGTGTGTGTCTGTGTCTGTGGAGAGGACTGAACAAGGCCCTCACACCTCTCCCCAGTCACCTCCCTGGGTCCCTGCAGAGCTGGAGTGCAGGAGAATTGGACAAGGGACACCGGCTGCAGTGGTAGCAGGAGCCCCACTGCTCCTCCTGGCTGTTGCTTGTCCCTGCAGCGGCCTGTGGGCAGGACCAGGGCGGAGGATGGGAAAGGCTGGGATTTAGGGTTCATGTCACTCCCCACCACCATATCAATCAGGGCTCTTTCGTCAGCCGGAAACAGCTGCGCCTGGCCGCCCCAACAAGTCCAGACGGGGGTTCCCTGCCCCTCCCCAGCTGCTCGCCCTTGGCCCCCTTCCCCAGCTGACAGTCACTCACACCCATCCCCGGATGCAAGGGACAGGCCTGGACAAGCTGGGGACACACTCAGTTTCCCTTCCCTGCTGCCACTCCCTGGGGTGACACTGTCTCCTCCCCTTCGTTCCCTCCCCTCCCCTCTCCACTGCCCTGGCCCCAGCCCTAGCCCCAGAAGTCCCCAGGCCCTGGTTAGTGGGGGCTGCAGGGGAGTTGGAGAGGAGTCCAGGAGGCTGCCCCTGGTGGGACTGGAGTCCAGAAACAGAAGCACTGGGCTGAGCCCAGAGCACAGGGAGGGCAAGGCGCTTGCCTGGGGTCACACATTGGCTGAGCTGAGATTTGAACCTACAGCTTGAGATGCCCACTTCTCTTTTCCTGTCCCGTAGCTTCAGCTTCCATATCCATCTGTCTGTTGAGGGATGTCTACCAGGGTCTCTAGACTCACAGCTATGGCTCCAGGGACCTGTTGGGGCTTCTTTTCTCCTGTTCCGCCCAGGCATCATCTAGCTTTGCTGCTGGGGTAGGGGAGGGAAGGGGCTAGGTGAGGGGTGTGCATGAACACAGAGGTGTCAACCTGGGCAGGACCAGGGGACAGGGAATCAGGGTCCTTAACGGGATGGATTTTGTGAAGGCTGCTGGGCAAACTCCAGGGCCCTGGGGTGCAGCATGTCGTGAAGACCCAAGAGATGCTTCTCTTCCTGTGCTCACTTGAACTGCTGTGCCCAGGAGAGGGAAGCCTAGCTGTAGCAATCCTTCGTCCTTGTGGCCGGTGCTGTGGAGTTCATGTGTCTCTCAAGTTCATAAGTGGAGGCCCTATACCAACGTGATGGATTTGGAGGGGGGGGCCTTAGCAGATGATCATGACATTATGAGGGTGGTGTCCCCGCTGTGGAGATAGTGCCTTTAGAGGACCATACCAGAGCTCTCTTTCTTTGAGACAGTCTCACTGTGTAGTCCAGACTGGCCTTGAACTCTCTTATGTAGCCCAGGCTGGCCTCGAACTCACAGAGATCATCCTGCCTCAGTCTCCCGAGTACTGGGATTACAGATGTGTGCCACCACGCCTGGATTGAGAGCTCTCTTTTTTCTTCTCCCCTTTCCCTTTTCTTTATTTTTTTTTTGCGGTACTGGGGATCGAACTCAGGACCCTGCGCTTGCTAGGCAAGCGCTTATTCCACTGAGCTATATCCCCAGCCCCCTCCCTTTTCTTTAATTTTCTTTTCTTTTCCCTTCTCTCCTTTTCTCCTTTCTTCCCTCCCTTCTTTCTCTCCTTCTTTCCTTCCCCTTCTTTCTCCTCCCTTTCCCCCCTGCTCCTCTTTCTCCCTCTCTACATACACCAAGGAACCAGCAGGGAACAGAAGAGACACCTCTGTAGTAACCAATTTCCCAGCCCCCTGGTCCTGGTCTGCTGGAGAAGCCCACTTGTGATTTGTCATGGGGGCCTCAGCTGACAGAGCCAGTGGCATCACTAGTCAGGGCTGCAGGGGCATTGTGAGGAGACTGGGGATCCCTCAGTGTGCTCTGGAGCCCCCAGCTCTTTGCCAGCCCCTACTCTGCATGTACTGCATGACTTCATGTGAGTCATGGAGACACTGTTCAGGGCCCTGCCATACCCTTGGGGTTGGCTGGGAGCAGCTGATGGAGTCACATGCTGGACATGTGGGGTGCCAGCGTATCTGCCCTGGGGAGCCCTACGAGGTCCTGTGGTCCCTACCCTCTTCCTTCTCTCCTTTCTTTGTCCTTTCCTTGCTCCCTCTGTGCATCCCGTCTCCCACAAACTGGGTGCCATGGGGGACCCATGAAGTGAAGGACAAGAGCGCTGATGTTCATCTGCCTGGGGTCATCCCTGGGCAGGCATGGTTCACTGATTGGGAATATTACACAGTCATGAAGGGGGGCATGAGAGAAAGGGAGAGGTTCAACCAGGACCTGGGTGAGGAGCAGACTGGATGGAAACTCCAGAGGGTGCAATATGAGGTATCTAAGAGGTCCCTGTGTATAGCGAACCCCTCCTTCCACAGCCATCTAGCTTGGAGCTGATCAGGCTGGGGCATCCTCAGATCTATACCTGGTATCTAGTACCTGGTCCCCCATACCTGCTGGCGCCCCATGCGTGTGGTGTGTGGGTCACCAGACTCTGGGAGAAAGAGCCTGGCACCAGGTGACTGAGAGGGTCTCGAGAGACCTGAAGGAAAGGGGCACCGTGAGGCCTTGTAGGGGGTGATGGACATGCAGGGAGATCCTGCATGATGAGGGTGCCGGGTGGCAACCAGTGTCATGAGTATTCCTTGCCTTTACTCCTGTGCCTCACAGAGATGTCCAGATAAATGACAGGAGTCCTAGTTAGACCTGAGCTTCAGAGCCTGGAACTCCCTTCTGCATAGTCAGAATAAACAGAGAATTTTTTTTTTTTTTTTTTTTTACTGTGTTTCAAATATTGCTCGGAGCATGGGTGTCTTGTGTTTTTATTTTCTAAACTTGGCCACCCTCCTCTGGCCACAGCGGCTTCGTCAGAGATGTGTTTCTCCCCCAGGCTGCCTGGATGTAGGGAAAACTTGAGATCAGACTGGTGAGCTGCTGGCTGGGCCTATGAGGAGGGACCTGGGCCATGGGGACAGACCGTGGCTGTGGTGAGCAGCATGAGCCTAGACAGGATGTGTGTTTAACGGTGGGGGCCGGGGGGGAGGTGAGCTGGGCAGTTGGCCGCACAGAGAGACAAGGGAAAATTTTTCCTGTGGGTTCCTGTCTGGTCCCCTCCCCAGACTCACTGGCACTGTGGGCCTGAGTCACTGGGGGAAGGGGCTGGGACAGACAAAACTTTTCCGCTTAGCCCCTCTGGATCACCTGGCTCACCTGACCGGCCCTGCCCACCAGAGGGAAATTCCAGTCCTAAATCCTGCCTGGCCCTCTCCCTGCCCCCCACTCCAGGTCTGCAGCACTGTGGTTGGGGAGCTCCTGGGGCTCAGGGACACCTTTGCCAGGAGGACTGCTTTGGGGATCCTTTCTTAAACACAGAGGGCGCTGGGGCAGGGTTGGTGTGGGGACAGCGTGTGTGTGTGTGTGTGTGTGTGTGTGTGTGTGTGTGTGTGTGTGTGTAAAAGCCCAGGCTGTGCCAGTGATTGCAAAGAAGGCTCTCAGATTCTCAAGGCCCAATTGGGACCAATTTAAATTGTCCCCTGCCCCAGTGTGTGTGTGTGTGTGTGTGTGTGTGTGTGTGTGTGTGTATGTGTGTGTGTGTGTGTATACAAGATCTCAGCTCATGGGGGAGGGGCTGCTGTCATGGAGCTGAATGCTGAGGACAGAGACTTGTATCCTTCCGGCCACAGTCCAGAGCCCTTTGTGTCTTGACCTCAAGTACCTTCTGGGGCTACCTGATGCTGAGGGGGACTCTACTCTGGATCCTTAAATGCCTACAGGGCCCAGGCAGGTCACTCAGGGCTGGGGAGGTGCCTGGGGCGGGTAGGTGGGGGGTGGGTCCAGCTGAACCTCTCTGTGGCTGTGCACTTCTGGAATTTAAGACTCTGACCCCTCTTCCCTCAAGGCCTCACTGTTGACCTTCTGGCTGCAGCAATGGGCTGCTCCCTTCCAAGGATGCTGTTTGGGCCAGTGTGGTGGGCCAGAGGGAACACGCCTTTGGACCAGATGTGGTCCTAGGAGTGCCTGCGTACCTGCAGCACTTCTGTGCAGCCCCTCCCACTGCTGCTTTGGTTAACCTCAGTTTCCCCAAGTGACTTAATGCTGTTCCTAGTATTTTGGGGGCCATTTGCCCTGGGCAGGAGGTTGGGAGCCCTGGTTTCCTGGCCCACATCTTGTTGCTGAGGCAACCAGAGGGAGGTCCCCCTGAAAGTCACCTGCGAAGGGAGGGCCAGAGGGACACCAGCTGTAAGGCCCACAGCCCATGGGGGTTCTCAGTGAGGTTCTGGCTGGGCCTGGCTGTGGAGTTCTGGTGGGCTATGGCAGGAGGACAGCCATCGGCTCACCTTGCACCCCAGCTGCCAGTGCTGAGGAGGGGGCTTGGAAGCCCCTCCCCCTTCCAGCGTGAGATGAAAGCTTCCTTCCCTAACCCCGAAAATCCCAGCCCTGGTCCTCATTAGAGACCCTAATCCTCCATCCTCCCTGCAGCTGCAGGGGCCTCCACTCCCTGGTCTCCACGCTCCTCCCATGCCCCAAACCTGGTGCTCGCAGGCATCTGTTGCAGTGGCCAGCGGGCATCTGTGGGCCACAAGGACTCCTGGGTTGGTCTTCTGGGAAGTGTGGGGTTGGGGGGAGAAGACAGGAAAAGAGAGAGATGTGGAGGAGCGGGTGCAATGCTCTTAGGAATGGGAGAGTCCCTGGCAAGAGCCACTTCTCCCTTCCTCTTGCCCCTCACCACCTCGGAGATCCCCTGCTGAGGGATGCCCAGGGGACAGAGCCTCAGTGCCCCTCCTGTGCAGTGGGGCTGGTCATTTCCCGCACCTGAGGCCAGCATGGGGCAGAGTCAAGGCCAGTACCCAGCAGGGCCTGAAGGAGGCCAGGGTCACAGTTTCCTACATGCATGCTCTTGTGATTATCTCCTGGTTCATGTGACCTGGTGCTGCTGCTTCTCAGTTTCCATTGGCTCAGGGTTCCTGGAGAAGTGTGAAGCAATCGTTCCTTCCCTTTCACCTCCATTCCGCCCCGCCCTACTTAGCATAACTTCTCTGGGCCCTTCTTTCTGTGCTGTAGGGTCAGGAGGGTCTAGTTTCTGTACCTGTCCTCTCCTTCAACCCCCAAGGCCTCCTGAGCTGGGGCTGTTGGTTGGGGGCTGCTGGAAGCCCTGGGGAAGGACAGCCCTACTCCCATGTAACTCCCAGGCTGATGGGCTGAGGCCCAGGCTCTGGGGCCCTAAACATACTTGGAATCTGAGACTCATGCCTGGTGTATCATCCACTGTTGGCTGAAAGAGGCAGTGGTTAGTCTCACAGGCCCTGTATGTAAACCACTATATTTCATCCAGAGCAGGACACACAACTCCATTATGTGCTGCCAGGAAGAAAGCACCCTGCTAATTAAACTGTGACCCAGTGCTTTCTTGTTATTGATTGCAAGGCATATTCCTGATTTCAGAGATGTTAAAATGTGAAAAATGTGTGTCAGAGAACCAAAATAAAGTTGAAAACGTCTCCATCAACATTTCTCTCGGATACATGTTTTTTTCTGCCTTGAATGATGTTTACTTAGAAGAGTTTGGTTACTTAGAAGAGTTCTCTTGAGTTCATGACATTAGACACAGAGACCTCCCAGCCCAGGGCCTGGCACCTAGCAGATGTCATGACAAGTTCACAATTGCTGCTACTGCTATCACAGGCACATGGATTTTATGTATACAAGGGAGGTCTTTGTGCTTTCCCATCCCATATAGTTCTAAGCCTATGGTCTTTGAGAACCTAGTGGCTAGAGGTAGAAGAGCCAGGAAAGCCACTGAGGCAGGTTAGAGCAAGCACCATTCTTAGGATGAAATCTATGGTGTTGGAGGGGTTGGAAGGAGAGCTGAGCCCAAAGGCTACATCGGCCAATCTCCTGGGAAAGCCCCCAATCCATCCATCCATCCATTCATCCATCCATCCATCCATCCAGTGGGCACCTGAGTCATGACAGTCACTGTGCTAAATCCCCTCCTCCAACACTGCTCATTGGCCCTGGCCTGGTCCCTGTCTTTTGGGGGTTTCCAGGCTCAGCCATTAGAATTGAGACATCAAAGCAGGACTGGATCGGATGCTCCGCTGATGCTTCTTTTCAGGGGTCAGTCTGAAGAGGTGGTAGCCCCTCCTTTCGCTCTCTGTAGAAGCTGTCCACTCAGTGATCTCCACCTGTCCCCGCCTGTGGTGGGTGAAACCTCTGTCTTCCCATTCCTTACAAAGTAGTCTCCAGCCCTTGCTTGACAGCCCCCCAGGCTCCAGGTGGCCTGAGTCACAGTCTTGCCTTCCACTTGGACCCTCCTGTGGTCCAGGTGTCTTGCTGGCCTCTGTGTCCCCTCAGGTGGCAGTCCCCAGCTGCAAAAGACAGCTCACATGGCCCGAGGATGCTGCCACCTGACCTTTGTCTTGAATGTCTCATCTCCCTGACCTGCCAGTGGGGAGCCAGACACTACGACAAGCATCAGGATGGCTTTGTCCTCTGAGCCCTCTCAGCTCTACATGTCCTCCCCTGCCATCCCATGCTCCTCTTGCCCCTATCCCAGCTTCCTCCAGTGAGGCCCCCACACCCATGAAGGGTGCTCTGTGGTGAGCCCCCCAACCCTGGCCTCCCTCCCCTCCTGCTCTCCCTGTGGTTGTTTGTGTTCAAGTGCAGACCCGAGGGGCCACATCCTTTCCAGCACTCAGGACTGAGCTGTCCCGTCCCCAGCTTTCCAGGAATAGGCTCCACAGAGCACACACAGTTGTGAAACATCTGCAGGGCTCTCCAAGAGGTGAGGCCATCTGCACTGGAGTGAGCTCTATGGGCTGCCAAGAGCCACACCAGGAACCCGTGTGCTGGGAGCCAAGACTCCAGCCAGTCTCTGCCCTTCTCTCTGTGTTGCCTCCAGGAACCTGGGGGTGGGGAGCTGGGGCCCACAGAATCTGTGCCTCATGTCCAGCAGTGTTAGACCTAGTGGGAGAGCCCTAACCTGGAGCCAGTACAATTGTACAGGTCACACACTCATAGGAGGCAGCACAGGAAGTCCCCAGGCCAGGCCTTACACTAGTGAAGAGGGGTCTGGTGCCCAGAAGGATAGGCCTGAGCCGATGCCAACCTGGACAGTGATGTCACAGCTGGGACAGGGGCCTGGTCCTCAGGTGCCCTGTCCAGGGCTATCCAGGCCTAGCTGCAATGTCAGTTCATGTCTCAGCCCTGGTCCTTCCCTCATGGCTCACCCTCCCAGGTCCCTGAGTGTCCTCTGTCCCACTAGGCTCAAGGAACCCTTCCTCTCCCATCTAGCCCAGTCATCCTGCAAGTCCTCCCCAGGCTTCTTCCCCTTCCAGCCCATGCGTAGCTTTGCGCTCAACCTTGGGGCTGACTACTTTGTAGATGAGTGTGGTCAATGAGAGATTATAGCCTCTTTCCCCGTGCCCACCCTTCTTGGGAGGGTCTCCCCTGCCAGACTAGGAGCTCCTTGAGTGCAGTGCTAGCTCTCCCTTCAGATAGGGCCCCCCGGGGCTGCATGTCAAGGCTCCCCTCTGTGTGTGCAGCTACGTGTACGTGGCTCTATTCCTTCCCTGTCTTGTCCCTGTCGTGGCTGGGAGAGATGAGCTGTGAATGAGCGAGGGAGATGGAACATGGGGCAGCAGTGTGGTGCTGGGTCCTCCCTGCACCACTATTCCAGGCTATGTGAAAGGAGCAGGTCTTGGGTTGGGGGTCAGAGTGTGGGGAGTGACCACTCCGAGACAGGGTTTGTGGCATTTGGGCCAGCAGGGGAAAGGGAGGGAATGTGAGGAATATCCTGACTCAGCAGTCGCCCCTCCACCCGAGATGGCCAGGGGAGGACTGATTGCTGAGAACATGCAGATGGCGGTCCCTGCAATGCCCCGGGATTGTTAGGGGAGGAAGGCCTGGGGACCACAGGGATCAGAAGCACTGAGGTGCCCCCAAAGCTGTCGGGGAAGGGAGGAAGGCAGCTGGGGTTGGGGGTTCTGGAGGGGCACCTTTGGGATATGGTCACACAGTGTGTGCAAAGTAGTGTCATCTGGGAAGAGGGTCCCTCCTGGGGACATCTGGGGACAGTGTGAGGGGGGTGATGGGAACTGCTGGGGAGGGAGGGGTGCTAAGGGGGAGAGGAGGCTCTGGGGTGGGAGGGGCATGGTGGCCTGTGGCTCTTCTCCACCACTCTTTAAGGCAGGAGCTCTCATAACATCTCTTAATTATCTGACAGCCCCTCCACGGGCTGGGCACATGCAGGCCTTCTACCCAAGCTTCCTTTCGACTATGGTTATTTTTAAAGCAGTCTTGCTAAGTCAGGTACCCTCAATTAAATTCACACCCATAATCCTGGCTGCTG
Organism: Dinomys branickii; assembly: GCA_004027595.1. Taxonomy (NCBI): domain Eukaryota; kingdom Metazoa; phylum Chordata; class Mammalia; order Rodentia; family Dinomyidae; genus Dinomys; species Dinomys branickii. Next base: position 158,495 of record PVLD010000568.1, on the reverse strand, counting down.
ACATTTGTCCCTGTGCCTCCCGTGGAGTAGGTGCAACTTATATAAGGCTGACTCACACACAGCCAGGTCAGGCTCTGCGAGCCTTGGGGAGCCCCAGGAAGCACTGGCTGCTCAGGGTGCATGTGTTAGACATTTGGCTGTAGAGGAACCCTTGTGTGCAAGCAGGGACAGCCCGTGACACTCTCTGGGCTGGACTCCAAGCTGCCCTTGTTGACACTGCTGCCAAGTGGATACCTGCTTCATTTACCCGCCACCGTGTGAACCAATTCTGACTCATGTAAAAATGAATTTACCTGAGGCTAGCCGGACGGAGGACTAAGGCTTTGTGGGGACTGCATAGGGTGGGGAGGGTGGGTACGGGTATTTGTGTAGAGATTCTCACCTATTTTGAGCTGGGAAACCCTATTTTAAACCCTGAAAAACTTTAGTGAGCTCCAAAAGACTGCGTTTCTGTGACAGGTATCTGTCATTTGAGAAAAATCCGGGAAAGCAACCAGCTTTGGTGAAGTTAGGGCAAATTGGAAATGAAATCACACATGGTACTCACAGAGGTTTGGAAGAACAATAGCAAATCCATGCAGTAATATCTTTCCCTCAACTGTGAGAACAAGGGTGTTCCCTATAGCACTATAAAGGAAAGAAAATGAACTAAAGTTCATTGGGGGAATTGTCCCTTATCTGGGTATGAGGTTTAACGGGAGGTGCTGCACCATATAAACTCTGTGTGTGTGTGTGTGTGTGTGTGTGTGTGTGTGTGTGTACAGTGGGAAAGAGACATGTTAGAACATGGTATTTTGAATATTCAGTGATCCTAAGGTGGGAGTGCTGGGCAGGAGCAGCACTAAGATCTGAAATCCATACGTGCCACACCAGAAGTCAGTTCTGAGGGTGACCTTTGAGCCTGGTGGGTGGGAGAGGGGTTGAGGAGGTAGGCAGGGGCCACATCTCACAGACTCCCATGAGGGTGCCAGGAAGCAGAGCTTCCTTATCCTCAGAGGGCTTCTGCCCTATCTCTCCTTTAGTTTCTTTCCATTTTGTTTAACAGCTCAGTGGATGTAGAGCAGTTCTTTAATCTGCAGTTCCCGGGAGCCTATCTCCCAAACCCCAAATCTGGGCCTGAAGTCTGACGAGTCCCAGAAGAGCTGTGCAGATTGTGAGGCCGGATCTATAAAATCAGGCCCATCCAGAAGCCCGGAGGCTGACGGTAGCAGGATGGGGGAGCAGCTGGGGAGCCGGGAGCCCACTCCTACTGCCCTGCTCCCGGCTTCCTTCCCGGGGGAGCTGGAAGCAGCCGGCCCATGGCGTCCCTGAGTCTCCTCTGTGCCCTCCTTGGGGTGCTCCTCCCAGAGCAACGTGCTGAGAAAGCACTTGCGAGCCACAGGGCAGGAGTGGGGCCAGGGGTCAGGGTGCCTTTTAATTTCTGCTAGTGATAACAGCTGTCGAACTCAAGCAATTAAGGAGGAAGACTCCCCCAGGATGCCAGAGGTCCAGCCCCCCAGCTGCACACAGCTTCCTCCCTTCCCCTTCTTCCACCCCCACCCGGAGCTCCCCCTCCTTGAGCCCAGGAAGCTGTGGCCTGTAGTTCTCAGGGGAAAAGGACCTGAAGGTGCCCCCTCCCCTCAGCTTTAGTAGAGCGCAAGGACTAACAGAGCAGGAGGGGCTGCTAGATGGGGAAGCTGCCTCCGCTTCCCTGACCTTCCTTTTGGGATTGCTACCAAGGATAGTGGCCTCAAAGTGACCAAGGGCATTGCAGCTTTCCTTGTGCCCCTAGACTGCGTGACTTTCCACCCAGCCCGACTCTCGGGGGTGTGGAGAAGGGTCTCGGTGGTAGCTTTTCTCTGATTCTGTCACCATCTCCAGCATACTCAATATCTCTCCCATTTCTTCTCTGTCATCTCGTAGGGGATTCCTTCCAGCGGCCACCTCCGGATCCTGCCCATGGCGTGTTCCACCCTGGCTGTGGGGGACCCATGTGTTCAGTGCTCTTCTTCTATTAACATCAGTCCCACTGCATGGACGGACTGTGGTTTGGGATGCAGGAGCAGAGCTCTACCCTCTTGTCACACTAAGCCCACTGGTAGTTGAAACGCTGCCATTAATACTTGTGTCCCTTAAGGCTGTCTCCTTATTAAATGGCAAACACCCCTGGCAAGGAACCTTGTTAGCCTGAACAAAACACCCGACAGCTGACATTGATAAACGAGGGTGGGAAGCTCACTGGCCAGGATTCCCAGGGGTGGGGAGAAGCAGGGGGCAGAGGTTTATAGAGAAGAGTAGGTGCCCTTCATAGCTTTGTCCTGTTTCTGATTAAGACTCCAGAGCCCAGGAGACTGACAACCAGGCTGGTCCTCCATGACCTAAAGGGAAAACAAAAGCCACCATACATGCACGGTCATGACTACTACCATCCGTAGCGTCATATGGATGTGGGATGCCAAGGATGCTACAGAGGGGCCCAGCAAAGGCTACCTGGCGTGGGGCTCCCAGCTTTCCTGTGGAAGTTGTAGACGAGGGCCACATGCTATTTTTAAGAGACTGGGGAGGTGGGGTGTCAAATGAGAGAGGGGCTGTGGGTCTGCAGGAGGCCTTTGCCATTGTGGGGGTGGCAGCTGGAGGGGCCTGAGGCAGGTCTCAGTGGCAGTGTAGAATCTGGGACCTCTGAGGATGAATTTTGGAAAATGTATTTCCTGGATCCATTGTGGAGAATGGAAAGGGGGGAAACTGAATATCTGAGCTCTAAGGTTTGGAACTCAGGGACCTGGGAGGTGCTGGCTGCAGCGGGGAGTCTGATGATGCTGTGCTTCGATGAACAGTGAGTTCCACAGCAATGTGCTGGGTCGGAGAAGCTGTCCCCAAGAGCGCAGGACAGATGGCAAACTGGACATATCCAGAAGGCAGTTCTTCCTGAGGAACTTATGTAAATATCAGCAGTCCTGGTCAGTAGAAGAGGCTCAGCAATTTCCTCGAGTACTCTGCCTTTGATAAAACTTTCCACCCACGTGTGGGGTGTTTCCTGGGTGTGTCCTAGGTACCTAGCTTGGTTTAGTGGAGAAGGCGCATAGATTGTAGGGTTTACAGTCTTGGGGAGCTTGCTGTCAAAGTTGGGGGGGAATTCCAGTAAACTCATTTTTAAAAGGTTACACTTGCTGGGTGTGGTGGTACGCACCTATATTCCTAGCTCTCTAGGAGGCTTGGGTAGGTGAATGGCAAGTTCAAGCCCAGTGTTGGCAACTTAGCAAGACCCTGTTTCAAAAAAGAGCTGGGGATGTAGCTCAGTGCAAAGGGCCTGAGTTCAATCCCCAGTACAACAAAAAATGAAATAAAAGTTACCCATATCTATAGCTTCCCATCATATGAGTTGTCTTTTTATGGCTGTAAGAACCCATGAGTCTCAGCTCAGCACCTCCAAATAACACCTATTGATTAGCGTGCTGTTCCGGAGGCCAGAAGTCTGGGTTTTCTGCTCAGGTTGTTGCAAGGCTGAAACCAAGGTGTCAGCTGGCCCTAGGTCTTGTCTGGAGGCTCCAGGGGGAAAAGCCCACTGTGGAGTTCATTCTGTTTATAGGCAGAATTCGGTTCTTTGCAACTGTAGGGTCTTAAAACGATTCCTTACAGGCTATCAGCTGCTAAAGCCTTCCTGCGTTCATAACACATAGCCCCCTCCTCATAGAATTTAGCCAGGACAGCGCACCCCTTGTCCTGCTCCCCACCTCTGACTTCCTCTTTTTCAACCAGCAAAGAAAAGTACTTTTAAGGATGCATGTGGCTAGGTCAGGGCCATCGGGACAACTTATTTTTACTCAATGTATGTATGTGCCATATGACATAAGCTAATCTCAGGACCAGAACTTGTCACGGTCATAGTCCTGGGGTCACACAAGGGTGAGGGTGTTCCCTGGGGAGTGAGGTCTCTTGGGGAAGCGTCTTAGGATTCTCCCTCCCATGCTTAGATCAGAATGGGAAATTGATAGTGGCCTGTAAGATGTGACATGTTTGGCCATTCTTACTTTCCCCCCAAAGACAAGCATATGCCGGCACCAGACTTTGCCCTGCTGCTGCTGCTGTAGCCTGGAATGCTCTTTCCCAAGGCATCTCCATGGCAATCCCCCTTTGTTGTCCCCACCTAAAATAGAAATATTTCCTCCCCAACCTGCTCAGCCCCTCTCCCCTCCCCTGGCTTTACTTTCCTGCATAGCGTTTATTATCAACAAATCTAGTTATCGGTCTTCTTGTTTACCATCCACTTTTTCTTGGTAGAGCATAAGCTTAGAGAATCCTGAACTTCGGCTTCTTCAGTGTTTGATCTTGGGAAGCCTACAAAGTGCCTAGGGCATGGCAGGGAGCTCCTAGAATGCCTGGATATGTTTTTAGCCCCACTGAGAAGTTTTATTTTACAGCACAAACTAAATGAAAAATTATTTCTCTATTATTTTTGTTCTGTAGTCTAAACATTTTAATGAATTAAAAAATATTTGACTGAAGCAAGTTAAACAGGGAGGGCAGTGATAAAATGGGAGAAGATCAAGTGCAGTAAAAAACAGAAAAACACTGAAGAAAATCAATGAACCCAGAAGCTGTTTTTTTTTCAAGAAAATCAATAAAATTGATAACCCTTAGCCAGATTGATCAGGGAAAGGAGAAAGAAGACACAAAATATTATATCAAGAATGAAAGAGGGGGCTGGGGATATAGCTCAGTGGAATAAGCGCTTGCCTAGCAAGCACAGGGTCCTGAGTTCGATCCCCAGTACCGCAAAAAAAAAAAAAAAAAAAAAAAAAAAAAAAAGAATGAAAGAGGCATCTTGGCCACAAATTGTTACAGATACAAAAAGATAAGAAAATATGAACAATTTTATTCCTATAAAGTCCATAACTTAGATGAGATAAATTAATTCCTTGAAAGACACAGACTATGGACAGTTAGTCAAGAAGGACAGTTAGTCAGAGAACCTGAATAGATCTATAGTGATTCTTATTTATTTATTTATTTTTTTGCAGGTATCGGGAATCAAACTCAGGACTTTGAGCTTGCCAGGCAGGCACTGCACCACTGAACTAAAATCCTGGACCCCTATAGTGGTTCTTTAAAAAATTGAATTTGTAATTAAAAACTTTCCCACAAAGAAGCCCCCAGGCCCAGATGGTTTTACAGATGAGTCCTACCAAACATTAAAGAAGAAATAAAACTAATTCTATGCAAAACTGTCTAGAAAATCAGAAGGAATACTTTCCAGCTCATTAGACAAGGCCAGCATTACCTTGATACCAAAATCAGACAAAGATATTATGGGAACAGAAAACTGCTGATCAATACTCTTCATGAGCCTAAATACAAACTTTCTAACAAAATCCATTTATATATAACTCTTTCTCTCTTCCTTTCTCTATACATTCACATATGTATGTGTACATATATATGTATACAAATATGCATTAGTGCATATCTATGGATACACTAATATACTGTGACCAAGTGGAGCTCATCCTAGGAATGCAAAGTTAGTGTAACAATTCAAAATCAATCATTGTAGTTTAGATTTCTAGCAAAATAAAAAGAAAATACATAATACGGGTATGGTGATTCATGTATTTCGTTCCAACTACTCAGGAGACTGAAGCAGGAGGAATGGGTCAAGACCCAGAAGTTCATGGCCAGCCTGGGCAACAAAACAAGATCTTGTCTCAAAAATAAAAAATTAAAAAGTTCAAAAAAAATAAAAAAGAAAGGAAGGAGCAAAGAATACAATCGTCTCAACAGATGTAGAGAAGTATTAGACAAAATAAAATCCAATGTCCACTGCTGATTTTGAAAACCTCAGCAAACTAGGAATGGAAAGAAAGTTCTACAACCTAGTGAGCAGCCTTTACAAAAAATCTATAATGGTGAAGACGTAGTGATTTCCTTGTCAGATCAAGAGTAAGACAAAGCTGTCCACTTAAGTTTTAAATCTCTTAAGTCTCTTCAACATTGTATCACATGTTTTAACCAGTGCAATAATGCAAGAAAAAGAAAGACAAGGTGTTCAGATGAGACAGAAAGAACTAAAACTGTTGATTTTTGCAGTCGAGGTAGTGAGTAGGAAGTCCAATGGAATCTACAAAGAAGTTACTAGAAACTAATGCATGAATTAGGAGAGTTGCAAGGCACAAGACTGATACACCAAAATCAGTTGTCCTGCCATGTATGAGCAATGAACAATTGGAAACTGCAATATTAGACTAATACTTAGAATATTATTCATTGCTCTGGGTTGTCAGGGATTCTTTGCTTCTGGGAATTCGTAGATTATGTCATTGTACAGTCATTCCTGCTTTTCCTGCCTTTTGTTATTTTTTTTTGACTCTCTGGATTCACTTTATCTTCTAAACTCTGAGTTTTTTTTTTATTTCTGCTATTGCATTTGACTTTTCAAGATCTCTCTGTTATTCTCTGGCATTTGAAAAGTAGTGTTCTATTTTTGTTTCATTTTTACCATGTTTTCCCTTATCGTGCTTGAGACAGGATAAGGTGTTATTTTTAACCTTGCTTCTTGCTCTGTGGACTCTGCTGCCTCCAGGTCACTCTTTGGTTCTGCTCTGGTCTCTGCCTTTGTGTGAGGAGCTTTCCTCAGGTGTCATAATCCTCTGTTGTTTGCTTATTTTTCGGTGTGGAGATCCGAAAAGCCAGCTGGAAGCTGAATGTGTGCCCTGTAATCCGTGGGCTAGGTTGCTAGGCTGACCCGGTGGAAACAGTTCATTTTGAGGCCTCCCTTTGGGTCTTGGCATTCAGGCTGGTGAGATTCTCCAGATGTACACCTCAAGATTCCTACTGGGCGGGCAAAAGCCAGTGTTATGGCTTCTAACGGGCCAGAGGGCTGGGTCTCTGGATCCATGTGGTAGACATTTTCAATAAGGTCCGATGGCCGGAGACCCTCTGTTTCCCCTCTGGAGCAGGTGAGCTCTTAGTTGTTTGCTGGTTCTATGGGGTAGGGAAGACTCTGACAGCTTTTATTAAACACTTTCCACCAAGACTATTTGTTCCACCCTCTTTTCCCTCCTGCAGATGTAACCAGTGTCACTGACTCCCTCTGTGGGATTCTGGGCTGCAGCTTAGGTGGCTTCTGCTGCCCCATTGCTAACTCTGTGCTTGCATCACTCTTTTGCTTGCTTTCTTTTCTTTTTGCTCTTTCTTCTCTTTATCTCTCCTCTTTTTCTTTCTTTCTTTTGAGACAGGGTCTCACTATGTAGTTCAGCCTGGCTTTGAACTCACAGCCTGAGCCTCCTGAATGCTGGGATTGTAGGAGTGCCACTGTGCCCAGCTTCACTTGCTTTGTCGTCTCTAAACATCTGTTGCTGGCCCTTCCTGCCCTGTTCTTCCTGTCCTTGTGATGACACCTTTAAAACCAAAACCAAAACTAAAGATAAATCTAGAAAGATTTCAACTTTGCTTTAATAGAGTTTCGGAAAGAAACAGAAGTAGCTGCAGGTGTTCAGACAGACACCTTGCCTGGAAATCCTCTATTATTAGAGTTAGCTTTTACTACTCACAGTGGGACATAATCACGTGGAAGACTAGCCCAGGCTTGCATCAGTCTGGTTGACTGTGATATTTCCAGTGCCCAGCACAGGGCCCTGTGGGTAAGTAAGCATCAAGAGATCCTTCCCACGTTTACAGATCAGCGACTGACCCTGCGCTGCTTTCAGAGCCTCGGCCACATTAAAGAACAGTCCTCACTCACATGAGCGCTTCATCCTTCGGAACCAAATAGTACATGGAAATAACCACAGTTGATTAGTGTCAACCTGTGTGACCCAGGAGAGGGCAAACTTAGTAAATGATAATAGAATTTTTTTTTTTTTGGGTCTTAAACAAAGCTTGGCACCAAATTATGAGATTGATTTCCTTGTTTGGCATACACTGAAGTCTGAGGTCAAAACGGTTCAACAAGCTTGGTTCCCTTGGCTTCGGTCCACACGGCCTGCTTTGGGGATGGGGAAGATTTCGCAGGTGATGTGGGGCCAGCCGTTCCATGGAGAGACTATCACCCTCCCTTTCCCAAGAGGATGGCCCTTGCTGCCTTCTCTGCTGCCATGGATTTGGGTGGCTCCCACATTCTCTGAGGCCAGGGTGACCCAAGGGATGGGATCGTGGGCTCAGCATTGTGGGTTCAGGTTGGCAGACCTGTGCTGTGCTTTACACCATGGCTCCATGGAGCCAGAGTCCCATTATCCTCCTTTGCCAGATGAGGACACTGAGCCAGAGAGTTGCAGTGTAGAGATTCCAAGTCAGTGTAGTCCCGGAGCAGGAAAGGAAGGCGGCAAGGAGGGTAGAAGCTGGGAAGAGATGCCGTGTCTCCGTGGTGAAATGTCATGTTAAAGGGGTGAGCATGGGGTGTGTGTGTGTGAATCAATGAGTTGTGGTTTTCAGATTTACTCTGTGTCTTGTGCTCCCTGTTTATGCTTTCACTCTCCTGCACCGTGAGGTGCATGGCATTATCATGGCTTGTGGATCAGCCTCCTGATGCCCATTAGAAGGTCACCAGCAGCTGGGAACCGTGTCTATCTCAACACAGAGGCACCGTAGCCTCTCATATCATCAGGAGAGGATTAGCACCAGGAAGCGACCTGTTGTTAGAATGCTTCTGTTTTATTCTTCATTATTTTTTGTTTGGCTTTGTTTAGAAATAGAACTTTATCACCGGTGTGTATGGCTAAGAAACAATACTGTATCATAGGATGGGGGCCTCAGGCATCTGGCATCTTGGAATGCGTCCTCTGTGTATAAAGGGGGGCAACTGGAACATTGCTGACCCTCCACTGTTGTTCCTTTAGTTATCAGAAATGTGCTAAATTGTTGATCAACCAAAGGAGAGAAAAACAAAAGTCCCTCTGGACAATTTCAAAAAGCCAGGGTGGGTAAAAGCATTCCGGGAACTGTGGTATCAAAGTGATTTTTATGACTCATTCTTGAAGGTGCATTTTTTTCAACTGTTATAAATCCTAGTGTATAAGACAAGACCTGTGGGGGTGTCCCTTTCTGGAGTGATCCAGGCTCTGGCCTCTCTCTGAGCAATGAATGATGGGATCCCTGCCCCGGGCAGATTCTGATTTAAAACCCTGAAAGCTCTTAGAGGAAGTTCTGATATTTACTTCATTGTTTTCTTCTCTCCTGCATTCTCTTCCTCCTCCCTCCTTCTCCGTGGTACTGGGAATTGAATCCAGGGCCTCCCTCTAGGCAAGGAGGCTCCCTGAGCTACGTCCCCAGCTCTATTTTTTTATTTTGGGACAGGGTCTCATTAAATTGCTCAGACTGGCCTTCAACCTGCAGTCCTCCTGCCTCAGCCTCCTGAGTAGTTCAGGTTACAGGCATGTGCCACCCTGCCCAGCTTAGTATTTCTTTGTTTAAGTGCAGAAAGGAAATTCTGGTTTGTCGGTGGCTCATTCTTTTATTAAAACCGCAGAGGCTAACAGAGGGGTTTGGAGCTAGCTAGGCTTGCGTGTGTGACCCTGGGCATGTGTGGGGCATGTTATTGCGCATGTCACTTTTTACTTAAACCTTCCTAGCCTTAGAGTTACCTTTACAGTTACCTTGTAATCTGCATCTGGGACTCAGGCTGTGACACAAGGTACAGACAGGGGTGTGGTAAAGGCAGACATTACCATGATCATCGCGATCATCCTGAGACAGTCGACAAGCTGGGATGCAGCTCAGCGGCAGGGTGCTTGCCTAGATTCAATCCCCAGCAACTAAAAGGCAAAAGCAATTCTCTCACCCCAGAAGCATCTACACCTGCAGGCCTGTCTCAGTCCCTAGGCTGGGGACAGGAGAGAAGACATGGAAAAATACAGTGAAGAGCTGTCTGTCTCCTTCTCTCTCTCTCTCTCTCTCTCTCTCTCTCTCTCTCTCTCCCTCACCCACACACACACACACACACAATCCTCACAAGTTAGATGCTTTGAATAGCAGTTTGAGGCTCGCACAGGGTGCACAGGCTTTGTGCTTTAAGAGCCAAGTTCTGGCCAGTGGTACAGAGACCAGGATGAAGCAAGGGGCAGTGCATCTGAGCTGTGTGAGACCCTTCTGGCTGGGGCAGGACAGCTGTGTGGAGAGGCAGGGGACACAAGGCTGTGACACAGTCACAACAGGGTTCATCACACGGGGAAGAGCAAGCAGCACTTTTTGGCCCCACTGTGTGCAGGCCAGATGCTCATGCCACACTCTTCCTTTACGCCACCTCACCCGCCCTCAGGACAACCCCGGAGCGCAGGGATCATTCTTCACAATTTCTCAAGGAAATTGTGGCTCAGATAGGTTGAGTAACCTGCCCACATGTACAGGCTGGAAATGGGCAGGTGTACAGTTGGGTGCACAGTGTAGATGCAAGACACACGCATATGTGTACACAAAGGTCCAGGCTCAGCAACAGCCCCCTCTTCCCATGTTTGGCTCTTACCTGCTAGCTGAGTCAGGTGTGTTCTTTCCTTTCAGGGGTCTGGTGTGACAAAGTGGCCTCAGATATTCCTGTGGCTTTAGTGCCCAGAGGCAACACTAGGTGCCCTGGTGAAGGAAGAGTCCCATCTCAGCCACCTGGCCGGGCCCTAAAGCTGCAGGCACCTGCTATCATGTCCTGTTCCCTTAGCTGCCTTCTTTGCTTCAGCCCAGTAATTTTTTTTTTCTTGAGGCAGGGTCTCACTATGTAGCTCAGGTTGGCCTTAAACTCACTATGTAGCCCAGGCTGGCCTCAAACTCATGGTTATCCTCCTGCCTCAGGCTCCTGAGTGCTGGGATTACAGGCATGTGTCACTATTCCTGGTGACCACAGCTATTTTTGTTATTGTTCAAAAAATTTAAAGACATCATATCATAGTGTATATGCATGTTTATAGCAGCACAACTCCTAGTAGCTAAATCTTGGAAGTGGTCTATAAGATGGATAAAGGAAATGTATTCACAAGCAATGGAGCACTACTCTGCTATAAGGAAGCATAAACTTCAGTCATTCATAGGAAAATGGATGCCTTGAGGCCACAATGTTGAGTGACATCCATCAGACACACAAGCTTCAATATAGCATGGTTTCTCTTATATGAGAAACCCCAGAATATTAAAAAAAAGAGTAAAATAAAAGATAATAGGAAGTGGGGAGACAGACTTTTCTCATGTGAAAAGGAGACTAAGAGGTGGGGGGAGGAGAGAGGAAGGAGATGAAGAAAGGGGTGAAGCTGGATAGTGCATACATGCCACCTGCACACAAGAAATGTGCATTATGTACAGTGAGCGTGCACTAATGAAAATGAAAAATTACATGTTTTAAGTGAAGCACAGTGATTACACTTATCTATCGGGTACAGTGCAATATTTCACCACAGGTGCATGGGGTGTCATAAGCAGATTTTGGCAACTGCCATACCCTGCCCCTCCAGCGTTGGTCCTTTCTTTGGGTTGGGAATTATATATTTTGAAATATCAAATTAAATGTTGCCAGTCAGAATTATCCACCCGCACTGTAGAATGTGGAAGTGATTCCTTCTACCTGACAGCTCACCCTAGCTCTGTCCCTGCCCGGGGTGGAGGTGCTTTGCAGCATTGCTGAGTGGACCCCACAGCTCCTTTCTCCTTCAGGACCAGGCAGAAGTTCCTGGGGCCCAAGTCACCACTCTCCTTTCTGTACCCAGATGAATGGCAGGGCAGGGCTCCGTCTCTGGGTCCCCTGCCTCTTCCATGGGGCTTCTGCCCTGGCCCTGGCACATTCCTCAAACTTTCCTGTCCCTAAGAGAGAGCTGGCAGGGCAGCCTCCAATATGGGGCCAGGGCTGCTCACAGAGCTTCCTGGGTGTCCCTAGGGGCCAAGTCCAGTACTGCTCTCCTGCGCCCTCTAGAGGCCTGGGGTGGCACTGGGTGCACAACCCAGGAGGGGCCCTGGTGGGGGTGTTCAGAGACTGTCCAGGTGTCCTTGGTCAGGCAATGCCCTGACTGCCACTGCTGCTGGAAGGCACCACAAGGTGTCCTACCGGCTCAGGTGTGAGAGGTTCCAAGTACCACCTGTTAGGATGCTGAGGGCCCCCCAGGGACGCCAGCAGCACTCCCTTCTCCCCGCCCCTCTTCCCCGAGTGGGTACAGCATGGCTATGAGCTGGAAGCCATGAATCCCTGGAGCTTTAGGGCAGGAGGGGAGAAAGTGTGAGAAGCGAGCCCTGAGCCCAAGGAGGCCACGTGGGGTGGGTGTGGAGGAATCTTCAGCCCCTGGCTGGGCGGGGGCTGCGGTGGGAGGAATAGAGGGAAAAGAGGTAGCTATGGTGCTAGGGCAAGCCCTGTGGGTACTGGAGAGTGTGCAGAGTGTGTGGAGTCACCCTTTTTGGACTGCAAGTTGAGTCTTAGGATCTAGATGTCTGGGAGTGAGTGGGGTAGACACCGCCCCTCTTAATGCATATGCATGAACTCATTTGCATAATAGTGGGTCTGCTCCCCCTCCCCCCAGGGTCACTGGCCTCCCCTGCTCAGATTGCCCCTACTTAGCTGAAGGAGGGCACGTGACCCCATTCTCAGGCACATCCTTCTCCTTATCTGGTGGCTGCAAAGGGGAATGGGGACAGAGGGAAAGCAGACTTCCCACCACTACCCTTACCCATCCTTTCCTCTGTACCTTGCTCGGAGGCAAGGGCACCCACCCACCTGCTTCCTTTCCTGAAGGGATGTATGGGGAGTGACACCCTATCTTGCCTTCTCTTAGTCTCTCCTTCCTTTCCTGATTCCATGGCATTTCAGCCAGTCCAGGAATGGGTCTGGAAGTGTCTAGGTAAACATCCTGTGCTATCTTCCCCCAAATCCCCCAGAGAAACGAGTGCGGTAGGTCTCTGCTTATCTAACTTAAACCTTCCTTGCTGCAGGACCTGCTGTTCTGCTTGGCGGCCATTGGTAAACTCAAGCTGTTGGTCGCACAATGGACAGAAGAGGTTGTTTTTCTCTGCCCACCCACATCTGAGGAATCTTTACGATATCTTTAAAGGTGGTCCAGGGCTGTGACTCCTGACCCTCCCCATGAGCTGTAGGTGGCCAGCCCCCAGCCACCATGTCCGCAGTGTCACCCTTTCTCAGCTGCTTTCTCCTTCTGCCCTACAGCCAGTGCCTGAGGTTCCAGTCCCCGGACTAGGCAGGAGGATACTATGGCCAGAGGAAGGGGCTGCGTCTGCTCCGGGTCCCATGTGAAGCAGCTGCAGACCACAGGTATCCTGCCTGGGCCCATGTTCATCTGAGGGGCTATGCCGGTGAGTGAGGGGTGGTCATGCTGTGACTTAGGTCACCTTGCCTGGGGCAGCAGATTTCTGGGACGCTCTCCTCTCTGTTATGGGTTTGTGGTCGCTCTGTTGTGGGTTTGTGCATGTGTGTACATATGTATGGCCTATTAACCCCATGGGATTGAGCCCAGAGACTCCAGGGCTGTAGAAGGCACAAGATGGGCGGGCCTCCTTGCAATGCAGGCATGGAGGGGTTCGTGCCTGGCTCATTGCATGCGCCTGGCTCTAGCATGCTGTGCTATGTGTGTGCTATGTGAGTGTGAGATATTTTGGCCACTAACCTTAGCGGGTAGGGGCAGTGCCCGCAGGGAGAGGGGGAAGCTCTGTCTGGTTTGCTTATTTGTGGCTTCTTTATAGCTTCAGCTGTCTCTGGGCCAGGGAAGGGGTTACCAGGCTTCCTTAGCAGCACAGCCTTTTCTTCAAATGATATTCAAGCGAAACGCCAAGGAAGCAGATAAAGCCTGGGTGCTGGGTCTGTCATGCCCACCCCCATCCTCCAGGACCCCAAGGCTCCTAGGAACCCGTCTTCAGTTCTCCGGAACACAGATATCCTCTGACTAATTGCTTCATGATTATCTCTAGACCGTTAGGCCAGGAAGGTTCTGGAAGCCAAAGGGAGGTCTCCCCATTCCTCACACCCCACACAGCACGTCTGGGGTTGGGAAGGCAGGCAGGATGGCGCAGTGGCCTTTATCTAGCTTTGATTCTGTGAACTGTCCTGGGGGGCCCAGGTCACAAGTCAAGCTTCGAGCTCTGGAGGCTCTGTGTGTGTGTGTGGGGGGGAAGCGGCCATCTTGCTGTCAGGGGCATCTTTGGTCCTAGCTTCTTTTTTCCCTGGCTTCCCTGAAGGAACCCATATCGCAGCCAACTCAATGACAACCTGGTGACAGAATTACTCCAAAGAGAGACTCACGCAGGAGCCAAGCCAACGTGTGCCCGCCCCGAGTCATCTTTGGCACGCATTGTGAAATTTTTGTCTTTCTTTTTTCTTTCACTGTGGAGGGGCGGGTCAGCCCTTTCCCCAGTCCTTCCTGTTTGTTTTAGCAGATGATAGGGGGTTTGGGTTCTCTAAGAGTTTGCTTTCTGGCGGAGGGGGTGGGTAGGGGCAGGAGACAGGGAAGGAAGCAGCAGCGTTTTTGTGTTGCCTCCTGTAGGCCAGGAGGTTGCTTCTTGTCTTCATCTAGCTCCCCACAACCCTGCCGGGTAAGCATCATCACTCCCCATTTTACAGACGAGGAAGCAGAGGCTGAGATGGACATAGTGACTCATCCGAAGTCTCACAGCTGGGAGGCAGTGAGCCAAGCCTTCAGTGCAGCCCACACTCATGTGGCTTTTTCTAATACTTGGTATGGGGGCAAGAGCTTGGGGGGGGGGTGCAGGTGTTCACAGTATGGGTTCACGAGCAATGTCTTAAAAAAGGACAGAAATCCTGGTTGGCAGGTAGCAGAAGGAACAGGGGTTTGGGAGGGCGTCTCTCTTCTGTCCCTAGGTGCTGGGCCCTGGCTGTCATCACTGGCGCTAGACTTCTTTGAATTCAAGAGGCTTGTAAGAGGAGGAGGCTGGGGCAGGATCACTGTGAATTGGAGGCCAGCCTGAGCTATGCAGTGAGTTTAAGGCCAGCCTGACTACATAGTGAGACCATCTCAAACAAACACAAAAACAAAAGGGAAAGAAGAGGCTTTTAAATCCACAGCCCTACAGAGGATGCGACATTTGGTATCACTTTGCTGCAGTGAGAGATGGAGTTATTAGAGCCTCATAGAGCCTTGGCACTTAGGAATCCTGAGCTGTACTAGGAGAATCGAGGTTCAGAGAGGGGGACTGAGAGGCCAGGGCCACACAGCACACAGCTGCCCTTGTGGTTTTTCGCTCAGTGCTCTTTCTAGTTCTCCATCTACGTCTGTGACGGGCAGGCAGGAGGCTCTGGGTACCTGGAGGGACTAGGGAGGGAGGAACTTCTGCAGAGTGGCCCCGTGCTCGTCACACACATGCTGGAGTCCCCTGTCCTCCACTTGCTCCTGGGGCAAACAACAGCGGTGCTGAATGTACAGGGAGACCTGCTCCAGAGTCTGCTTGTTTGTTTAAATTCTTGGACAGGGACTTGCTGTCCCAAGGGGGTGGGCCAGGCAGCCTGGGGCTCACTCCCTGAGGGAACAGCACTGTCCCCAGGGCTCTGCTGGGAATGTTTCCAGGGAAGCCCTAATTCCCTGCTTCCTTTCAGAGGCACCAGGAGGGTCATCATGAGCATCAGAAGCCCTGCCTGTCCCCTGTCCCCACTCCACAGACTGTTGATCGGGCCTTGCTCTCATTCAACTGACACCTCCCCCAGGAGGCCCTCGGCAATCTCAGCATCCCCCATCACTCCTAGAATTCCTAGTTTCAGTTTATTTTTCTGTTCCCCTGCTCACAGGAGGCCCCTTTCCATACCTGACAGCCTCAGGGCCCAGCCCAAAGCACTGCTTAAGGTCTGGGTTTAATAATTGTTTGTGGAGCCAATGTCTTGCACCACATCCAGCGGGAGGCGCCTCCTGAGGCCCATTTTGGTCAGTGAGTGCCCTGCCAGGGCTTCACCCCTGTGGGAACAGCATTTTCCTGAAGTCTCTGGCTGGGCTGTTTGGGAAGAAGTCCTAATGCGGACCGCTGCCATCTTGCTTTCTGGAGGAGCTGTGTGTGCATTTCTCTGGGTGCAGTGTCTCTCCAAGCAGGTGTTTTCACCCCTGTTTTATCGACCAGGTGACCGATGGCCCAGAGATCCACACGGAGAGGCAGAGGTAGGGGTGCGCTTCGGTGTATTTGGCTCCAAAATCCCTACGCTTTACACTGGCCTATTTAGCGTCCCCGCCACACTGGTTCAGAGCTGGTAGACCTGGAGTGCTCTGGGGTCAGGAGGTAGGACACAACTTCACACAGCCCCTTTGTGCCCCGTTCTGCTCAGCTGAAGGATACCCTGTGAGACTGAAGGACACCCTCTGAGACTGATGGGGGCTGGGGCAGCCATGGGTATAATGAGGGTCAGGCTTTGGATGGGGTGTCAGGAGCAGGCATGTCAGGGGCAGCTGGGGAGAAGCCATCCAGCAGGGATAGCCTAGCGCCAGGGACTGTTAAGTTGAGGCACAGTCTTACTTGGTCCATGGGGCTGTGCACCTCCAGAGAAGGATGCTGCCCTGTTCCCCTTCTTGCTGGCTTCTCTTTCCCTTTTTGGACTGGACCCTCTGCTCTAATTTTTTTCCCAACTGGCCAAGCTGGCCTCTCTTGGTCCCCAGTCAAATCTCCAAATCCATGGGAGGCTACGACACTGGCACTGAAGGTACAGCCTTCTCCCAGATGGCTTTGTTTTTCTGTTGCTCTGTTGCAAAGACCTGTTGACAGAGGACTGCTCAGTGATGGGTGGGTAGTCCCGTGGCCAGAGACAAGGAATTTCCTTCCACTCAGCAGCTGAGTGTTGCTGCCCTTTCTGTAGGTGAGTGCCCTACTGGACACTGGAGGCTCAGGAGGTGGAGTGAAAGGGGATTTCCCTCCATCACGGTGAGCCACCTGGGACAATGGGTGACAGCCAGCTCCATCCGCTCCCTCCTTGCCCTGCTTCTTTCCCCAGGAGGGACTCCATGGCTCGCAGATGAACTGCCCGCACCCACACAGGCAAGAGCTTCTCTGAACATTGGTGGTGACAGGGGAAGTGACTGGACATCAGGACAAGGTACAACCGTTATTCTTTGGGCCCCACCACTACTTCCTTTGTCTGGGACTACTACTGGATGCTGGCAGCCTTTCACACTCCTCTCCATCCCGACGCTGTCCCTGTCCCCTCCACCCTACCCTGGAACACCTGCACCTCCTCCTTGGTGCCGTCTGAGCTCCTTCAGAGCTACTGGCTGTGACCACCAAGCCCAGAGATGGGGACCTAGCAAGACCTCTGCTTAGGGGCTCTTCGTATATCCTCCTTCAATTTAGGGGTCACCTTGGGCTCTTTTGTGCCCTTTCTGGGGATATGCAGGATTCTGTGGCGAGACAGCCTGCCTTGGTGGCTCCCACCCTGCAGTGACATGGGACAAAGGGTGAGTGGTGGAGAGCTTGTTCAGGGGAACTGAGCCCTGGACATGGAGGGTGCTTGAGGACATGTCACGAGTCTTAGGAGTGTGGTTTTGCTTCTCTTTCTCCATTTTTTGGATACCTGGGGACTTGAGACTTTAAGTTGGTGGCAGTATGATCACTGACGGGTCCACCTGAGTGTCTTGTTGCTCTTGTTGTGAAAGCTGGTGACACCACAAGCCATGGGCTCCAGAGTTGACCCCTTCTCTGACTCACCTCCAAGTCGTGTCTGTGGAGCGCAGGGTGGAGGTGGGAGGCCAGTCCCCACCCTGGTTGCAGGTTGCTCAAAGCCCTTAGGCCAGGTTGCACCCCTCGCTAGCTCTTGAGAATTCTGCACTGTCATCACCCTGGTTCCTGGGACACAGTCCACAGCAGGAGCTGCGGGTGGCTTGCTGGAACATCTTGTTGTGTGCATGAAGGCTGAGCGGGGTGCTGGGGCTGTGACATGATCATGGAGGACTGTCCCTCATACCTTTAGGGTTCTGTCCTGAGACCTCCACTTTATGCCATTTGCTCTCTAGGGACAGAAAAAGATGGAGTGAGAGGGATGCAAGGCAAGGCCGGGAGTGAATCCTAGATGCCTGGAGCTTCTGTCTTGTCCCAAATAGGGAAGCAGGCGTTCTGGGTGCTGGAGGTAGAGGAGGAGAAAATTTATGGGAATGCCTTCCACAGCCCACTTGTCAGCTTGCAGCAGGGACCCAGGTGAGGGGATCGGCAGGGAAGGGGTTCTTGGCCAGCAAATAAATATTTTCTAACTGTAAAGACCTTGTCCCTGCTGCTAGAGAGTCCAGCAGGGGTGCAGGCAGGGCCAGAGCATGTGGGATGGGAAGGTGGGGATGGGGTGTTGGAAGCCAGTCGCTTTCCTCACGGGGGCCTTCTGGACACCTTGCCAGTGGAATTGGGTTGCCCTGGAGGTAATCTAGCAGCCCCACAAGCCATAGCACCATATGCAGAGAGAGGGGGGCAACTGAGTAACCTCCCCAGACCATTTTAGGTGAGCAAGGAAATTGCTGCTTTCTCTGTCTTAGCTGGACCTACCTGAGCCCCAGGTTGGCCCAGGCAAATCTGTGTGGGCAACAACACTGGTTGGTCCCTCTCTTCCCATAGGTACGAAGCCCCCACCCCGTTCCCTGGGGGAGCCTGGGAGCAGCAGCTGGGCCAAAGCCCAACCAGGAATTTTCCCAGGCTGGGTCCTATATCCAAGGGTGGGGTGGGGGGCCTCGGGGAGCATTTAGGAAAGACATGGGGCATCAGAGGAGAAGCAAGCTTGGAGATAAGGGAGAGGACAAGGAAAGGAGGGCAAACTTGGAGGAGAAGCAGGGGCTCCTGAAGGCACGGGGTCGGGGGGCTGGAGACCCCCCAGGTCTGTCCAGAAGACTAGCGGAGCCAGGGCTGGGGTGCATCATCCTTGGCGTCCCGCCTGGTGGGAGCTCTGGGCAGCCGGCCTGCAAATATTCCTGTGTGCTGGGGGAGCTTTGAATCATTACTCCAGCTCTGGCCTTCCTCCGCCCCCACCAGCCCCTGGCTTTGGCTCCCTGGCAACATCTGGGGGGGGGGGTGACGAGCAGGAACAAGAGCCTCTGTCTGCCCAGCTGCCTCTGCCAGGGGCTGTGCCAGACTCTGCAGTGCATACGTGGGCTCCAACAGGTCCTCTTCCCCCTGGGTCGCTGACTAACCCCAGAACCACACAGCTTCCCGTTCTCAGCTCCACAAACTCACTGCCAAATTCTCCTCCCCAGGGAAGCTTCCCTGGACAGCTCCTAAAGACCCCATTCACCCCAGGCCCCAACTCCTCTGCTGTCTGTAGGTCAGATAAGGGTTCCAGATAACCACATGGGCCCTCCTGCACGCAGCACTGGGCTTCTGCCCAAGGGGCCATTGCACTCCCAAGCACGCAGCCGTTTTCGGGGGGGTCAGAGTTTGGGGCTTCCGGAGAGCACTGCTCCCAGACCCTTCGCAAAGCCGGGTCCCTCTTAGGAGCCCACGAGGTGCGCAGACCGCGGTCACTAGGGGGCGCTCGGTCACCACAGGGAGCTAGTGAACTTGGGCGAGCCGCGTCTGCGTGAGCGAGGACGCGTGTGCGTGCGTGCGCGTGTGCGTGTGTGCAGGGGGAGAGGCGAGGGGTCACTCCAGGATTCCAACAGATTCACGTCCCTCTCCCCGCCCCCTCCAATATTCCCAGCAAAGCGGGAACCGACTCAGGCCCTGTCCGCACATAACCCCACTTTTCTCTGTTCTCAGCCCACGGGTGTGCGTGTCTGAGCAGCGTTTCAGGGGGCGCATGGGTGACTCTCAGGCGCGAACCCTAGTGGGGGGCGCGCTTCCCCTTCGCCGCGATGGGCTCGGGGCCCAGACTTCGCCGCGTGTCCCGGGGGGGAAGGCGGTGCCGGCGGGGAGGGGGAGAGGCTCGGGCGGCCCTGCCCCGGGGCGTGGTCTCAGAATGGGCGGACCCAGCCCCTTTTTTCAGTCGGCTGGCGGAGGCAGGAGCGCAGAGGCTTGGGGCAGCCGGGCTGCAGTGAGGCCGCGCGCGGGGCACAGAGCCGGCGGCGGCGAGGCAGACGGGCCAGCGGACTCGACGGCCAGGGCCTCCGCACTGGGATCTGAGCTTCGTTCTTTCCCTCCCAGGGGTTTAACCCCTCTCCTTTTTTCCCCCTCAAACATTGTTTAAAAAAACTGCATTGTTTCCCATTTTAATTTATTTTTTGCCCCCTATCCCCCACTTGAAATCGGGCCGACGCTTTGGGGAGATCGCTCTTCTGCTCCTCCAAATCACTTCGGATTTTGGAAAGCATCCGAGAGAAGAGAGGGGCGGCGAGAGCTCCAGAGAGAAGTCAAGGAAGAGCGAGAGCGCGCCGCGGCCGGAGCGAGCCGCGCGGGGCACGGGGCGCAGCCAGTGACCTGCTTTCGGGTGACCGCCGAACGCGGCGTGCGGGGCGCTCTCCCGGGACCGCGCGCCTACGGACGGACAGACCGACGCCGCCCCCGGCCCGGCGTCCACCGTCCGCCCCCCGGAGCCCGCGCGCGGTGGCGGCGTGGAGGGGGTCGGGGCGCGCAGCACCGCGCTGAAACTTTTCGCGCAACTTCTGGACGGCTCGCGTCCCGGAGGAGCTGTGGTCCGCGCCCGGGCTGCCGACCTGAGCGCAGCCGGCGAGAGGGCGAGCACGGGCCGCGAGGAGCCGCCGCCAGAGCAGGGGGAGGCGGAAGGCGAGGAGGCGGCGGAGGCGGAGCAGGGGCCGCTGCGGGCGCTTGGCTCTCGGGGGCCTGGCCCATGGACGGGTGAGGCGGCCGAGTGCGCAGACAGTGTCCCGGCCGTGCGCGCGCCCCAGGCCCCGGCAGGAAGCAGAGCCCGCCGAGGCGTGCAAGAGAGCGGGCCGCCCCGCAACCCGAGCCGCAGAGCGAGCGCGCGCCCCGCCGGCCCCGGCCGGCCCTCCGACACCATGAACTTTCTGCTCTCCTGGGTGCACTGGAGCCTGGCCTTGCTGCTGTACCTCCACCATGCCAAGGTAAGCGGCCGTGCCCCCGGGCCCTCTCCTGGCTGGGGGCGTGCGAGCGCGCGCGCGCGTGGAGGCTCAGAGCCCCACGCGGGTCCCTGGCGCCGGGCGCGCAGCGTCCCCCGCTGTCGCCGTGCGCGTAGGGGGAGGGGGTGCGATGAGTGGGAGGGCGCCGGAGTCTCGCCGCCCACGCGGGCCCTGCCCACCCACTGGAGTCGCCGCACGTACGATCCCGGCAGCCTGGCTAGGGCGGGAGCCAGGGAGGCGGCTAGGGGGCTGGGCTGGCGCGGCCGGGGCGACTGAAGTTTGCGCCCGGCTGCGGGTCCCTGAGGTGGGAGTTCAGGCGGCGGGGCGGGCGCTGGAGCCCGCGGGCCGGGGGTGCCCGGACCTTGGACCCAGGAGGGCAGAACGCGCGGAGGGGGGCAGGGCGCGGGGGGGGTGCTGTCACTGTATTGGTCTCCGCGGCCCTTGCTGCGAGTTTGGGAAAAGTTTCAGGATGCATCCCAGCGGGGACCCCCAGCCGGTCGGGCCACCCGCGCCGGGCCACCCCGCCCGTCACCGCTCGCGTCCCGCGCGGTGCCCGCCCTCCCCCGCCCGGCCGGGCGCGCGCGGCGCGGGGCCGATTACATCAGCCCGGGCCTGGCCGGCCTCGTGTTCCCGAGCCGCGGCCGCGGAGGAGCGGGGAGCCCGGGGCGGCGGGTGGCGCCCCTCCCCCGCCAGGCCTTTACAGGAAGGTGACCTCTCGAGGGAGCCCCGGCCAGGGACATGGGGAGCCATCCCTGTCCCCTGTGTCGTCCCCAGCCCCGAACGCTGCCCTGTGCTGGCAGAAACGTTCTGTTCCCCTTCCCCCTTTTCCTCTTTTCTCCCTCGAGTGGAGGGAAGCTTTGCCAGCTTGGTGGTTTTCATTTCTCGGTGCCGAGAGGACCCGAAGGACCTCTCTGGCCCAGAGTCCGGGGAAGGATGTAGCTGTCAGAAGTCAGTGGGCCAGAGCCCAGTCCGTGCTTTGTGTTAACTCTCCCTAAAGTCCTGACTTGGTGACCCGTGCCTTCCACTCAGCAATTCCTGGGGAGCTGTACTGCCGCTTTTACGGGGGCGGGCAATGGGAGGCTCCAAGACTGTCATCGCCCCACCTTAAACCCTTTACCCCTTTGGTGTTGGGGAAACCTGCTGTGACCCAGACACCACGCACTCATCCCCCTGTCCCTTTGCCCAGTCTCCTGCACGCACATTTTGTCCTAGTAAAACCCAGCGTTAGAGCAGGTGGTTTTTTGGAACTACAAACTTGCTCACCGGCTTGCTTCTCAAAGCCACCTAAGGGGTTCTCTTCAGCTCCTCCTGTCCCGCTTCCCCCAGCCAGAGTCCCCTTGGAGAGGAGGCAGGAGGAAGTGGGCCGGGGTCCCTGCCGCCACCAGGGGCTCCTCAGACCCTGGCACAAAGGCCTTGGCTCCAGGCCTCCAAGTGGCGAGGAGGGGGAGGAGTGGCTGCCTGGTCCCAGTGTGACCTTCAGAGGCCCCCAGAGAAGGGCACCTGGCCCCTCCCTGCCCAATACCGTCCCTCCTGTGCCCCCTGGCCTTGGAGGAGCCTGAAGTTTCAGCTCCCCTTTCTCATTGAAGTGGGGGGTCAGGGAGAATGTGGGAGGTGCTGTGGGGGTGGATGAGGGCTGGGGTGCAGAATCAGGGGTCCCTGAGGGGGCTGCCATGGGGGCTGTCCAACCTGTGAAAGGTCATCTTCCCTGGAGAGGGGTTTCCTCCGACCTTGGCCCTGGGGCAGGGCTGGGGGGCCTGCCCCTCCCCCCCAGGTACAGTGAGGGTACATTGTGGGAAGTAGAGAGGCAGACATGGTGAGCCCCCGCCCCTGGGTGTCTGGATATCCAGCAAGAGAAGCAGGTGTGGGGGGAGGGTTGAGGCAGCTGGGACCTCCAGGAATCGCTGGAAGCCTTTGCTTGCTGCTGTTGGGTGCACAGGGCTGGCTCCTTGACCTTCACAGCTTCTGGGGAGGGTTTGGGCCGAGCATGCTGTGGAAGGAAAGGCTTCCCTGGTCACATTTAGGGAAGGCACCCAGGGAAGAGGGAAGAGGGGGAGTAAGGTGGGAGTGAGAGGCTACAGCAGCTTTGGAAACACACCCCAGCTCCTGGGAGAAGAGTGCAGGCCAAGTAGGGCCCCTTCCTGCTCCTCACCCTGCAGACAACCTGTGGGGACACCAAGTGTTCTTGGGACTGAGCAGCACTGCTGGGGGAGGGTGGCGGGTGCCTTTCTGTCCTCTGCACCCCCCCCCAACACCAGCTCACCCTGGTATTTGTCATGTCAGCAGGAGAAGGTCACCACGTTGTTTTTCTCGCCCCCAGTCCTTCCTTCCTGTCCTAGTCCAAATTTGTCCTCCTATTTGACCTTAATGCTTACCCATAGCTTTCAACCAGGGAACCCGGGGCCTGTGAAAATGAGAGGGCCGTGTAGGGAGGGGACAGGGATAGGGACAGGGACAGCATTCTACGTTTGTCTCCTGCATTATGAGCAACCCCCTCCCAAAGTCTGGTTAGTCTTTAACTTCTGTGGGTTCAGAGTTGGAGCAGTCTGGGGTGGTGGGTGTTCTTGAAGCCTGCAGGGCCCCCGGGCTGGTCCCCATTCTGCTCCAGGGCCTTGGAGAAGGCAGCGGCTATGGCCGGGAGGGTGGCACTGCAGGAGGAGGGCCTGGAGCTGGGCTCTGCGTGTCCTTTACCCACGCTATGCCAATACCTTGCTTTTGTTTTGCTCCTAGTGGTCCCAGGCAGCGCCCATGGCAGAAGGAGAGCAGAAGCCTCGTGAAGGTGAGTCCCTGGCTCCTGGATGGGCTCCCCTGTCACCCTAGGGCCCAATTCTTCCTTTGCAGACCTGTAGGGGGAGGGGTACAGGAAGGTGAAGTTCAAGTGAGAAAGAGGGGTGGACACCGTAAGCCTTAACCCTTCGGTTTCCTGACTTCTCATCTCTGTTGCAGTGTCTGCTAGAAATAGGACTTGTTGCTTTTTTTTCTTCCACTGTTTCCAGTTATGATTTATTTGTAGCAGGAGCTGTGAGTATAGACAGGTTTTGTTCTGGGTCTCCAGATGCGAAGGCAAGTGTCTCTTGTACCCCTGTTCTCAGGGGAGAAAGGATGTCCAGTGCTCCTGGTGGGAACTTCCACCTCTACTGCAGCGAGTCCCTTGTGAGGTGGAGAAAGCCCTGGCCGCTAGCTTTGGGCGCTGTGAACTTCCCTCCCGGGCCAGCAGAGGGCTGGCTGTGGCTCCCAGGCGCCCCGCCCCCTGCCCAACCCTGAGTCGCCTGCCTTTTGTTCCGATGTGGTTTGGAGCATGGGGATCCTCCCATTTCTCTGGGGACGCCCTGGCCTTGCCCACCACTGAGTGTGGCCTCCCTGCTCCAGCTCGGGGCCAACCACCCCCCTCCTCGGGGGAGGAGCTGGCCCTGGGGGTCTTTGTCCGGCCCAGTTTCCCTGACCCAAATCCAGTGTGTCCGCAGTAGCTGGCGGTTCTGCCTCCTTCCCTACCCCAGGAGCCCTCATCTTGGCCCAGGGCCTGGCCTGCTGCCACTTCCCGGCCGGTGCCACCGACAGGGCCCCTGCTCCCAGTGCACCACCCACCCTCTCCGGCTTCCCAGTGGTCTCTGTGGTCTGGGAGAAGCAAGACAAATGGTCTTTGTTTGCTGGAGAAAAGCCTGTCTGCCATAAATAAGGAAAACCAGGGAAGCCCCGTGTTGGAGTGTGTGTGTCCACACGCCCTGTGTGAGGGAGCACGGTGGCCTTGAGGCCGGGCTGTGGGGGGTGCTGGTAGGGGTCACCCCCTCCACCTGGCCTTGCGGATTGTGAAGGCTTTGTCCCTTTAGTATCAGCCCCGTTGCCCAGGTCAGTCAGGTCTTTGCTGTCCCCTCCTGGATTGAGCCCCAACGCTGGGCCATCTCTGTCCCCGCCATGCCTAGAGGTCAGTTCAAAAATTCCGGACGAATTATCTGGTTCAGTATAGACTTGGCTTTAAAAAAAATGAGTTTTGCTGATCTCTGGTCCAATTACTCTCTTTTGATTATGCTTCTTACCTTAACCTGTCAGGGTAGGGAAGCATTTTGTGGTCATTAGCTGTGGAGAGACATAGAGCCCTTGGGGAGGTGGGGGCTGGCTCGGGCACCTCCTTCCTGATCTTTGCATTGTCGCACTTGTGGCCTTCTCGCCATCTTTCCCTCAGTTCTCCAGATTGTCCCCACCCTGCATATTGCACCGTACTCCTGGGTCTCATCTGCCTTCACCTTCGGGAAGCAGAGGGAGGGGGTGTGCTAGGGCGGTAGTCTGTTGGGTGGGCATGCCCCACTCAAGATGCCCTGGTGAAGTTCCACACTGTGTCACCCAGAATGGGAAAAGACCAGTTGTTTTCAGGGCTGGAAATGGAAGAGAAACCCTCACGTTTCAGCCTCTGTTCCCGTATCTTTCTAAAGATCACGCTAATCCACTTATACACCTGAGCAGAGGCCCAGAGAGGGCTGGGACAGGCCCAGTGTCACATGGAGTCATGGCTGGAGCCTGGCCTCTCTGTTGGCCGGGCCATTCCTTCCCTCCTGTTCTGCAGAACTCATCTCACTCATCTCAGAACACGCTGGGGTTGGAGTGGTGGTGGTGGTGCTGGAAAGTGGCAGATGGGGCACGAGTCACAGCAGTCCCACTGGAGTCCTACGTGTATTTATTCTCAGGGCCCCGCCCCAGTGGCCCAGAATTACCCATGCATGCTCCAGTGCACCTCAGGCACTGCAGTCAGCCTGGGAAACTGTCTTCTCCCTGGTCTGCCTCCAGATCGGCTTCTAGAAATGCTCTGCGGCAGCTGTGGCAGCACTGTTTTTTCCATGATGCAAGCAGTTTGCCCTCTTGGGCGGGGTTATCGGTAGCTGGCAGGGCCTGCACTGAGTGCCCGCCCACTGCCACCTGCTGATACCTTCTCAGCCCTCATCAGGGGAGGGGACTGGCCTGGGGCAAGGTGCCTTCTGAGTCCCGTGCCTGACATAGGCTTGGGAAGGCCTGGATATCAGAGCTCTTTCCAGCTCTGCTGCTTGCAAGCAGTGGGGCCTCTCTGTACCTCCAGCTCCCATTGTCGAATAGGGTCCCGGTGGCATTTGGTAGCAGGTAGAGGAGAAGATTATGAGAGATGACACCTCTGTGCCATTGTACAGTGCCAGCTGTAGTAAGTGCTCAATAAACAGTTGCTGGCCTGATTGGTGTTAAGGCGTGGGAGCTTGTAGAAAAACAGGGACCAGGCTGACAGAGGTGGCTGTCCTTCCCTGAAGGTGAACCTTAGGGTGCTCCCAGCCAGTGCACCTGTACTTACCGAGTTCCCTGGGCCATCACAGGCAGGCAGGGATCAGATGTGACAGGCCATCTCCCTGGGTCCTGACAGCTCATACCACCTATGGAGGTAGGGGCTGGCCACCTTTTTGTCCTCCCCTGGGCTCATGTATCACCCCCTCCCTGTAGTGGTGAAATTCATGGATGTCTACAAGCGTAGCTTCTGCCGTCCGATCGAGACGCTGGTGGACATCTTCCAGGAGTACCCTGACGAGATTGAGTACATCTTCAAGCCGTCCTGTGTGCCCCTGATGCGGTGTGGGGGCTGCTGTAATGATGAGAGTCTGGAGTGTGTGCCCACCGAGGAGTTCAACATCACCATGCAGGTGGGTTCCTGTAGGGGTGGGGCAAGGGGCCTAGGGAGGGTTGTTAGACTTCGGAGCAGGGGGCCAGGCCATTTTCTGGGACTTTCTGGGTAGGAGGAGCTTGACTTACCATGCCAGGCCCCTTCCCCATGTTGGGCTAGGATGGGCAGGTGTGTGGGGGTCTTAGCTGCTTTGGAAAGAAGATACCTGCATTTCCCCTGAAGCCCATCCACCCTACCTCCTACCTGACCTTTGTCCCTGAGTTCAGGAGGAGCCTGATCCTCTCCTCCCGGGAGAGTTCCTAGGGTCTCCGTTGTTGGGGTGGGTGTTTGGGAAGCTGGAGGCACCTGGTCTGAGAAGAGTCAAAACCAGTGTTTGAGTGCTGTCTGGTGATGGGTGCATCATGGCTCAGACAGGGTGGGAGCTGGAGGGAATTCTGAGATGGGGTGGGCAGCACTTGGGGAGGGGTCAGGGTGAGCCAAGTGGGGGTGACAGGAGGGAAGGGGAGGGGATGGTAAGAACCACGACCCGAATTCCCAGCCTGGCCAACCCTCACAGCCACACCTCCCTCAAGAGGAGCAGGGGCTCCTTGAGGCCAGCAGAGTTGGGGGAGCCCGGTGGCCTTGGCTCTCTCCTGCCAGAGCCCTGGTTCCCGGCCTCCACCACCCATCCCTGCTCTTAGAACCCCTGGGCACCGAGTGACAGGAGCCCTGGGTGTCCCATCTGGGTATGGCTGGCTGGGTCACTGACCTCTGGTCTGCTTCCTTCCTGTAGATCATGCGGATCAAACCCCACCAGGGGCAGCACATCGGGGAGATGAGTTTCCTCCAGCACAGCAAATGTGACTGCAGGTGAGGATGAGCCGGGCTCGGTACTATCACCTCCCACCTTGGTGACCACAGGCTTTGACGTTGGTGTGTGTCAGTTTCCAAATCTGTTAAGTGGGCACAGCGACTGAATGCCACTCACAGCATTGTTAGAGGGATTAGATGAATTATGGTAACATGTAAAAGGGTTAGAAAAGAGTTGCTATCTCATGCACGCAGTGTTAGGTGTTCACCTTTAGTAGTGTTATCACTGGCTCCATCTTAATCCTTGTTTTGTTTTCCTCTCCTTCTCTACCCGTTGCAGACCAAAGAAAGAAAAAGCAAGGCAAGAAAAGTAAGTGGCTACAACTTTAGCCCTTCTCCTCTTCTTGGCTGTCATCCTGGTTCGGGGCTTTGGCCTGCTCTCTCGGGCTCCGAGGCCTCATGGGGTCAGGGTGTTGGTCTCCCAGGGACCTGTGGTTGTAGCTGTGGGTTGGAGCCAGCTATGGCTGTCAGGTTAGTGAGAGAACCTTGTCCAGAGCCTGATGTGCCCCCGAGAGGGTCGATGCCTTCCGATCTGCAGGCCACTCCTGGCCCTCCTTGCTGTTTCCGTGTTTCAGGGGACAGTGTGGTCCTGGTTTCCTGGCTTGCTGTAGGACACCCGCAGTGGGCAGAGGGAATGGGTGGCAGAGAGGTCAGCTTTTATGTGTCAGAGAAAGTGGCCTGTTTTGGGGGCGACTTTGGCGGCGCAGTTTGGAGATCTTGGCGCGTGCCCCCTGTGGGGTGTGGGGTGGCAGCAGGCATAGCCCTTGTGGCCAGGAGGGGAGGAGGGTGGCCTGTTAGCCACTTTCTGAGGGTTTCTCCTGCTCATTGTGGGGCAGGATGGTGTGGGGAGCTGGTTCTGGGAGCAGTGACTTCCGGTTCTGGAGGGCAGCTGGCGTCGATGGGGGTCAAGAGCAGGGAAGGAGAGACTGAGAGAGAGCACTGTGCCCTGCCTCCCCCATCCTGTCTGCCCTGCCACTCGGGACTTCAAGTCCCCGAGCTTCAACTCCTGCCTCTTTCTAAAGTCCCAGGGATTGCTCTGACTTCCAGAGCACCTGTGTAGGAGGATAGGTTGAGAGAGAGACAGACAGATAGACAGATGCAGAGAAACCCTCCGCTTCTGTCCTTCCAGCATACTCTCCTGTCAGCTCCCCCTCTGCTGCCTTCCCCTTGGGCAGGCAGACATGCTGAGGTGTGTTTCCCTGGAGAGTTCTGGTTCCCTGAGGGCAGCAGGCTGCAGCCTGTCCCCTTGCTCATTCCTCGCATGCCTGCTTTGCCCATGGGGGAGAGAGCAGGGCTCGCCTGGGCTCGAGATCTGCTGCAATGGTACAGGCTTAGGAGAAGCCCTGACCAGCACTGTCAGCCCCAGCCAGCCCCTGTGGTCCCTTGACCCTGCTCCCCCTGCCTAATCCTGCTTGCTGCAGTGAGCACAGCCCCACCTACCCCAGTCTAGGTCAAGGCTGTGCTAGGTTTGAGGCTAGCTTCCAGGGTACCTGCTTCCCTGGAGGGACCCTGTTCTGTTGCACATGGAAATGTACCTCCCACTTGGACTCCATCCTTTTATCGGGCCTGACCTTCAGGGTCAGACTGGAACAGGGTTGCTGGCATCAGATGTGACAGGGGATGGAGCCCCTGGGCCCTCTCCAGTCTCACTTTCTGCCTTAGGCCTTGCTGTGGGTTTCATGGCCACCCCTTGGTGGCCAAGTGTGGAGAACGTGGAGCTGGGGTGCCACCCATGTCTTCAGTCAGGCTTTGTTTCCGTTGTCCCCCCTTCCTGCCCCTTCCCCTCCTAGTCTTGCGCTCTCTCTGTCTGTCTCTTTTTATTTTCCAGAAAATCAGTTCGAGGAAAGGGAAAGGGGCAAAAACGAAAGCGCAAGAAATCCCGGTATAAATCCCAGAGCGTGTGCGCGCTGGTGCCGCTGCTAATCCCCGGAGCCGCCCTGCAGCCTTTCCCGTCACCCTACCTCTCCCTCGGCCTCTCCTGGTTCTCCTACACTCCTTGCCCCAGTGTCTCTCTCTCACTCTCACTGCGCTAATGGGCACCGATGGGTAAACTGGTGGTGGCGTTGTGGGCCTGGGGCTGGGATAGGTGGGTGGGCCTCGTGAACCTGAGGATTCAGAGAGGGGATTCTGGCTTGGCTGGGCACACACAGGCTTTCTCTCACCCACTGGGTGCTGGTGGCAGTGGCCTGTGTTGGTATGGGTGCTGGGCACCGGGTCCCATGCACCCAGCTGGTTTCCACCACTGGGGTTCTGCACATATCTGGAAGCTGAGTGGGTGGAGAGGGGACACAGAGAGGAAGGGGTGTCATGGAGGGAGGTGGCTTTTTGTGGGGCGAAGGAGGAACTTGGGTGCGTCAAGCCCTGTGCAGTGGCCCTTTCTCATCTAGGAATCATCTTGGCTCCTCATGGATTTGGGGCCTTTGGAAGCGAATATCATTGTTGCATGTCCCAGACTACCAGAGGAGTCTCCCTAGGGTGTCCCTGTGGTCCCACTATGGGAACACATAGTGCCTCTGGCTGGGCCTCTCACCCTGCCCTGGGTTGCCAGACTTTGCTGGAAGGGCCTGGGCATGAGCCTTCCCTGGCACGAAGGTGCCCCAGGTGATCTCATGGGCCTTCGATTGCCTCTCACAGCAGGGCAGAAGAGTCAAGGTGTGTCCCTTTGGGGATGGCAACAGTTGGGGCCCTGTGGCCCAAGATGCGCCCTGCATGGCCATCCTCTCCCTGCGCTCTCTGCCCACTTGTGCCCTGCTCTTCCCGGGCAGGCATCCTCGCCAGTGCCGCCTCTCTCCTCGCTCTCTGTCTTCTGCTGTGCTCTGCTCCTTCCAGGGCGCGGAAGGATGTGGAGGCCACACGCCGGCTGGGGGGCCGCTGCCATGCGTCAGGGGTGTTGCATGGGTTTTTCTCTCTCTCTGCTGATGCTCTAGCTTAGATGTCTTTCCTTTTGCCTTTTTGCAGTCCCTGTGGGCCTTGCTCAGAGCGGAGAAAGCATTTGTTTGTACAAGATCCGCAGACCTGTAAATGCTCCTGCAGAAACACAGACTCGCGTTGCAAGGCGAGGCAGCTTGAGTTAAACGAACGTACCTGCAGGTTGGTCGCCAGAGGGTGGGCAGTGAGGCAGAGAGGGGCGCTGGAGGGAGAGAGAGTGCGCGTGTGCGTGCACGTGCGCCTACCAGCTGCTTGCCTGGCTTCTCCTGCCTGCCTGGCCACTGCCCCCTTCTCTGCCCACCAGGCCTCATGGGGCCGTGGGTGCTGGCCTGGCCTGGTGGGCCTGCTCTGAGGTCGCCTTGGCTGCCTTTGTGGGGAAGCTGGTTAGGGTCTATGTGATGTGGTTTCATGTGGTATGGACGCAAGTTGCGTGTTGTGTCCTGTGGTCCTGCTGCTGGTGATAGCTGTTGGTGCTGAGGTTCTGACCTTCATCTGTGCTGATATGGAATGGACCCCTTGCCGGTGTCTGCAAGTGTGGACTGCTCCTGGCCTCATGCTGCCTGCTGATGTCTACATGGCCTGCTTCTCAGCCCCAGGCTTCCCTGTGGGCTGGGATGGAGGCCCCTCCTCCCAGACTGGGGCTCTTGAGCACAGAGCTCTGTCTTAGGTAGAGGATGGGCAGTTCTACACAGACCAAGCGTTTAGCATCAAGAACACTAGATTTCCCACCTGTCCCAATCAGGGTGACAGCCTTGATAGCCTGCACATTTCTAGGTGCCCCAGGATGGGGACAGGTGGGCCTGGCATTAGACTATGGACTCCAAAGCCCAGACCTGGCTTGTTCACTTTGGTATCCCAAGTGTCTGTACCTTCGTCCTTTGTCCATGTGAGGCCCAAGGAGGTGCCAGGTGTATGAGCACTGTACGGGTGAGGGCTATGACTGGGGTGTTCCTAGTGCCGCTGTGGCCTTGCTTGAGGGGAGCCTCCAAGGAGAGGCTTTCATGGGTTGGCCCAGGTGGGGTTGAGCACCTGAGCCGGTTCCGAGGCTCCTGGATCTGCTCCCCTGCCCCCAGCCTATGTTTTTGTGACTTGTGGGTGCTTAGGGGATGCGGGGACTAGGCCGTGTCTTAGTGTGGGGTCTGTCTGTCTTGGAGTTGTGTGGGGACAGGAAGTGTGCACTAGTGCTAGGGCTCAGTCTCTGTCTCAATGGGGGGCTCAGCTCCCCAGGGCTCCCAGGGGAGACGAGAAACTTCAAACTTT
The DNA here is from genome assembly GCA_004027595.1 of Dinomys branickii. NCBI lineage: Eukaryota > Metazoa > Chordata > Mammalia > Rodentia > Dinomyidae > Dinomys > Dinomys branickii. The sequence goes on along the minus strand of PVLD010000568.1, from coordinate 126,950 downwards.
AGTGTCTCTGTGGTAGTTATTCTAAGAGGGGACGTGTGAGGTCACCGACTCAAGACCTTGCTGTACCCCAGCTCACAGTGCCAAGGATTTTCAGCTCCCCAGCTGGGGGCTTAGGGCCCCACACAGTAGAGAGGGCAAAAGACCATCAGCTGGTGGCAAGGGTACGATGAGAAGGTATCTGATGTCCCCTTTGCTCCAGCAAGAGTAACAAAGCCACTGACCTGTCTCCTGGCCTAGGGTGAACCTTGTTGGAAAGGACAAGCAGTGGGGCCTGGCCTGCAGCTGCCAGCCAGCTCAGGAGAGATGTTCTGTCACCTGCCTGGAGCCCAGGCCCATGGGTCCCCACCTTCGGGAACTTCATGTTCCCAGAGCAGCCCTCTACCCACAGCTACCCATTCTCCCTGCCTCTCTCTTCCCAAACCAGTCCCTGGAGAGGAAACCAAAAACCCTTTCTCCTCAGGGACCCTTTTCTGGTTAACTTCCTCCACTCTCACCGATCGGCTTCGCAGTGTCACCTCAGGGCTGTCCTCTGGCACATGTCCCATTCATTGCTTCGTGAGGTGTCCCTGTGTCTTGTCTCACCTCGGTCGCTGCTTGCACAGGGGCTCCATGAGGGCAGGACTGGGTGTCCATCCCAGGACCGACCTTCCCTGTCCTCTGTCCTGCTGTGCTAGGTGTGACAGGGACCCTGGATCCCCAGGCATGGGAGGCTCCTTGCCTCACCACTGGGCTTCTTCTGCTGGCCTAACCTTCAGCCTTTGTCTGTTGTCCCCTTAGATGTGACAAGCCGAGGCGGTGAGCCAGGCTGGAGGAAGGAGCCTCCCTCGGGGTTTCGGGAAGCAAACCTCTCGCCAGGGAAGATGGATGCAGAATGACCGAGACTCACCACGCCGCCGCCACACACCATCACATCGACAGAACAGTCCTTAATCCAGAACCCTGAAATGAAGAAGGAGACTGCGCAGAGCACTTTGGGCCCGGAGGGCGAGGCTCCGGCAGAAGCATTCCCGGGCGGGTGACCAAGCACGGTCCCTCTTGGAATCGGATTCGTCATTTTTACTTTTCTTGCTGCTAAATCGCCGAGCCCGGAAGATTAGAGAGTTTTATTTCTGGGATTCCTGTAGACACACCTACCCACATACATACATTTATATATATATATTATATATATATAAAAATAAATATATATATTTTATATATATAAAATATATATATTCTTTTTTTAAATTAACTTTGCTAATGTTATTGGTGTCTTCACTGGATGTATTTGACTGCTGTGGACTTGAGCTGGGAGGAGAATGTCCCTCCTAGAACGTGACAGGGAAGAGGATGGGGTGAGAGACCCTGATGAGGCCGTGTTGTCCCTTCTAGGGAGGCCAGGGTCCTCTGCCCTGCCCGGGAACGTGCAAAGCCAGGGCACGGGGGGCAAATCTGGCTCACTTCCGGGAATACTGACAAACCCAGCCCTGGCTTCCCTGAGTCACATGGACAGAGACAGACGACAGGTACAGGGATGAGGACACCGGCTCAGACGGGAGTCGGAAGCCTCAGGACACGGAGGGCTTGCGGACCCCTGCCACGTGCTACCTGGAAGAGTTGGAGCCTCGCAGCCTTCACCTGAGCTCACCTGCTTCCTGGTCACCCTGGAGGCCATGGACAGGTGTCCTTGTGACGGAGAGGGACAGTAGTAGAAGATGCGCCGGGTGACGGCTCTCCCGGGGCCCCTCATCCTCTCATTCCTCCCCCTCCCCACGCAGCCCAGGAGGGCGTTGAGTCCTCAGACCATGGAAACCACTAGTTCTGTCCCCCAGGAGACCTGGCTGTGTGTGAGTGGTTGTCCCTTCTGTCCCTGCCCCTCCCCGCCCCTCTCCTCCCCTCCCCTCCCCTCCCCTCCCCTCCCCGAGGCATAGAGAGAAGGGCAGGATCCATATGCCCACCACAGAGACAGAGAAAAGAGAAAGTGTTTTATATACGGTACTTATTTAATATCTCTTTTTAATTAGAAATTAAAACAGTTAATTTAATTAAAGAGTAGGGTTTTTTTTTTCCAGTATTCTTGGTTAATATTTAATTTCAACTATTTATGAGATGTATCTGTCCCTCTTTCTTGCTCTCTTATTTGTACTGGTTTTTGTGTATAAAATCCATATTTCCAATCTCTCTCTGCTTGGTGACAGTCACTGGCTTGTCCCGAACAGGTATTTAATTTGCTAACACTCAGCTCTGCCTTCCCCAGTCCCCTGGCTCCCCACCACACATTCCTTTGAAATAAGGTTTCAGTATACATCTACATATTATATATATATTTGGCAACTTGTGTTTGTGTGTATATATATACATATATATATATGTTTATGTATATATGTGATTCTGATAAAATAGACATTGCTATTCTGTTTTTTATATGTAAAAACAAAACAAGAAAAAATAGAGAATTCTACATACTAAATCTCTCTCCTTTTTTAATTTTAATATTTGTTATCATTTATTTATTGGTGCTACTGTTTATCCGTAATAATTGTGGGGGAAAAAGATATTAACATCACGTCTTTTGTCTCTAGTGCAGTTTTTTCCGGATATTCCGTAGTACATATTTATTTTTAAACAACAACAAAGAAATACAGCTATATCTTTAAAAAAAAAGCATTTTGTATTAAAGAATTTAATTCTGATCTCAAAACTCCTCTTGGTCTCCTTCTGCAGACTTCCTCTGCCCCTCCCTCCTTCCTTAGGGACCTGGTGCTGTCTGAGGTCTGGGAAGAGGTCCTGGTTTGTGGGATATGGGTTGACCCACCTCCTGGTGCTGGGGGCTTAAATCCTTTCATTCTGTCTGTGCTGGTTCTGGGGGTTCCCATCACTCCGTGCCTTGATATGGAAGGTGGGGTGTTTTGGGAGTGGATGGAGGGAGACACTGGCCCTTAGAGGCCAAGAGCCCTTGCAGTGGGTCAAGCTGGTTGAGGAAGGAACCGGGCATTGTGTTCAGCTGCGTGGTCATCTTGCAGCAGGCAGCTGGCAGTGGGAGGGGGGTGCTCCTGAGGGGCTGTGACCCCGTATTTCATTTAGTTTTCCAGGACGTGTGTTGGGTTCCTTGGGTGGAAGGTGGCATCCGCATCCTCGGCATAGATGATCAATGCTTCCGCATCCTCTCCCACTGGTCTTCATTCTTGCAGAGCACAGAAGGGTTTGGATAAATGCTGTGCTGGTGGTGACTCTTGGCTGTTGCAGACTTCTGGGGAGATGTCCCGAGGGTGCCATGGTGCTGGGGGTGATGGGGACAGACCTCCAGCTGTGTGGTAAGGACAGCAGCTTCTCTTGTGGAGCTCCATCCGGGAAGCGCTTCTCTCCCACGCACTACCCCCGTGCCCGCCCCCATGCTGCAGACCCTGAATCCACATGCTGCCTAGGGAGCAATGCCTTAGTTATTGTCTCATCGCTGGAACACTCTGCCTGACACCTAAAATTTAAAGGAGGAGAGGTTTATTGTAGCTCACAGTCTGTGAAGGTCTCAGTGCCTAGTCAGCTGGCATCAAGGCAGGGCAGCAAAGCAGAGAGGCCTGGCAAAGGAGGAATAGCCCCTGGCATGGCAGCAGGAAGTGGAAAGAGATCAAGGGAAGAGGAGGGAGGTAGATCCTGCCAGGCCATTCCCCAGTGACCCACTTCCTCCAACCAGGCTTCACCTCCCAATGTCACATTTAGCTATAGTGGACAAATCCACTAAATGATCACATCTCTATGTTCCAGTCACTTTCCAAAGCCCTGCCTATGAACACATGAGGCTTTAGGGAGACACTTGGAAATAAACCATCACATATCACCTTCTAGCCTCTTTGAGGACAGTGCTGGCCAATTGAAATATAGTGTGGACCACAAACACAATGTATTTGCTTGTATTTTTCATGGTGCTGGGTTTATAACCCAGGGCCTCACACATGCAAAGGACATGCTGTACCCCTGAGCCACACCTCCAGCCTATGCATGCATCATTGAACATTTCCTTAGGAGCCAGACGCTTAACAGGTAAAAAAGAAACAGACAAATGCTCATAATATATTTTATTTAACCCCAATATAACCAAAATATCATTTTAACATTTAATCAATAAGAAGACATAATTACTTTTTTTTTTTGCACTCAATTTCCAAATTTGGTGTGAATTTTAGGTTTACGATGTCTCCCGTATAGTTGTAGCTGTGTTTTGAGATCTTGATGGATACCCATCGCTGGTGGAGACCACTTTGGACTGTGTAGCTCAAATGAACTATACCTTTTGTCTGTCTCCCCTAGTAGATGGTGAGCACCCTGAGCGGAGATTTGTGTCTATTTTGTTCATTGTGTCCGCAGCACTAGAACAATCTGGAGTATAGTACCTGTTCAATAAACATTTGTTGGATGCCTAATGGCAAAACTGCAGCCTGGAGCTGAGACGGTACAGGATGTCTTTGGAGATGTCAGGAGAGGTTGGTGGCTGGTGTACCTGACAGGTGGTGACTTGAGCAAGGCCCTGCTAGAAATCAGTGCAGAGTTGGCTGGTGTGGTTGGGGAGCAGAGGGTCCTTTTGCCAGGTGCCAGGTTCCAGGAGACAGGGCTGGAGAGGGGGTTCAGTATTTATTATTGCTCTGCAGATGAGAAGCGGGAGTCACAGGAAGGATGAATAACTGACCCAAAAGTGACGCAAACTGAGTACATGGCCCAGCTGGAATTTAAACCAGCTTTCCTGACTCCAATTCCAGTGCTCTTTCCATGCCACACCACAGCTGCCCCGGGCTAGGGCAGGACATTAACAAGTAAGAATGAGTCGTCTAGACTGAGAAAAACAGGCAGAAGAAAGTGGGACAGGGGGAGGACGTCCAAGCCCAGGGCTGAAATCTGACTTTCCTGTGCTGGGTAAGGCAAGGCAGGGCAGGCATTGTCTGGGGTAGGGGGATTGGGCGGCAGGCAGAGGGGATGATCTGAAACCTAAGTCTGCAAGAGATTTCGACACGTGGCCTCCGAGGAGTCTTGAAACAGACCACAGAGAGGAGGAGATGAAAATGTTGCACCCCAGCTGTATCAGACTCATACAGGTCTCCCACCCCGGGGCCTTCCTGAGGGTGTTTTAAGGCCTTGAGAATCCTGGATTCAGGCCCATGGTCCACCCTATTGTCACCCCTGCATTCTCTGAGACCTTTTCTCTTTGTCCCAAGGATCTACCTCCCTGGTCATGGCCTTTCAAGGTCTTCAGAGTCCCGGGTTCTCCCAGAAACTCCCAATGTCAGCACCACCACCATGCACCTCCCTCTCATGGCTCTTCCTGCACAGAGGGTTGGGTGGATCCTACAGAACTTGGTCGCTCTGGGTCCACTGTGCACGTTAGGACTATTGTGGTGGCAATCTGGCTGCCAGTATTTCTTTCTGTCCCTTGTCAACGTGCCACTCCTCCTATCATGAAGGGGAGCCTGGCTTCTTGCTCTGAGCCTGGGCTAGACTTAGGACTTGCTCTGATGAAGAAGGTGGCAGAAGAGAGACTCTGGGACACTCAGGCTTTAAGAAGCACTGTAGTTTTCTATTTTTGCCTCCTTGATGCCATGCTATAAGGAAGTTCAACTATCTCACTAGAGAGAAAGAGAGAGATCTAGACAGACAGACAGGCAGACAGACAGACTGACTGACTCGGCAAGCCCCCAGCTATTCCATCCACCCTCAGCTGAGGCCCTGGAGATGTGATGGAGATCACTGGATTACTTGGTCCCCAGTGAGCCACTCTAGCCAACAATAGGTAAGGTAGAGAGAAATCACCTCTGCCTAGATTTCCAGAGTGGTGAGCAAGGGCTGCTACAGTTAAAGCTCTAAGGTTTGACATGTTTGTTATGCAGCAGTAATAAATAGCTGAATCATTCATTTAAGCAGCCACCTTTTGGGGATTTTTTCACTGTCATCCACAGACTTCGCAGATGTTCATGAAGGCCCAGGGGGGTGAAGGGAGGCTCCAGACTGGAAGGATATATTCCTAAGAGGGTCAGAGAGCAGGAGTCTGTCTGGTGATTCTGATGGGAAGACCCAATGCTGGCCCAGAGCACTGTACAAACTCTACAGTGAACAAAGTGACTGTTCTGTGCGTGGCTTTCTGAGAGCGAATGGGTCCCACCTATAGCATGAAGGGTGAGGGTGGAGGATGGGAGGAATGGCTGGGGGAGTGGCCCGAGGGCTTGGCAAGGCAAGACCATGGAGTCCTTTCACTCCCTGTTCCCTCCCATCACCTCGCACTTACTGGAGCCCCGCTGTGTGTGCTGTGCCTTGGTGTAGGAAGGTCCCTCAAGCACGAGGTGGCTTTGGCACCTGTCAGCAAGAGCTGGAGGACAGATGCACTGACCATTGCAAGGCCTGCCGGCTGTCTTCAGAGATCATTCAGCTGCACTCAGGATGTTATCCACCAGGACTCGGGGACAGAGGAGGGCCAGGAAGGGAGCGGCGATGCAAGGCAAAGGCAGGGCTCAGTGGAGCATGTGAGGGGACGGAAGGGTGACTCTGGACGAGGAAATCATCAGTGAGGGAACGGTGGCCTCCAGGAATGGCCCCAGTTGAGGTGTGGGTGGGAGTGAGGCTGGACCTTGTCCCCTGGGGATGAGGTGATAAAAAGATTGTCAAAGGCACTGACGAGTTTCTCACACAGTGAGGGACATGTAAGCTCTGCCCTTGGGGAGCCTCCAGTGCCGGGGTGATGTGGCCTCATGCTCAGCCCCCCCAGAGCTCCTATTCTGAGGGAACAATGATCCTGGCATCAGACTCTCTGATGCCCGTGAAGACGGGGTCCAGCTCTGGAAGGCCCGCCCTTGTGTCACTTGGCTGTGGTTCCAGGCCCTACGGGGCCCTCCTCCATCTGTCAGGAGCCACGCATGGCTCCTCAGCCTGGTCTGGCATTTCTCTATACTTCCTCTGCTGTCCCTCACCCTGGCTCCAAGTGGGACAGATGCCAACATGTGCCCATCTCCTGGGGCCCCTCCTGTCTACTCTGAGATCTGAGAACCCCAATCTCCAGCTCCTTAGACTTCCTGGGGGAAGGCTGTGCCTCCCTTCCCACCCCACAGCTAGTCCAGCCATCCTGGGATGTGAAGTTCCCTGGGAAGTGGGGCGGTGGCTTGTGAGGTCCATAGGGACCCCTCCTTGGACGCCCTGCCAGGGCTGCTGAAGAATCCAGTTTGGGCCACTATATTTTCTGCGAGACTTCTGATGGGTCCAGGTTAGAATCTTGGTTCTGACCCTGGATCAACTACTTCTTGGGCCTCAAATTCTTAGCCTTCTAACATGGGTGCAGTAGTGTGTGTATGCTTGTGCTTGGGGGAGGAGTGAGTCAACTTGGAAATAGGTGGGCCTGTGCATTTGTGGAAAGAATGTATGAGTGAACAGAACTGGGACACGAGGCTGATCTGCTTTTCCTTTCTCCCAAACCCACTGGGGCTGTCCAGTCTGATGCGGGAGGCCCGTGTCCACCTGGCACACACGGTGGGGCTGTCTGGGGCAGGGCTGTGGGTCAGCTTACCCTTGAGGGGTCTGAGAGGAGAACTTGGCTGTTTTAGGATCTTTGGGGACATTTTTGTGGCCCAGGCATGGGGCAGGGCCTGAGGAACTGAGGCTAGGAGGAGGCTTTCCTGACACTTTGGGGGTGAGATGGCAGCAGGAAGATGCCTTCTAGGGTAGGTACTTAGAGATGGGTCTGCCTGGCCCCCTACTGCTGTCCCCTCTGTCCTCTCCTGTCTGGCTAGGCCATAGGGCCTGAGACCACAAGGCTGGGCTGGCAGGAAGCCTGCCCCACATCAGCCCCCCAGCCATCTTCTCCCCCTCAGGATACCTGAGCTGGACCTTGTTCCACATGAGCACACGGCTGCCAATACTCCAGTGTGACAGGGGTCACCGTGCCCAGTCACGGGGCGGCTGCTGGGTTGGGTAAGGGCTCTGGAGCTCGGATTGAGGCCCAGCAGGGAGCCAGCTTCCCAGTGAACCCCTAGGGGGCTGGGGGTGGGGGCTGACCTGGCCGAGATCGCCTGACCCCAAGCTGCCCCTGGGAGCTCTGACTGCTTGGCTATAAACACCTCATGGATATTAATAGCCCTCTATCTGGCAGTGCAGCACCAATAACATCGATGGGTCACTTCTGACTGCCTGGGTTCAAATCCTGCCTGATACTTCTGGGCCCCAGCTTCCAAATCCCCAAACAAAGCCCAGACCTGACAGCTTCTAAACTGTGTCTTAGGACAGAGTTACCTTCCTGAATCTCAGCCACTGTCTACAACACAGGCAGCTATCTATTTCCAGGGCTCTGTGTTCAAAAGGGTCACACCATCCTCCCCGATGCTTTTCACATCAGTAGTTGCCTGGCTTTGTGGTGGGGCAAGTTGCTTGACCTCTCTGGGCCTCCAGGGCTTGATATATAATATGGGCATGGTACAGCCCACCTCTCATGTGTGATATGGGTAAAATTAGATAATAAACATGAATCGGTGCCACGTAAGAGGTGGCTCCATAGGGCTAGGAGTGTAGCTCTGTGACAGTGCTTGCCAAGTGTGTGTGAAACCCCAGGCTGGATCCTCAGCACTTCAAAAAAGTGTGTGTGTTGGGGGAGGAGCTCAATAAATGTAGCATTTGTTGAATGACTGAGTGAGTGAAGATGGCGACCTCAGCTGCCTCGCTGTAAGGCTAACAGGTAAGGACCAGGTTCTTCATCTTCTCTGCTCCTTGGGGTGTGGGGCCCGTTCCGTGCTCACTCTTGGAGGCTGACCTACGGCATGGGAAACAACTTGCTAGGCAGGCGCTTATTCCACTGAGCTATATCCCCAGCCCCGGGAAACAACTTAGCATTCTAGAAGTTTCGGTCCCTCCAGAGCAGGAGAACTGGGAGTGGCCTCTCTTCCCAGTGAGATGCATGTAGGGTCTGGGGGCCCACAGTCTGGGCCCTACACAGCCTCCTTCTCTCATGTGGTCCCACCTTTTCCATCCCTCCAGGGTCTGACCCCCTTCCTGCTCTGCCTAGCTGACCCTTCCCCATTCATCCTGCCCCCCTCCCCACAGCAGCCACATTGAACTCCAATGTGGATGTGCGTGGGGTGCAGGCGGAAGTGGGCAGAGGAGGTTGAGCGGGGAGGAGCTCAGCCCCAGGCACCCACAGATTCTTCAGGCTCTCCCAATGCCTCCCCAGCCACTGTCCCTTGACCTTGGCCTCTCAGGGAGTTTCCTGAAGCCTGGCTGGGCTCAGTGACTTTTGAGGCTACCAGCAAGGGGCAGGGGAGCCATTTGCCCTTGCCCGCCATCAGTGCCCCTTCCTAAGGCCTTTCCCTTCTGGAGGGGAAGGGACAGCTGTGTGACTGGGTGTCTGTGGCTCAAGGTTACCACAGCATGGGGCTTGGACAGAGGTCCCAGAGAACTTAGTTTTGTCTGCCCCAGCCTAGATCAGTCCTGGGAACCTGGAAGGAGTCCTTCCTGGGTCTCGCCCCTTGCTCCTGCTGTCTGTTGGCTTTCCTGGTTCCAGGGTCTATGGAGGAAGGGTCTGGAGATGGTTTGCCAGATATATCAACTAAAAATACAGAAGCCCAGTTGAAGTTTCATTGTTTATCTGTTTTGCGGGGGGCGGGGGGAACCTGGCCCTTCCTTGGAGGTAGATTTCAGGGTCTCAGACCCCTCTCCTGCCTTGCTGCCTTGCAGTGAGGTTGCCAGCATAGACACTGCACAAGGCCCTGTTCTGGGCATGCCCTGGTCTGTCTGCAGCAGACCTGACCTGAACGGGCGCTCTGTGAGGGCAGCAACAGGGCTTCCTTCCGACTGGCAGTGACCCTTTTCCTTCCTCCCACCCCAAGACCTGGGTGCTGACCCCTACAACTGACCCTGGCTGTGGGCCAGCTGTGGATGTCAGCACTGTGCCCTGGGGAGCCCAGGGAGCCCATGGCCAGCGGGCAGTGCCCCTTTTCCTGATGGTCCTGTGCAGGTCCTCCTGCCTCTTTCTGTGGTGGCCACAATCTCACAGCAGAAACACATCCCTGGGAGCAGAGACCCCTGAGCACCGCTGGGCCTCTGACCCTGGTCAGCTGTGACCTCAGGCTCTTCTCTGAGCACAGTGTCCCCATCTGTGCAGCAGCCGCCTCTCTGGCTGCTGACTCTGGGCAGAGAGGCTGGGCTGCACTCTTCAGTTCTCTGTGGGCCATGAGGCCAGCAGTGTGCACCCAGGACCACTCATCCTCAATAACAAAGGGAATTGGGCGCAAAGTGTGTAGGAGCCCCCCATGGGGTAAGGGTGCTGCTTCCTCGGGCACCCTGAACACAGTTTTTCTGCCTCTGCTGTCCCTTGGGGGAAGGAGAAGTTCCTGGCCTGGTGGTGCCCGTAGCAATCATGCTCGATTAGGAAACCGGAGCTCAGGCAGAGTGGGGAAACAGGCTGCTCCCCGCTTCCACTCTGCCCTCCATGCTGGGTAGGAGCAGTGCCTTAACCCCTCCTGGTGAGGAGGAGCCCCTCACGCTGGCCCTGTCCTTAGGGATCCCTGTGGCTGTTCAGCTTGCTGGACTCCCCCTGGCATGGAGGGCTTCAGGGAGTCCTGGTTTGGGGTCTTGCTGTTCCTCCCTGCATGGCCTTGCAATGTCCAGTGGTGGAGAGTCACCGCAGGGACCAGGTCATAGGCTTCCTTCTGGTAACGTCAAACCTAGGCCTGTGGACCAACCAGTGTAGACACTGTGTTAAACCAGTGTAGACACTGTGTTAAAGCCCCTCCTCAGATTAGGGCTAGAAAGAACTCTGGAGACCTGTCAGTCCCAGCTCAGGGGAGGAAGCTGAGTCTCAGAGAGGACTGAGAGGGATGTTGTGTGGGTCCTGTGTTGGCTACAGACCCTTGAGCACCCTGGGCTTGGAAACTTGGGGTGTAGGATCCCAGCATGCATGGGGGCAGCATGTATTGGCAGGTATGCTTGGGGTGTCAATTGCAGGGGCGGCCTTGGGGCGGCTTGTGTTTTGGAGCATCCTCCGTGCAGTGTCTGGCTACACCTGCTCCTCAGTGTGGGCAGAGGGCAGAGGGGCAGGCCTGTCCCTGTGCAGGGCTGGGTACACATGCCCATTCCTCTTGGACCAAGGGCAGAGGGCGATGAGTCACAGGTGACTCAGGTGCTAGAGGCCACACCACACACAGCACGTGATGGCCAAAGGGAACCGGATGTGTTCCTGGACAGAGGTGACCAAGGAGGCTTAGCTGGAGCTTTCCTGCTGGGCACAAAAGGGCCACTGAGCCTGGGGCTGGTTTGCTGGGCTTGACCCATCCTTGCTGTGCTGAGGGAATGAGTATCCCAGCCTGTGGCTGCCCTGCCTTGGTCCATAAGGCAGCACTGGTCGTGGGCAGCCCTGTCCCTGTCCCCAGGCAGGTCTGTGAGCCTTCATCGTGCTGCTTGACTCCAGGCTAGACTGGAAGGGGCGTGGACAGCAGCCTTCTGGGTTCAAGCCTCACTCTGGGACCTGGAGTGGCACAGTGACCTTGCAGGGCCTCAGGCATCCTTGGCGCCGTGGGTCCCCCCTAACTCTTCCTTTTCAGGGCCCCCAGGACATCCCTTCCTCTCCTTTGTCCTGGGTGGGGGTGGGGAGGGGTTGGCCCTCACTCAGCTTTTGCTTCCACGGGGACCGGCGAGGAGAAGGCCGGGGATGGGATGAGGGAAACCCTGCCAGCTGTACTCTGGGTGATGGCTGAGGAGCGCAAAGGAAGGAAGGGTGGTGTAGGGATCTGTTGGGTTCTTGCTGTACCCAGGAGAGAACAGTGGCACGGTGGCAAGATTGAGGAGAAAATAGACAAGAGAGAAAAAGCTGGGGTCCGGCGGAGGTCCTCTCGCTCAGCAGAGAAGGGGGCTGCCCAGGGACAGTAGAGCGGTGATTTATACCCTCGAGAGGTTGGTTAATTTTCGCCTCACTGTCCAGCAATCAGTTAACAAGCTACAAGGGCTTGTTTATGTGTTCTGAGGAGCTCCCGTGCTCTCGGGCTGGCTTCATCCTGCATGCGTAATTACTTTCCAGCGTCAGCAGCTTCCAACAACAGGGTGACACTTCCATGCCACCCCTCAGCCCCCAGCTAGGGTGACCGCCTGACCTCATCCCCTAAAGTAGCCCCTCCCGCTGCATCATGTCCTCCTACTCCTTTTCCTGGGGAGGCGGCAGGTCCATTTGTGTCCCTGAACTGCTTCCTCATTTTCCTCATGAAGACAAAGTCCTTACAGTTTCCTTCCAGGTCTGACCAGACCCCTTTCCTGGAAGAGCAAGTGTGTGCTTCAAGCGAAGCCTCCAGGTTCCAGGCCTAGGGCCTTTGCACAGCCTCTCCCCTTGGCCTGAAATATTCCATCCTGATACCCACAGGACCAACTCTTTCAGATTTAAATTGCTCGCACATCACCTTCTCAGTGAAGCCTCTCTCAAGCATCCTACTAGAAAGGGCAGCATCTCTTCCATGCTTTCCATCCTGCACATGCTATACTATTTTATCACTTTTTCTAAACAAGTCACTTTCTCATGTCCCCACATTACCAAGTGCATTTATTATGTGTACCATCTACCTGCTGTGCCGGAATTTCAGTTCTGCATGCACTTGTCTGCCCTGTTCCCTGAGGCACTGCACTCCTGGGCCAGGACCCAGCACATCCATGCATGCTTGGAGTATGGCAGCATCCATGGTGCCCATTACTGTGGCCAGTGATCTTTTCTCTTTCCTCTCCCCTATACATGTCACTTTCCAGGTCATGACTGACTTACCTGGTGTGAGAGTCCCAGTACCTCCCTGTCAACAGTGGGCATGGAGACTCAGGAAGTCTTCGCTGGCTCGAGAGAAGGGACCTGTGGCCAGGGTCAGGCATTGCCAAAGAGGAGAATGCAAAGCTTCCCACTTGTCATTTTGAGGCCCCTCAAGATCTTCTGGTATAAGTGGAACCCTTGCTTCTTTGACCACATCACACACACACAGACACACACACACACACACACTGTATGGAGCAAGCCAGGAGGGAAGGCCAAAAACTTGTTATGGTGACTATAGAATCATGCTTACCCTAGGGGCTTGGGGTCCAGTGAGACCCCGTAGGGTACAGAGCTATAGAAGACGGTGGCTTTCCCTCAGTCAGGTCCCTAAAGGCAGGAACCTGGTGTGTCGCTGTCTGGGCCAGTGCTGGGATGCTAGATGGAGGCTTAGGGCCACTTTCTACCTGAAGTACCACTGGGAGCACCCACTGGGGGTCCAGGGCTCTGATGTGCTCAGAATTGTGGGCTGACAATGTGGCTTTGCTTTTGATGCCAGCTGGGACTTTTTCATCGCCAATAAAAAAGAGTTAAAGAGTTTATAAAAAAGAACTACACCAAAAATCCCCTGGCCTCTGTGCATGTACTGCAAAGTGGGAGGACAGGGAATAGGGGTTAGAAACTGTAGCTGGTGACAGGCAGCTGGTGGCCCTCTGTCCTGGCCACACCACCCTGCTCTGGCCCAGGGGGAGGTTTGGCCAGCTGCCATAGGCACAGTGTAAAGGTCCCAGAGGGAAGCACTTAGGAAATCTGTGCTTGTAAGTGATAGACTTCTGCACATATTGGCCATTTTTAGTCCCTGGCTTCCCAACCCTTGGTCAGGGCCTCTTCTGAATTCTTTAAGTGGTTTTATCTCTCATCAAATGAACCCAGTGATTTATAGTCTATTTGGTTTGGGAGCAAGGGATTTTGGACTTTTCTCATGAAGGAAAAGTCAAAAGGCTTGGGTTCTCTTGCAAACCAGGATGCATAAATGGTGTCACCATGCCCTCCAGAGCTTGGGGGTCAAAGCCTGACATTCATCTTGGATTCCTCTCAGGCTATGTCCCCCACATGCAAAGCCACCAGCCATCCCTGAGGCTGTCCAACTTCACAACCATTTCCACCCTTTGGCCCCTCTTCCCACCACTGGACTGGGCCTGGGTGCTATGGTGCCCCTGCCCCTCTCTGGGCTCTCTGATTCTTGCTCCTGCCAGGAGCTGGGACAAGCTGCCATGCCAACACACTTCCTACGGCTTTGCTCCCATGAAGTGGCCCCTGTCTCCTGCCTCCGCGCCTGGCCAGCACTGTCCTCTTCCCTGAGGGATCGTGATGATCTCCGCTTCCATTCAGTCAGACAGCTCAGGGCTCTGCAGGGACTTTGCTCTGCCTGTTGCCTCTTTCTGGAAACTTGCACCGCGGTACATTTGCAAGGATGCCTCCTCCTTACCTTCAGGACTCAGTTTGAATGTCACCTCCTCCAGATCCTTCCCGAGTGCCTCCCTCCCCTAGGGTAGGCGCCGCCACCCAGTCAACCACAGGCTGCCCTTTTGATTTTCTTAACTTCTTTTCCTCTCTAGCTAAATTCATAAATAGTTCGGAGTCTCTCGAGAATTTCAGGTAAGCTGGGTGACTGTCTGGACTGCTCTGCATGTGATGCTGCGGGGTCCACTAAATATTTGTCAGATGAATGAATGAATGAATGAATAGTCCAACTCTGCCTTTGCTGAACTTGCAACATCTCTTGCACAATCAATCAGGAGCTCAGTGACCCTGTTCGCACTTTCATTCCAAGGATTTTCAGCGCATGTGACCCATCCAGTTCCGGCCCAGTCGTGGAGAACGTGGCTGTAAAGTGCGACGGCCATTTTCTGCTCTGTCATAGAGCAAGCACCCCCACCCCCAACTGATAGCCTGCACGGTCTGGGGGTGTACAAGTGAATTTTTGACAAAAGTGAAGTTTTGTGGTGGGGAGAGAAGTCCTTAGCTTTTCTCAGATTCACCTAGGGACCTGTCTCTCCACCCCTGAGTTTGGGGACCGGAGGCCAGGAAGATGGGGAGATCGAATACCTCGCCCCAACTCTGCTCATGTCATTTCTGGACCTTCGACCTTCATTTCCTTTTTATTTATTTATTTATTTTCCCAGCACTGGGGATCGAACTCAGGACCTTGCACTTGCCAGGCAGGCACTTATTCCACTGAGCTATATCCCCAGCCCTATTTCCTTGGTAAAATAGGAGTTTAATTGATCCCTAGTAACCTAACATGGAGAATAATGATGTTTAATTTTATTTAATGCCTATTATTTTTATTTATTTATCATGTTAGTGCATGTTCATTATGGAGAATGACTATTTTCACTGTGGGAAGTTGGTGCGTGAACCACCTCCCCACTCCATCCCTTGGCCTCCTTCCCATTTGCAAATGATCTGTCACCCCAGGTTCTTTTATCTGTCTTTTTATTTTACTCTTTATTTCTACTTTGGGTTCCTTGTCTAAGACAAACCGTGTGATGCTGAAGCTTGTGTGTCTGACTTACTTCCCCTATCATTATGGTCTCCAGGTGTATCCATTTTCCTACAAATGACTCAAGTATATCCTTCTTTATGGGAGAGAAATGCTCCCCGGTGTGTAAATACCATACTTTCTTTATCTGTTCGTCCTTTGATGGACATACTGGCTGCTTCCAAGGTAAAAATCTAAAACCAGAAATTCCATTCAATCCAGCTATTCCTCCACTAGGCATCTTCTTGAAAGAGTTAAAGACATTATCTCCTTTTCAAAGCCCCGTGAAAACATCCCTGGTGTACAACTCTGTTGTACACATGGCGAGGTGGAGGTCCACTGACTCTGAGTAACAGACAGAGCCAGGACCTTGGCTGCTGGCTGAGGGACAAGCCTTGGGGCTTCTTGTGCCAGATGGAGGTGGCCCAGCCAGGCTTTGCTTTTCGCCTGGACCCTGGAGGAGGAGCATCTTCCAGAGGGGTGAGTGACCCTGGAGGAGACGGGGTGGTGGGAAGGCCAGGCTGGGGAATCCTCAGCTCTTTCCAGCCTGGTCAGGGCTCCTACGCATGGGGCCCCCGGGCTGTGGACTGAGGAGGGGTGGCACCCCTGCCCCATGGGTAGTTGGTATTTGCGGCATTTTCTATGGCTGGAAGACAGGTGTGAGCTCCTGATTGGACTTTGGGTTCTGCTGCTGGCCTCCGACTGGGGAGACTTTTTGGAATGTGCCCCTTGCCTTCTAGGCCTACCTTTGCCCCTCACCTGCTATTTACCCACCTTTTCCTCCCCCCCGGCTCCCCTTGGCAGACTGAGCCAGTGCCAGGAAATTGTTGGTCAAAGGTGAGGTCACCAAGAACTTGGAAAAACAACAGGTCACCATTAACCGTGTTTACCTGCTACGTCCCTGCAGCTTTACCAAGGTCCCTCCTGCCCCCTCCTGTAACTCTTGCTCTCTAGAAGCACAGACTCACCAGGCAGGTCTTTAAGATGAACCTTTAGGGATACTCCTCACTCCCCCAGTTTCTGGCATGGGGGCCCCATATCTATCAGGTCTCCTCTCTGACTGTGTGGTCACTGAGTTTAGGTGCTGACCACCCAGCAATGCTGCCAGCTATCAAGGCAATGGTACCATTGTGTTCTCTTGTTTCTGTGGATGGATGCATGGACATATGGATGGTTGGGTCTATAGTTCAGAGCTCACCTCCTCCAGGAAGCTTCCTGGGATTACTTCCACCCTCCTTGCTGCATCCGCCCATTCCTACCTTTGTCTGCCCATCCTGTCCTGATTTGTCCTTGCCATTGCTCTCAAGTGGCTTTGATGGCTGGGTGCAGTCAACCACCACCCAGGAAAGAGGCTGTGACTTCTGATTCTCCCACGAGGCCCTCAGACATGGTCCCCAGTGCCCTGAACACAGCAGGCTGATAAATGGATGCACCAGACTCAGTGACCTGTGGGATCTGGGCCAAGGGAGGCCTTGAGCTCACCCATGCTTTGGTGGAGATCGAGAGCCTTCGTGGCCAGCCCCACTCACCCAAGCTTGACCTGGGCTTCTACCTGCACACAGGACTGATAGCTGGCTCCCACCCACACATGTTCATTGAGTCACTCAAACGATATTGGCCATGTGCCTTTGCTGTGCCAGGTGCAGTGCAGGCTCTGGTTCTGGGTTGGAGAGGGTGCAGTCCCTGGCCAGGTAACCACACAGGGGGAGGTGGGATAGGGTACTGACCAGAGCAGCACCTAGGCCCTGGAGCCAAAGGTAGGACAGAGAAAGTGTCCATGATGTGATATGCAGCATCCAAGCCCCTTCCAAGATCCCTGCTCAGCTACACATGTGGGTAGGATTTTTAAGCTGGGTATGGTGGCACACTTTGTGATTTCAGCATTCTGATAGGCTGAGGTAGAAAGGTCATAAGTTCCAGCCCAGCATAGAGAATTTAGTGACTTGATGAGACCCTGTCTCAGAATAAAAAGGGCTGGGGATGTTGCTCAGTGTGAAGATCTCGGATTCACGTGACTCTGACCCACCTGGGGTTCTGGCTACTGGGCACAGGCACAGGGTGGTCATCTCCAGTGTCATCACCGCTGCTCTGTCACCTATAACCAAGGGCAGCAGAGTCACATGTACAAGTTGGCCTGAGGGGCTCATGGCCTGCAGGCAGCCACCCCACACTCAGAAAGGAGTGGAAAAGCCAGGCAGCCCTGGGGCCTTGGGCCCTGACTTTTGGCCAGCACTGTCTCCACAGACCCCTCCCCCAGCCTGTGCCACTGTCTTCTTCCCGAGTCAGCACTTTCTGCCCTGGCTGTGTGCTGGGCAGAGATGGTATGGTCCTTACTGAGTCCCCTTCTCACACAGTGGCAGATGGGTATGGTAAGCATGGCCTAGCCGGAGATATTTATTGGAGAGAGGTGGGTTGGGGGCAGAGCCTAACCACCAGGAGAGGAGGTCTTGTGGGGGGAGGGTGCCTGGAGGCTGTGTGCCCAGCTGAGTGTCCGCTCTGCCCTGGCAGGTTGAGCAGGGAAGGCAGGGCTCTGGGGTGGGGCGGGGCCTCCTGGCCATGGGGGAGCTGCCTCCAAGCTCCCAGGCCTGTTTGCCCACCAGCCAGCCCCAGCACAAAGTACAATGGGGTGATTTTGTCATCTCTTCCCAAGGCAGCCTTAAAGAGCCAGTGCCGCTCCTGGGGTTAATGATTACCTGGTGGCTCAGCAGGAGGCCCAGAAGTCTGTGCGTGTGAGGATGGAAGGGTGGATGGGTGCGAGGTGGTGATAGAGGGGTGTCCTGGCTGGATGTCCTTCCTCTGAACACACCCTTCTTGAAGGTGCTTTCTTCCCAAGGCTCCCCTGACTGCCCATGGGTCATGGGAGGAATCTGGGCCTTTAATGGAACACAGCCGGGAAACCTGTGAGCCCAAGAGGCCAGGGTAAAGTCTAGGTTCCATAGGTGCTGCCCTCAGCAGACTGGACATCCACCCATGATCAGAGAGAAGGAAAACCACAGCAGATTCAGGGTCCAACCATAAGGGGAGCTGTCCTAGCCACACAGGGATGGGGTACGTCGGGGGACGTCAGGAAGCCAGGCTTGGCTGTCTCCCTTGCCTCTCAGGGTCGTATCAAAGCAGTATGTTCATGTATCTGGCTGTCCACACCCCCTCCTCTCGCTCCTAGTGTAAGTCTAAAGCCTGGGCTCCACCAGGCTGGAATCAGCCACTGCCTTGGGCTCTGTCATTGCACAGCAGGGGTTTCCCTGTAGCCCCAGGGCTCCCTGGGACAGGGCAGGGCCCTGCAGGCCCAGAGGGGGCAGAGGAATAGATAAGATGAGACTTGCAGTGAAGCGGCTATGGGAAGGGCATCCCCCCTCCACCCAAAGGATGCATTTTGGGCCCATCTGTTTTGGTCTAGTTTGGTCTGGTTTCAGGGACTCAGACCTAAAGGCTCCTAGATTCCCGACTGTGGCCACTGTCTCACAATGCCATATAACCCATTGCCTCTCCTCCTCCCATACTGGAACCAGCGCTCGTGTTCTTCTGGGCTTGGCAGAACAGGATTTATTGCTCCCACTAGACAGATGAGGAGACTGAGCCCTTGGGTGGGGAGGGGCATCTCCCCAGCCAGCCTCTGTGGCCAAGGTCAGCTCTGTCCTCATATCCCCTTGGCCTGCCTTGCCTCTGTTCTGTGCCCTCCTTGGGCAACTTTCTCCTCGCAGCCTGGTTGGCTTTTGGGTTACACTTTGCCCCCTTGCTTTTTAAAATTCTCTTTTCTTGTGGTAAAATACACAGAATGAAATTTGCCATCGTAACCAACGTTGGGCGAACAGTTCCAGCGACATTAAGCACATTTGCGTTGTGCAACCAATACGCCATCCATCTCCCAAACCCGGCGTCTTGCAAAACCAAAACTCTGTGCCCATTAAACTCAAACTCCCTTCCCCTCCCCCAGCCTCTGGCAAGGCCACTTTGTCTATGATTTTGATGAATCTGCCCCACGTCTGGGGAAACATAC
The DNA here is from genome assembly GCA_004027595.1 of Dinomys branickii. NCBI lineage: Eukaryota > Metazoa > Chordata > Mammalia > Rodentia > Dinomyidae > Dinomys > Dinomys branickii. The sequence continues at coordinate 107,690 of PVLD010000568.1, read as the reverse complement.
AGTATTTATCATTCTGGGAGGGGCTGATTTCCTGCAGCATATGGTTATTTGTTATAGCTGCCTGGGTCCGAATTTCCTTGCTTCTTAAGGCCGAGCACTTCGTGCATGGATTATTCACTCTTGTTTGTGCATGAAACCCTCCATAGGTGCCCGGGTCACCTCAACCTCTTCGAGACCATGAATAATGGTGCTAGGGACATGGGTGTTCACATATTTTTGACACCCACATATTTTTGTGCCCCCATTATTTGGGGGGCACATACCCACTCAGAGATGGACTTGCTTGGTATATGATGATTGTGTTTTGAACATTGTAAGGAATCACCACACTGTTTCCCACAGCGGCTATGCTGTGTCGTGGTCCCTGCGACTTCTGTACCTTCTTGCCAGCTCCAGGTCCTTTCTGGATTTTGAATAGTAGCCAACCTAATCTCACTCTGGTGTCTGAGTTGTCTTTACCTAATGGCTTCACTGTGCTGAGAATCTTTCCCTGTGCTTCTTGACCACTTGTATATCTTCTGTGCAGAAATCTCTACTTGAGTCCTTGGCCCAGTTTTGAATCGGGCTGTTTATTTCTTTCTGGTTGAATTTCAGGAGTTCTTTATATCAGATGTATGATTTGCAAATGCTTTCTCCCCCCGCCTTCTTCACAGAAGCTCACCAGTTTCGTGCCCAGCCCTAGGTCTGGAGTGTCTTTTGCCTATGCTGTCTCTAGTGTTGTCTCCCTTCATGTGGTATTTGTGTGTCTGGAGGACATCGCTGGCTAGGAAGAGAGCTCATTGGAGGCCAGGACCTGGCCTTAGGCCCCACCTCCGTCTGCATTCCCAGTACAGCGAGGGTTGGCCCAGGGCATGTGCTTATCATGTGCTTGGTGGACAATGGAGTTTGCCCTAAATTTGAGGACGGATGTTTAGGCTGAGCTGGGTGGCTGGGAGAGGTGGGGACCCCTGCACCAGGGGGAGTGGGAGGCAGACAGGCGGCAAGGTGACTGGGTTAGATCACAGACTGGAGCCAGAACACTTTTGCCCAGCCTGGGGCAGTTACTAACCTCACTATGCCTAGATGTCATTGTCACCTTTGAGACTGGAGTGATAAAAGTATGTAGCCCAGAGGGTTGGCTGGAAGGCTGAGTGACTTATAAGCTCTGAGAACAGGGCTCAGCACATCATAAACACTGTTCTGGTGCTGGGTGTCACTGCTGTGACTTCATTAGCTCTTGCCAGGCAGAGACTACACTTCCTGCTCTCTGGGGCCCCAGCACCTATCTCAGTGCTGGTGCAGAGTTGACTCCTTTACGACTCGATCCTGGGTTTCAATTGCCTTTCTCCAGGCAGACAGGTGGTGGGCAGGTGGTCAGGCCCTCCTTCCCACCCTGCATCTCTCCTGCTGTGCCTGAGTCGGTCCTTGGAGTGGGTGGACAGTTGGGCCTGTATCCCTTCCCTCCAGGAGGACACACTTCTGTCCTCAGCCCTTCAGGAAGGTGTCTTGGCACTGGGCTAGGAGAGCTATGGGGAGGTCTGTGACCTCAGCCCTGGCCACACCTTGGCTGTGTGAGCAGTCACTTCTCCGTATGGGCTCAGGTGGAGGTGGCAGGTCAGAGGGTGGGGGCACCAGGCTCATTTTCTCCATGTGGCCTTGGCTTCTAGGGATTCTGCTAGGACTCTTCCGATGGGCCCCGTAGCACAGTGATGCCACAGAGACAACTATTAGTTAGGGGACATCCCTACTCCCTCCCTGTCCCACAGCAGTGGCAGACTCCACTGTGTGCTGCCCCATGTCCCCCACCTCCCGTCACTGATACCAGGGCTGGCTGTGTCCTGGGGGAGGGTACCAGACCCACACAGACCCCAGGCAGTCAACTCTGCCCCTGCCCCGCTCTCAGCCTTCCTGTGATCCTGGTGTCTGAGTCTCATGATGTCACCTCAGGTCCCATGATACACCCTGCCCCACTAGGAGGACCTTGTCCTCAAAGCTTCAGCTTTTCCTTGCATGCTGTGGGTCAGTGGTTAGTGGCAACAGGTGGCAGGGGTGATGGAGAGGCTTGGAGACTGGGCTGAGGCTGGCGGGGAGCCCCCACTCTGTCCGCATGGCTGGCTCTGGGTGTGGGTGCTGTGAGTCACCCTCTCTGAGGTCTCGATGGCGAGAAAGGGCGGCAGGAGGACATGGGACATGTGGGTGTGGAGATTGTTGGGAACCGGGGTTCACACCCCAGATGTTCCCATCTTCCGAGAAGTGGGCGGCTGATCTGCTCTGCAGACGGCTTGGGGTGTGCGGGTGTAGGAGTGTGTGGTTTGGGGGTGTGAGTGTGGGAGTGTGGTTTGGGGTGTGAGTATGGGATCAGGTGTGGCATGGGTGAGCTGCTGCTGTGGTGTATGTGTGACTTTCCAAGAACTAGGTCGTGTTAGAGCCCAGAGGACTGCATCAGGGAGGAGGAGCTGGCCAGGGCAGCGGGCGGGGAGCAGTGTGGGCGCGTGTGAGAGCCAGTGGCTGCTCTGTGTCAGGAGGGGACTGTGCTGAGTGCGACACTGGGCTTGTGGCTTGGGGAGCGAGTGGAGGTCAGGGTACAGAATGACCACAAAATTACAAGGTGCATTGATCTCGCTTTATTTTAATTTAACCTCAGCCCCTGTGAGGGTTTAGACTGCTGAGTGCCTGTTAGGGGTGGGTGCAGAATTCAGGGCCTCTGGTTGCAACCCCGCCTGCTGATAATCATCTCAATGAGGATGTCTTGGGAAGAGGGAGGTTTGCTACCCTTAGCGGCAGATCCTTGAGGGCTGGGTTTTGGTGGGTGGGGCACAGGGGGTGCCAAGGTGGGTGTAGGGGCTGCACCCACCCTGGCCTCTTGTGTCTGTGTTTGTGTAGGAGCAAGAGAGAGAGAGGACAATGTTCTGAGTGTGACCGATCTCTGTGTGTCCAGTGTACTGTGCCTGTTTTGAGGTGCTGTGTTCATGTGTGCACGCCCATAGCAATGCCCTTCTACTCTATTCTGTCTTTTTCCTGGGAGAACAGACCATGTTTTTAAAATGATCCAAACAGATAAAAACATCTCTTCTAGAGCTAAGTTCCAATAGTCACTGGCTAAATACATGCCTTCCATGTATTGTCTTTTTAAAAACATTTATTCCATGCATTGTCTTAAACACTTAAAAATATAAATGTTTTCTTAAACATAAGATGAATCATTTTGATTAGACATTTTTATGACCACCATCTGACAATAGCATTTATTTCATCATTTGTTATTGTTCTTCCTCATTGGGTTAGAATTTTTTTTTCATGGTCCTGAAGACCAAAGTTGGTGTTTTACCCCTGAGCTGCATCCCTACCCATGGAGTGTAATGTTTGAGAGCAGAGATGATGTCGATCTTGACTGCTGTATTCTCAGTGCCTGCAGCAATGCATACTGTAGGGGTGCTGGGAAGAGATATACACAGCTATGTATTTGGTGTAAGAGAAAGGGAAAGCATTTCCGAGAATATGGGATTGAAGTAGAGGACTTGTAGGCTGAGTAAGAATTAACCAGATCGAGAATGGGCAGACACCGCTAAGTGGTACAGACAATGTGTACAAAGGTCCTGTGGTAGGAAGGGGCAGAGTGCACTCTGACAGGTGATTGTGCAGATGTGGTATGTTTGTGTGTGTGTGTGTGTGTGTGTGTGTGTGTGCGTGTGCGTGTATGTGTGTGTGTGTGTGTGTGTGCCTTCTCCGTACAAGAAGGCATTCTGAAGTTAGTAAAATGTTTTAAGCAAAGGATGATATGATGGGGTCCATGTTTTTTGAACGTTCTTCTTGCCATGGCAGGAGGCTGAATGTTGAGGTGGGTTGAGAGTGGAAGGCATGGGACCTGGTGGGGACCTCCCTCAGGACACGGGGTGGTAGTCTGGGGCCAGTGAAGAGTCTGGGAAGAGGACACGTCAGTGTCTAGTGATGGCTGCAGAGGACCTGGAGGGAGGAGAGGCGCTAGAGTGGCTCTGAGACTTGGGTGTGGGCGACAAGGCCACTTGCAGGATGCAGAGCTGAGGGCCTCCACATCCAGTCACTTTGCTAGGCCAGGCCCAATCCCAGTTCATCTTCATAGTCCTGGGGGGAGGCAGATGATAATCCACCAGCAATGAAGGATCAGAGGGAGCAGAGTTTGTAGAGAGCCTTCACGGCCCGCACAGCGAAGGCCTCCTATCCAGCACCGCTGAGGTCTGCTGTTGGCAAGGGGGCCATCGGGCTGGGCAGGTAGCTTAGTGGTAAAGTGCTTGCTTAGTGTGTGCAAGGCCCCAGGTTCAACCCCCAGTGTCTCAAAAAGGTGAAGGCGCAGGACCATCAAAAAATCAAAACCTACTCAGTGTAAATATTTCATTTTAAATGGAGACCACAGGGGTGCCAGCATTTGCCTGCATTTGCCCGCCTTGATATATAATGAGGCCTGCCCAGGCGCAGGATCCCCTGAACCTTGAGTGGTTCTCTTGCATAAACCAACCCATGGCTTCTTTGGTTCCAGCCTGATATATTTATTTATTTATTTATCATTCTTGTGGAGCAAAATCTTCAGATTGGACCTCCTGCTCGCCTGCAGCTGTGCCTCCCTTCCCTCTGCCTAATTCAGTTTCTGTCACCAAGCTCTTCCAAAATATTCAACTTGCTTCTTTAAGAGAAAAGGAAAACTCTTTGCATAGTCGTGTTTCATTTTCTTTGTTTTATGCCACTTTTAAAAATTAAATTATGTAACAACAATAACAAGAATGACTGGCCAACAGGTTGGAGGGACTGACATGATGACTCTTGGGACAAACTTGGCTGGCCTGGGGAGCAGAAATGGGCAGCATCTGGGTGGCCATGGCTCATGTCTGCTTCCAGCTGGGCCTGGGTCTGCAGCCTCTGGGGTCAGGATAAAGGGGTGCCATGTGGGCACCTGGGAAGTCATTACCAGTACACAGCGCAGCCAGTGTGGGGAGCGTGCCCATGATGCTTGGTAGTTTTTTTTTTTTTTTTTTTGGTACTGGGAATCGAATTCAGGATCTTGAACTTGCCAGGCAAACACTTATACCACTGAGCTATATCCCCAGCCCAATGCTTGATAGTTTTAAAACACATATTTGGGGCCCTCTGTGATCAACATGGGATCCTATCAGTAGTTCAAATGCTCAATATTGACTAGTTCTGAAAATGATACATTGTACTTAAATGATTAGATCAATTATTAAATGAGCAGGACTGAAGTAGAGGGATGGATACTCGGCAATTTAACATTTTCCCAGCCCAAACCCTGGAAAGCCAGGACAGGGGTGGAGTGGGAGTTGGAGGCTGGGGTAGCAATCGAGTGACTCACTGTTAATGACTGTACTTGGCCAGCCTCTGGACAGGCCTGCAAGCCAGGCTTTTGCCTTCAAGTAACTTCTATTCTTAAAGATGGTAAAGGTGCGATTCCCAGAGCAGAAGTCTAGATCCAGATATGGGGAAGCTGGTCCTTGAGATGATCTAACAGGAGGTACCCTGTCCTTGGGCCACAGGGGAGCAGTGGGGACCACCTCCCAGAGACTCTCCACACACAGAGCACCCAGCTAGCTGCCAACTGGATGTGGGCCTAAGGGGTGAGAAAAAAGGTTGCTGAGAAGACCTGGCCAGGGAAGGGGGTGAAGGCCAAGAGAAGGGGATGACTTGGACACCAAGTGAGAAGCGTGTTCAGTAAGAGGAGGTGACGGACAGAGACAAGCGGTACCAGGGCCCAAGAGGAGGAGGACTAGGGCTGAGCCTGGGGCTGAGGTGCCGAGCAGGGCGGTGCGAGGGGAAGCCCGGAGGCCTCTTGCTGGAGACTTAAAGGAGGGCCCAGGTATCATGCCTGGGAGCCAAAGAGACTTCCAGTGAGACAGGCAGGACCTGGAAGAACCATGCCAGGGGACACAGCGTTGGCATTTTCCAGACCCTGCCAGCCTAAATGGGAGGGGTTAGAAATGCTTGGGACAAATGACTTGGTGACTTGCTGGCAGTCCCCCTGCATGTCAGCAGTGTTATGTAGCAAGCTGAGAGCACGGGCGCGCAGGTGAGGCTCAGGGACAAATCCTGTCCAACGTAACAGGGTGATGTATCTTCTGGGATCTGCAGAGGGGACCAAGGTCAGCGGAGAAGGCAGGATGGGAAGGTCAGGTGCGGGGCATGAGCTTTTTGCTGAGGGGCTCCCTGCAGGAGGGGAGGGTGGGATTCGGGTTTCTAAAAACGGTGGGACAAATACTGGGTGTGGAGTGCAGGACTTGCCTTGTGTGTTCATCCTGCAAAAATAAAATTAAAACACTGCAAAAATAAAATTAAAACAAAACAAATGGTGGACCAAGACTGAGTGAGAAAAGCTGGAAGGAAGCAGAGAGTGCTGTGACTTTTCTCACACTGACTTTGTGGCTTCTCTCTGGTGTTTGGGATCTGTGACTATTCAGAGCTGTTTTCCACCCCAGCATGTTCTGCATCTTGCTGAGTGCCAGAATCCCAAGTCTTGGGGACCAGCTGAGGCACCCTCCTGAGACCACCCGAATGACAACAGGTTGGCAGTCAGAGCAGGGCATCTTGTGGTGGTGGCCTCAGGGTTTGGGGGCTGTTCCTCAACTGGGCTGCCCTGTCAGGACTGCCAGAGGGGATGGATGGCCACCTCCCCACATTGTCACCTCCTCATAGCGGCACACACCTATAATCCTAGCACTTGGGAGGCTCAGGCAAGAGGATCACTATAAGTTCGAGGCCAGCCTGGGCTACACAGTGAGTTCAAGGCTAGCTTGAGCTACATAGCAAGACTCTGTCTCAAAAACCAAAACAAACAAAACTTCCTAATTCATAGGCACCACATTGAAGAAGTAAAACGTAGCTTGTGGTAGAATGCCTGCCTGCTGTGTCCAAGGCCCTGGGTTTAACCCTTAGCACTGTAAACAAAGTAAAAGAAACAAGATAACTTAATTTCAATATTTATTTAACCTTACAAATTAAAAGTATCATCACTTCAACAGGTGATTCACGTGTAAAAATGTGTTGATAACCCACATGAATTTTTATTTGAAGTCCTCACAGTCAGGGTGTACTCCACACCCAGAGTACATGTGCATTCAGGGACCAGCTGCCTTGGCAGCCCCAGGGGCGAGGTGGGGTCTTGCCTTTCCTCCCTGTGCTCAGAGGAGCTGGAGGTGCCAGTGGGTGCCCAGGCCCTGATGCAATGCCATCCTCTGCTGGGAAAGGGGCTGTGGGGACACAGGGGCCATCTGCTGTATGGGGAGGGTGCCCCGGCCTGCAGCTATGGTAAATATTAACAAAGCAGCGGGAGGCAGCCTGGGGAGGCCCGGCTGCCAGAGTGAGGAATGAGATAATGCTGTGTACCTTAGATAGGGCTGCAGTTGGGCCTCCACTGACGGGCAGCGAAACATGGGCACAACTTCTGTTCCCAGGACTGGGACACCTCTTTGCTGTCAGTGCCACCACTGGAGGAGCTCTGAACCTGCTCACCTTGAAGTGGCACTTGCCCCCACATTTGCAAGGCCACACCTCACTTCTGTAAGGCCCTCCTGGTGGATTCCCTCTTCACCTGGAGAGCCCTTCTCCCCAAATCCACTTGCCAGGGGCACAGCTCCACCACGTTTAAGGGCATAGGAAGGAAACCCCAAACACTAAGCAGTGCTATTCTTCTTCCTCGTGACTAGGGTGGCTGTAGCCCTCTCCTGCACTGAGGGGAGGGGCGTGAAAGCTGAAGGACACCAGTGCAAGTCCTGGACAAACCTACGCTTTTGGTTGGCCATGCTCCAGCTATCAGAAAGTTCTCTTTGACAAGGGAAAGGAAGAATGTCACTCGCATTTGCATAAACAAACTCCGGAACAGGCACAGGAGAAACTGATGTGATTACAGATGGTGGAAGGGCTGGGCAATGGGAAGCAAAGGGGCGAATATTCCCGAGGTTTATTTCCTTGATATTTGAACTATGCAGACATACCTACTGTCAAAAATAGAAGGTGAAATTTTAACTATTTATTTTTCCTAGTAGGTGAGGAGGTATTTTTCAGAATTTATGAGCTTGAACATCTAATGGAAATTTATTTGACATTGTCATGTGCGTGTAGGCTTTGTTTTCCAAAGGTGAATGGAAGCGAGAGAAAGAAAAAAAAAGTTCTTTCTGGCCAGGATCTAACTTCTATACTTACCTCCTGGTTTCTATCTTTGTGGGTAAAACAACCTTCTTTTACTCAGACAGCCCCCAAACTGAAGGGAGACACAGCCCCATCCTTGGAGACCCCCAGTCTGCAGGGAGAAGACTCAGCCCTTCTCATAGTGAGGGCCCCAGCCCAATTCCTGTGACCAGGTGCCACAAACAGAGGGATCCCGTGTGTTCTGCACACCTTCTGTCCCCGGCCTGCTTACCTGCTCCTGTCCCAGGAAACTCCCTTGGTTCTCAGTCCGTTTCTGGTGCCAGCACTTGGCCATTTCCCAAGTGCCTGTCCCTGGTCCCCAGAAAGTGTTTGCATGTCCTTCCTTGCCTCAGTCCTCCTTAGAGAACACATGTCCCACAGGCATGGGGACACCTGTGCTCCCCCGTAAGCCCAAGAGGTAGTCTCTGTCTGCTGCTCAGACTTGTGGGTGGGGCTGAGCCTGTGGCGCCTACGTGCCTTTCTAGTGGGGGGCAGTGGACAGCAGGGTAAACCCAGGAGGGTGAGGAACCCCCCTGGAGCCAGGCAGGGGTGCTGGGAAGCCTGGATGTTTTCCAGAGTTCCCAGGGTTGGTGACCCCCCGGTCCGGGCGTGCCGGGTGGGGCAGGTAAGGACAGAAGCTGCTTCCTTCTGAGCAGAGGGCATTGCCCTGGAGTCTGGAGCAGGCTGTGGGGGCTCAGCCCGCACCTGTCCTCGAGCCCTCACCCTACCTCCAGGGCGGCTGGGGATGGGGCAGCAGTGAGTGGCATCCCGTGGAGGGTTTTCAAGGGCCGCCCCACTGAGGGTCAATATTTGTCCAGTTCTTGGGCTGGTGCAGTCTGTCACTGCCTGTGGCCCCTCGCATTCCGGCCATCGCACCCCTATCTCAGGAACGTGCTCATTGACATGAGAACCACACCTGGCACTGGCAGTGGTGTGTCACCCCCCCCACACACTCATTCCTGGGCAGAAACCGGAGGCCCGGCAGGGGAGAGGGGGTGCAGCTGCACTGGCCTGGATGCAGGATGGCCCCCTAGAACAAAGCCCTGGCCTCATGCCCTGCCTTCAAGGGAGAGGTGGCAGAATTTTGCCTACTGCCTGAGCAGGTGCCCCCTTTGGGAGATCCTTACTAAGCAAACACCCACTGAGCACCTACCAGATTCCCAGGAAGCAGGAAAAGAAAAAATAAGGGACCCTTCCCAAGCCTTTCAAAAACTCACAATCAAATAGATTTTTTCTCAGCCACGCATAAGGCCCACAACCTCGTTTAAAGGAAAAATAATGCACAGCTTATCCTCAAGTGCATTTGAAATTACGCTCACACACATCAGCTATGTGCAAATGCAACTGAGGTAAACACACCTTTCACTTTCCATACAGCTTACATACAACTCACAATGCAAACCAATTTACAGTTTAAATGCACAGAAAACCACACAACCAATAGGTTGCAAGTGGAGGCGTATGTGCCAGGGCTGTTCCTTGCTTGCAGTGTGAACAGGCTCTGAGCTGACTACTAGAACCCAGCTGCTTTTCCCTTTTGAGGGGGAACCTGGAGTCTTTCACATTTACCTGACTCAATGTCTAATTTCCATGTTAAGCCCTACACCTGCTCTTTCCTCATTGGTCAGGACAAACTGTCATGGAGGGGTCAGGGACAGTTGGGTTAAACTTCATTTCCTGAGGTTAGCTTGGAGTTGAGAAGACCCTGAGGGCGAGGGTAGAAACGTTGAGGTAGAATATGAGGAACTTGGTGAGGGGTTTTCCCTTGTCATCCCAGCCTCGGAAGGCTGAGGCAGGAGGATCCCTGCAAGCTTGAGGCCAGCCTGATCTAGATAGTGAGAGCCTGACTCAAAAACAAACAAAAAAAAAAACCCAAACCAACAAAAGAAAGAATAAATTTCAGTGAGGGTCTAGGTAGCCGTGCCTTCCCCTCCTCCTAATCTCTTGCCAGTCACCCATTACCTCATCTACTTCTTATTCAAAGATGGCAAAGTTGGCAGGGTAAGTTCATTCCAGAGCTCTTGAGGTTGTTTTTTTTTCCCCCTGACTCCTTGAGGGAAAGCATGAATTCTTACATTTTACAAGGAAAGCAATACATTTTCTTATTTCCTCCTCTTTCTCCACAGAAAGTGATAGACTTTACTCGTGATTTTGTATTTTGCCTCTTTTGTGTGTTTTGTCTTGGAAGACTTTCACTAATGATACACAAAAGAATGAGCTGGCCCCTTTTTACAGCTGCATGGTATTCCATTTTAGGATTGATTCACCCATCATTTATTCAACCAAGCTTTTCTTGAGTTAAGTCACTTTCTTCTCTAGATTTTTCGAACTATGCTGCAATACTTTTGTATGCATGTCATTCCTCATAGCAGGTGTGAGTGTAGAAGCAATTTCTAGGCTTGGTATTGTTACTCAGAGGGATCATGCATTTGTAATCTTGATCCACATTGCCAAATTGTTCTCCACTAAGATTTTAACAACTCAACTGCCCGTGACGCCTGCACGTGATCATTTCCCCAGAGCCTGTCTAAGAAAGTGTGCTATCACTTTTTCTCCCTATTTTGGCTTTCTGCCAATCTGATAGGTGAAAAATTTTATCTTATTATGGTTCTAATTTGGACATGCTTTTATTTACAGAGTGTCTGGCATTTTGTCAGGGAGCAAAAGATTCCCTAGGGCCCAGCTGCTGGCAGTGGAAGGGGAAATGGAGTCTGCACTGATCTTTACATCTGGCCAGAGAGAGACTCAGACTTCCACAGGAGATACCACAGCCATCTCTAGACCCCAAGGTGCTCAGAAATGCGACACTGGCTTCTTCTTCCTGCCCACGGGTGGGTGGTGGGGCTGACATTAGTTCAGAGCATCCTGCCAGGAATCACGAGGTCCCTGGAACTTCACACAGAGGGAAATGGTCTCTGAGGCCTCACCTGATGCTCCACCAAAGCCCATGGCATGCTTCCAGGCTGGTCCCCTGGGGAGTGGAAGAAGTACAGAAGGGGCAGTGACAATGAAAGAATAGGTATTTTGGCCTATGGGTCGTGCTGGAATCACAGCATCGTGGTGGACCTAGGTTGAAGTAGAAGAGGTTAATTACATGAGAATTGTTCTGTTCCCACTCTGTGTAACCCTCTCTTTCTCCAGAGACTCATGTCTCTAAGGAGGAGCCAGAGGCCACCTGACCCTGGCATTGCTGAGGTAGGGAAGTCCGTGTAGGGACCTAGAATCTTTGGGATGGAGACATTGGGCAAAAAGTGGCTTTTCAGACTTGGAACTGAAGGAACTAACCCCAATTCCTTTCAGTATATTTAGAGAAGCTGAGTCCCAGGTAAAAATGCTACCCAAGGTCTCCCACCTGGCTGCTAGCAGAGCCAGACAGGACATACGATGGCTGGTGTCCTAAGCTGGACCTTGTGAGCCCTCTGTACTAGGCCTCCACCAGCTGCGTGACACAGGTAGGGTAGCCCCAGGACAAGTCCTGCACCCTCTGTCAGGACCCCCTGGGGGCAGGTGGGCGTGGGGGAGCCCAGGCCCCTCTCAGCATTCCCAGGTTTGTTCCCTGCCTGCTTCTAATTGCACCAGACAATCAGCAGAGGATCAGAGTGAATCCCTAGCTCCTCCATCTGCTCCTTCCTCCTCAGACATGAGGGGTGGGCAGGTGGTGGCCCCGGCATTCCCAGAAGTCAGCCTAATCCTTTTAGAAGATCTTAATGAGTACCTCAGGGCCTGGCATCTCTGACAGTGCATGGAATGTATGAGAAGCCTGGATCCAAGGGGCCAAGCCCTGGCCTAATTTGCCCGGATGGGACTCCAGGAAAGATGAACCTGGGAAAGAAGCCCAGGGCAGGGATGGGATGTGTCATTCGGTACTTCCTCATTGCCCTCTGAGGTGACCTTCATGCCTGCCTCCCACCTCCTTCCTCCTCGAATGCTCTTCCTTCTGGAAATTGCATCTCTGCTCCCTCTGCCAGCCACATTCTCAGGCCCATGCCGTGGGCGCTGCCCTCCTAGAACTCTCTATGGGGGGATGGAACTTACTCCATAGGTCTGTGTTAGAATTTATTGAGCACCTGGCATGTGTCAGTGTCTTGGGCTGGATATTTGGAAAGAAGGATTTGAATGTGAGTTGATATGGAAGGTGATCTCACAAAACACCAGGGAAGAGCGTAAAAGCGGGGGCATGGAAGGGAAGGAAGCCAATATGATGCGTGTCACTCAGCAGGAGACAGTCGTGGGCCCCTGGGGTTCAGCCACACTGGGAACCTCTGGGAGCCTACTGGGGACCTCTGGGAGCCTGCACAGAACTGTGTCTCCAAGTCCCCCACCCGGAAGTCAAGGGGACCTGGCAGGGCAGCAGGAGCAGATGCAGTTGTTAGCTGAGGGATCCCAGGAAGGGTGCTGTCTTTCTGGCCCTTGTGACCTGCCCTTGGCCCCAAGAGTCATCTGGTGAGAGCTGGGAGGAGATGGGTGCTGTGTCAGGTCGGCCAGAATCACTAGGCCCTGTGGGCATTCACAGTCTGGCAAAGGAAAGGCAGAGAGCCACCTCGCTGCGGGTGCCACAATGTAGGAGTGACATTGGGTTGTGGTGGCTCAGATAGGAGCCATGGGCCTCCATGGAATTCTGGGAAGCAGTACTTAAAAGCATGGGGCTTGGAGAGTGGGTGGTGGCCAGTGTGCACAGGGGAGCCAGGGCACTCACAGAGATGGGACAGCATGGCAGAGTCACCTCGGGTGGGGACGAGGGCCTGGGGCTGCCGGCACCATCTCTACCCCAGATCCTAGGAGGGTCAGGTTAAGTTCAAACTAATTTTGAGATAGCAACTAATCTTAATGTTAACAAGGGAGGATGGGCCGATGTTGGGTTTACAAACACAAGACCATTCACTCATTGAGTGTGGGTAGGAATGTGTCACCACTCCCCCGAGCATGGTCAGTGGCCTCTGAAACCACCTATGACAATGCAAGACAGACCCGTCACACTTGGGAAGGCACTGGAATCTTACTTCCGTTTGTTTTCTTCGGGGCTGGGGATAGAGCTCAGTGGAATAAGCGCTTGCCTAGCAAGCGCAGGGTCCTGAGTTCGATCCCCAGTACCACAAACAAAAAAAAAGGGAGGCACACCATTTGTTTTCTTCTTTGAGCCTTCAAAAAGTTTCTGGTATATTTTTAAATAACACTGTACATCATAGTATATGAGCACATGTAGTTATTTATAAATAAACATACATATAGTAGGGCATACACCATAGCTTTCTTTTCCCCTGAGTCTTTTTGAGTAAGATTTCTCTATGCAGATCAGACTGGTCTTGAACTCACTTAGTAGCCCAGGCTGACCCTGAACTTGGAGAGCTCCTCCTGCCTCAGCCTCCCGAGTCCTGGGATTACAGGCACATACCACCATGCCCAGCTTTAAGTAGGCACTTTGTCTGCTTTCTGTCCCTGGCTGGCTACCTCTTTGTAGGTCTGAGGTCCCCAGGCTGGAGTGAGCCTGACGCTCACCATTTGTGTCTTCTGTACTTTCTGACTCAGGGCCTCCTGCCACGCCGCAGCTCCTGCCATCCCTCCCGCCTTTGCTAATTACCTTAGTCATCTTCCCATCCCTGCTCACTGAGCTGATGGGGAAGGCAAATAGAAATCTCAGCAGATGTGGAAAATTCCTGCTGACAAAGCAAGAGCCTGTTGCCTAGGTTTGGGGGCCCCAGGAAGCTTGGGATGGCCACCTGATTTTGAATAATTTCTATTCCTTAATCAGGAGGGGCGGGTGGCTTTTCTCGTGGGTATCCTGAGCCCAGGCTGAAGGTTCATCTACGGCTGTGTCAGGGACCAGGGGAGAGGAGGGACAGCGTGGCCAGGCCCTGTGGTGACATTACCCAGGCCAGGGGTGTCTCCACGTGGACTCTTGGCTTGGCCCCCAGCTGGGGGGGAGGCCAGTGCCTGGGCCACTTGGGCTCTCACACCTGAGGCCTATTAATGATTACCCCTGGGGAGGGCAAGGCCCTTGCAGACATTGCTAATGAAGCTGCTAAGTGACAGCTGGATCCTTTTCCCCTCACCTGCTTGCTTGGGAAAACAAGGCCTGGTCAAGGGAGGACTTAACCCTCTTGGGGCTGGGAGCTTCCTGAGGACAGGGCCATGTGTCCCCCTCCAATGCAGCTCCCCAAGACCCTGGAGCCTTCTGCATTGTTGACCCATGACTTCTGTTCACAGAGTCAATGCCTGCCTTTCTGACCCCCTTGGGCGCTTAGCATTAGCTGGAAACATCGCTGTGTAGGATACGTGGCCCAAGCTGATGCAAATGTTCTAGATCAGCAGTGGGAACCCATGTCTGCACCAACAATGCACATCCGAGTTGATGGATTTAAAACATCTCATCTTAATTAAATAGCCACATATGGAGGGTGGCTACAGAGCTCCATGCCGCAGCTCTATGAAGTTCCCCAGGGGACTTGAACAGTGGCCTGTACGTGTACACCAAGCAGCCCTCCAGGCTGCCATGGTGATAGCGACTCAGCCCACTTCCAGGCCTTCAGGGGCCCAAGGTCACCTTCCCCAGAGATGGCTCCTGGAGGGCCTGCTGGGCTTCCTACCCCCTCCTCAGTGCTCCCAGGTGGTGAGGGGCCCAGAGGAGGAGGGAGCCAGCCAGAAAGCACCTGTTTTTAACGAGGATCCCTGGGACCATCCTGGGTCCCCCTCCACAGGGCACGGGGCCGTCGCTGCCTGAAAGAGGGAGATTTATGGAAAATCCCCTCACACAACAGGCGGATTTTCCAAGCCTCATCGGTGCTCTGGTCTGAGCCTTCATTAAGGGGGACAGGGGACAATGGGGAGGGTGGGGGTGAGGCCCTGGGCCCTTTAGCTCTCTATCATTCTGCACTGGGAACCCCATCATCACCCCGCCCCTTCCCATCCCTGCAAAGGGTCACTTTAACTCTTTTTAATAATAATAAAAGTCCCAACTTCTCCAAAGTCAGGCCTGCCTTAGAGGAAAGACTCTGTCCTGCGTTTCAAAGATTTGCAAAAGACATGCCCTGGGGTTTTGCTGTGCAGTTAGCTATGCTTAAGGTCCCTTCTGTCAGCTCACCCAGCCCAACTTCACAATGGTCTAGGCCCAGCTCCTTGGGGCTTCTCTCCTTGAGAGTTATGGCAACAAAAAGTCATAAGGTCAAGTGTGCGATTTCCCAATAAAAAAACCTTGATGGGAGGGAGAAACCACAGACTACTGGTCAGGGGGGTGCAGACCTGTGCCTCTCAGGGTGTGTGCAGGCAGGGCCGTGGCCAACAGGTAGTGCCAAGCCTGGACCAAAATTCATACTCCACAATAGCATCTGCCTTCATATCAACTGCCTTGGCTTTGGCATTGGCACGCCTATGCCCAGAGACCCTGGAGGAGACCCTTCGTGGGCAGAGAGCCCTGCTTGGGCCAGGCGAGTGGATGTCTGAGGGTAAACCTTAGGTCCTACCCCATTGACAACACTTCCCCCTCTTCCCGTCCCGTCCTTTCCTCCTCCTTCTCCTTCCAGTCCTTCCCCTTCTCTTGCGCCTTTTCCTCCTTCCTGCTCCTCCTCCATCTCAAATTGCCCATCCAGAAAGCACCCAGTTGTGCACTGAGGAGCTCAGGGGAAGAGTCTCAAAGGTGCTGGCATGGAGGGTGTCCTTCTGGGGGGTGGGAGAGATAGGGACAAGGTGTCCCCAGGGAAGTCACAGTCAGGCAAACCCCGGCGCGGGATGGGCCCTTCCCTGTGCGGGGGACAGGAGGAGGCCAGGCATGGCTCACCAGGGAGAATGGGTGGGCACAGCCAGTTCCCTTGAGCGGCGGGGTGTCCAAGACCCGGGAGGTGACCGTCCTTGTGAGGGGAGCAGCCAGAGCAGGAGGTGTTTATGGTTCTGCCTCTCCTGGGGGCAGCAGAGCAAGCCAAGTTTACAGTTGCCCGGAGCTTTATAAACACATTTCCGAGTGTATGCGTATGTGAGTGTAAGTGCATGCGTAGGTGAGAGTGCGCGTGGGTGCATATCCCACTCATGCAGCCTCCACGCCCAGGACATGCTGACTCGACTTCCCTCACCTGCTGAGATGGCAGAGAGGATTCCGGGCTGGATGGCTGATGCTCTCCTGGGCCTGGTGATACCTACCAAGGGGGCTGGGAAGAAGGAATGTGGGTGACTCCAGGGCCCGTTGTAGACTCTGTGCAGGAAGGCCTGAAGAGCCTGGAGACTGGGAGGAAGAGCAAGGAAGTGTGTGTGTGTGTGAGAGAGAGAGAGAGAGAGAGAGAGAGAGATCAGACAGCAGGGAGGTGAGGCTTGCCACTCAAAGCCAAGTGGGAGGTGGCTAAATGTTTTCCAGCTCTGGGGACACCTGGAGACCCAACTAATGGTTAACAGAGAAGTACTGTGGAGAAACGACCATGAAAATGCGACCCCCTATCCACCTGCACGTGCCCTCCATGCCCTCCCTGTCCCACGCTGACAGGACTGGGCAGAGATGGTGTGTTGGGGGAAGCCTATGCACTCTCCAAGGGGTCATCCATGGCTAGGGTCAGGGGTTGGCCATGGCTGGGACAGGGGGTTGGTGGTTGAGATAAAGGCTTATCCATGGCTGTGACCAGGCCTGGGGTCAGATGCTGACCAGGAACTGTTTTCTTTGGGTGAAGCTTTGTCTTGAGGTTGTGACAGGAAGACAGGGGTGTCTGAGGACCCAGGAGGCATGGAGAGCTGTCCTGGTTTTGCTCACTTGAGGGCTGGGCTACCCTGGGCAAGTCTCCAGGCCTCTCTGAATGTCTGGCCTCTCTGTGTTGTACCCCTTTCCTGTGAGATCAGTGAGGGGTTTGTGACTGGGTGTCTCAGGATGAAACACGAGCCAAGTCTCCCCTGGGGCATAGTGGCCCACTCACCCTCCTTAAGTCTCTAGGTTGAGTAGATTTGAGAGGCGGGTAGGGAGGGCTTAAAGAGTATCCCCTCAGTTTAGCTACTCACTGAAATCACCCTGAGGCCCAGCTTGCACTCTACCTCCCCATCCTGAACTTGAGGTGCCCTGGGCATCCTTGGGGTAATTTCAGTGGGCCTAGAACTTGGGAACCATGGGTTAAAGTCCACATCACAGAGCTATAGAAACCAGTCTCTAACAGCTACCTGAGTGGTAGAGAAACTAATTCAGCTGGCCCCAGGCTGCCTTGAATGAACCCCTGCTTATGGGAGAGGGGAAGGGGCAATGCAGGAGACTAGGACAGGTCTTCCCTCACGCACACCTCTGGCCCTTCATTCGGGAAACGGCTCTAAGTTACACGTCATGTAGGTCTCTGGGATGTGTGTGGGACAATGAAATGCAGTGTGCATTGCAGTGATGGCCACCATCCACCCAGAGATGTGAGGTGAATGTTGGGGTTCAGGGGAGAAAAGCAGAGTCCCCTGAAATGCGTGGTGACAGCCTGAAGCCCAGGGGCAGGCAATATAGTCATGGTAAGCTGGAATCTCTGTCCCTGAGCAGGATCTTTGGGGTATATGTCCTGTTTCAAATGTCCCCCCACATATCTGATCACATGTGTGTTGGAAAAACCATCGCAGACCACCCTGGGGAGGCCAGGTCTGCCCCTTGCTCTGCAGGTGGGAGATTATGGGGCTCCTGGGAGCTTTCGCCAGGCCTCAGGCTTGCTTCTGGCTGGGTTTTGGGTCTTGGTTCTCCTGGGAAAGTGAGTTTCCTTGTGTCCTGTGTGTCTTTAAGGCTTGAAGCCTGTGGAAACTGACAGGGAAAATTCCAACAAGTGGGTCCCTTTGAAACGGAAGTGACATCTAGTGGTCTGAAAAAGAACTACCCAGCCAGCCCCCCAACCCGGGGCTGCCCTGGGGGTCCTTGCCTGGTCCTTGTCTGGTCCTTGTCCTTCTGGGCCACAGTCCTGCTCATGGGGTCCAGTCCCCACAAAGGATTCCTGAGGGATGGCCGTGACCCCCTGGCCTAGTCTGGCGGACCTAGGCTGAGATCAGACCCCCAGTGTAGCACCCCCAGGCAACAGCCAGAGGCCCACACACGTCCTCTCCCTGCTTTGTGGTAGCCGCAGCGTGGGGTCCTGGTGAGGTGGGAACCTTGGGCTTTGTGGCCTGGTCTCTAGGAACCCTGTCCCCAGGGCCGCCCTCAGCAGCCCGTGGGCCTCAGTGCTGAATCATCGTACCAGTGGCTGAGGCAGTGGTTATGCAATGGCCCTGCTATGGCCAGGAGTCAACAAGGGCCAGGCCACCCTTTCCACAGCACAAGGCTTCGGGGTACCCAGGGTATGGGAGATGGCAGTCCAGGGCTGGAGGGCTGGAACAGGGAAAAGCCTAGCACATTGTTCTCCAAGGTGCCTGACTTAGGAGCCATGTCTGAGGGGCACACAGTCCCATCCTCAGGGAGACCCTAGATGAGGGTGGGACAAGAAACAGGTACACCCTTGGACCTGATGGCCCTCTCAATGCACCAGAGTGTCCAGGGCAGAGGAATATGGGGAGCGGGGCCTTCGGGGCTGGCTGGAAGGCACAGTGACACGCCTGGGGGTGGGTGGGGGTGCATGAGGGGCTGGGACTTCAGGGCTGGCAGGGAGCTGAGCTTTCCCACTGTGGTGATCTCAGAGTCCCAGGGCTGAGCAGGCAGGAAGAGGGACCAGGAGGCCTGTGGGCGCAGCAGGCACTGTCCTCAGCATTTCTGAGGTAGAAAAATCTTTGTTTAACTTGGTCTTCTTTTCTATTTCAGAGAGATACTATAGGACTCATCATCCACGACAGCAACAGCAGCAGGTGTGATAACAATGAGTTAATCTAAGTTCTAGCTCATTCGTGCAACTTTTTTGAAAGTTTCAAATGATCTCAAAACAGAGTAAAAACTCAGATTCAAACAGACACGTGAGCCTCCCCTTTGTCTTTTCTTCCAGCTGACCCTTGTTCCCTTTCTTAGAGGCCCGGGAGTTACAAGTTTCTTGTGTCTCCTTCTAAAGATCATCTAAAACATATATAAGTGTAACCTTTCTCCCACGCATGTGGGAGCATCCATTTCTCCACAGTGCCCCGGCTCTTTCTCCCCCACTCAGCGATAACCTGTGGACCATCGGATCTGAGGACCCAGAGCTGACTCATTCTTTTTCTCCGCTCCAGTGTATTCCTTCGAGCAGATGGTTCCAATGTTTATTTGGAAGATATTTGCAGACTGGGGATGTTCCAAGCACGGACTTTGGGGGTGGACTCTTAGCCTTTATATCCCTGTGTTAGCACAAACCAGATGTTTAACATGGAGCCAGTTGCTTAATGTCTTAGTGACTCAGTTTCCTCATTTATGGGACAGAGAGAAAAGCAAGCATCTTCCCCAAAGTGTTTTATGAGGATTTAGTGGGATCATACTCAAGAAGGACTCCTCACAGTGCCTGGTGTACAGAGAGCACTCAATAAATATTAGCTACTGCTCCTAGGATTATTTTGCCAGACCCCTCCTGAGAGGCCCAGGCTATTTCCAGTATTTTATTATTATAAACAATGCTGGGGACAAATATTCCTGTCCACACGTCACAGGGCTGTTGTGGGAGTGTATCTGTAGGAAAAATTCCAGGGAGTGGAATGGCCAGGTCAAAGGCCATGTGCATTTTTAATTTGGAGAGCTGCTGTGGGTTGTGGGTTGTCCCTCTGTCCGGGTGGTCGTGGTCACACCATCACAGCTGTGTTTGAGCCTGTTTCCCTGTAGCTTTGCCAATGCACTGCAGGTTCCAGTTGAACACAGCAGTATTCGTATTTCTTTGGGCACAGAAGCCTGCTCTGGGATTTCTTTCTGGATTGTTCCACCACTCTCACCCATATTCATCTGAGTCTCTCTTGAGTGAGAAGCCCCCTCCCCCATGAGGGCTGCAGGTTGTGGAGGTGCTCATGACAGGTTTATACAGGGGCAGCAGCAGCCTTTTCTGGGACCCGTTAGCATATCCAAATCGCTGATTAAATCTAATAATGCTTTAGATTGCACGGTTGTCACCATCTCATTCCTGAGGCTGGTGCTTGCAAGTTCTATTTACATCTTTTGCTCACATTGTACCACACTTAAAAAGGTGCTCAGACAATGCTAGGGCTGTTAGCAGGCATCATGGGAAGTCTGACTGCTCTACCTGGAATGAGAATTCCTGCAGTGGATCACCTACAAACCAACCTCTCCCCTGTCCTCTTGGGGGAGTAGAGCTGATAATAGAGAGAAAAGAAGGCAGGTGCTCCAGTGAGACCCTGTTGTCTGCAGTTGGAAAGATCACCAGCCTAAAGCCAATGGGTGAGGATTCCTTTTCCAAAAGGAGTTCCCACCCAGTTAAGTTTAGTCAATTTTCATTAAGCCTCTTTAGAAGGCTGCGACAAAGCTGGGATCATTGGGAGGCGGCAGCTCTGAGCGGCTGCATCTCCTGCCTGCAGTTTGTTCATGCCCGTCTCTGCTACACACCCAGGCTCGAATTCTCCTTTCATGATTTACCCAGTCTCACAGTGGTGGACTTGGGCTTTCTAGGACTTCTGTGGGCTCCCCCAGCAGAGCGGCATCAAAGCCTGCAGTGCCACTTTCCTTTCCTGTGACCTTGCGGGATCTGACAAATGCCAAGGACTGTGCCTACGTGCGGTCTGGGCTGGAGACAGTCCAGGCTGCTCTGGGTGGCAGAGGGAAACTGGTTCTGTCTCTAGAAGCCCCTCTGAGGTCACTTGTAAGGTGAGGGTGTGTGTCCTTGAGTGAAGGTCAAATAGGATTTCCTCCCATTGTTTAATAATTTTTTTTTTCTCTTTAAAGATACATGCAAGAAAGCATCCAAATTCTAATAAGCGTGACACGTAGTGATGTTTTCATGGGACTTGCCAGTCAGCTCAAGCTTGGAGCAGGTCCAGCTTCCTGCAGCTTTGCTCAGAGTCACTTCCCAGCTGCTGCTCCTGCCAATGACAGGCAGCTCCTGGTGCTGATGGTGGTCAGCATCACCAACTCTGGAACCGCATATAAACCCACCCACACTTTGTGCCCTTGATTACACCTGGTTTCTTTGGCTCACCATCTTGAAGTCTGCCTGTGTTACAAGTGTGGTTCATTCATTTTCACCATCGTCTATGAATGTGCAATTTTGAATCCACTCTACTGAGAACCCCTGGGCTAGTACCAGGCCAGAGCTGTGGTGAATAATGTGCTGTAACACTCTTATCTGTGCCTTTCAGTGTGTCAGTATACACATGTCTATCATTAACCCAGGACTGAGCTACATGCCACAGGGCAGACAATGTTAGTTTTCCAAAGTGGTGGGATTACTTTGTGCTCACGGTGGTACAATGTGAGGCCCAGCCCCTCCACATCCTCACCTGCACCATGATGGGTGGTTATCATGTCATCATTTTGGTAGCCAAAATTGCCTTTCTGAACAATGGATCCTTTTTATTTCCTAATCGTAATATATTTTGGAGACACAGTTTTGCTATGTAGCCCAGGCTGGTCTTGAACTCATGATGACCCCCCTGCCTCAACCTCTTGAGTGCTGACATTACAGGTATGCACCACCATGTCCAGCTATGAACTGTAGATTCTTGGATCACATTCCTGCTTCCAGGTTTTAAAAATTTCCCACATTTTATCATGAAAGCTTTCAGAAGAGAGGGAAATTGGAGACGCTATACAGGGAACATTCCAACCAGTGCTAACCACAACATCTAATCACATAATCAATATTTATTATAATCATTGTACCCTATGTCCAACCATAAGTCCATCCTTTATCCAGCCCTCAACTATCTTCATTTTTATAAATTGCACACCTCTTTATGGAGGAAGAAGTGACATTCCATCATACTCTCACCTTAAGTATATATTTAATGATGAACTAAATTTATACTATGCACCACCCTCAGCACAATCCAGCTTTTTAACACCTCTGTTTCCTGGAACATCTGCCTTCCACCCTTAGTAACCAATCCCTGCTCCAGCCCCCAGCCTCAGATACCTGTAGATCTATCTGTCTCTCCATGTGGTTTTGCCCCAAATTTATAGAAATTTTCTATCAGTAGAATTGCACAAAGTATGATGTTGTCTTTTATGCCTGACTTCTTTCATGGAGCGTGACATGTTTGAGATTCATCCTTGTCCTAAGTATGTGGTTACCTCAATATAGTTTTAATGAAAAGATCATAGTCTGACATAGGAAAGGTAACCGTTTATGGAGCAGCCTATGATGTGGGAAGAAGAAGGGGTGGGATGAGAACAGAGACACAGATAATTGAAACATTGAGAGGCAGAGACAGAAAAGATGATATTCTTACCCCTTCAATGTTATCTATTTCCAAATCTGTGATGGACCTCCTGCCTATAGGCAAACTACCGATGGTGTTCTCAGCCAGCTCTCTCTGAACTCAAAGAGCTGGCCATTTTGCCTCTTCCTGCTGCCGAAGCTCACTATGGGGTTGGTGTCTGTTCTGTGGATAATGGGTACATCAGTTTCTGTAATATTCACCAAGAGTTCAGGGGAAGGCTAGCATGTGGTTTTGGGTTTGGGAGACAGCAGCCCATAGTGTCCATCTGCACGACACCTTGCTGGGCTCTCTCAGGGCAGAAATTGTGGCTTTTTTGTCCCTTCACTGTGCTTCCCAGCCCGATATAGCCCCAGACCATGGGAAGGTGGCAGGGGGGACAGAGCACAGGTGCTGATGAGTTGGGCCCTTATACAGTCCAGTCCTGAGCATCCTAAATCCAGGTCCTCTGGTTTGGTCTCTGTTAGGGAAACAACCCTGAGATGAGCCAGGTGGGGGGAGGGGGTCACCAGCGGTGGTGCTAAAGCACAGCTGGGAGCGCCAGTGTCACTAACAAGCTCAGCCTGGGCCTGGGGAGCCAGGAGGCTCCTGCCACCAGGGGAGGTGGTTAGGTTGCTTGTAGATGAGGAAGCTTGACCAGCAGCCAGGCACGTACCCCTTCCCTGCATGCCTGAGCCCCATTACTCCCAAGACCCAATGTGTCCCCAGATCCCAGTGCTCCCTGCACACATCTCCAGGAGGGCCGGGTGGGCAGTGGGGTGGGATGGTCGCCTGCCTTCCTTTCCACACTCAAACTACTTCCTTGGAGCTGGATGTCTCTAAGTGGCACCGCTGCCCACAAGGGTCGAGGCCAAGAGTTTCTATTCTCTAAAGCAGCGTTCCCAGACCTGAGCAATGTGTGCTAAGCACAAACATGAGTTTCTGACTTGGCAGATGCACAGCAGGGCCTGAGACGCTGCACGTCCTACACATTCTCAGAGCATGCTCAGGCTGCAGGCCTCGGACCCCGCTCTGGGACCTGCAGCTCTAGAGCTTTGTTCTGTCCTCCCAGGTCACAGCCCAAGTCTTCTCTTTTGCCTGCCCTGGGTGGGGCTGAGGGGAGGACAGAGGGTGTCTGCTTCCTTCCTTGTTCAAGCCCCCAGAAATAGGCAGACCAGCATGACCTTGACAGTGACAGAAGGAAGCTCATACTTCAGCTGCCCATGGTCAAAGGGCAGGGTGAGCCTCTCCCCCATCCATCTCCAGATTATCATAGAGATAAAAGCAATCAAAGCCATAGAGAGCCTGAGCGTAAAAATAAGTATGTGCTTCCATCAAAGAAGTCACTGCATAAACTTAATTTTGATTTTGGAAGTAACCCAAGTAAGAAGAAATCTGAGAGTCACACGGGTCAGATAAGATAGTAAGCGAAACTCCTCTAGTAGGATTCCAGAAAGAATCTTAGGTTCCACTCCATCCTGCAGCCAAGCTAGACCTGATGAAAGGTCCTTCAAAGTTCTTTGCATACTCACTGGGTGTGGTGGCACAAGCCTGTAATACCAGCACTTGGGAGACTGAGACTGGAGAATTGGCAAGTTCAAAGTCAGCCTGCACTACATAGTGAGTTCAAGGCCAGCCTGAACTACACAGTGAGATCCTATCTCAAGAAAAAGCATGTAGCAGGCATCCTCATTCTTATTTTGCAGATAAGGAAACTGAGGCACAGCAGAGAAATGGTGGGATTAGGATCCCAATACAGGTCATTTGACTGCAACTCAGACTTTAGACTCAGAGTAGGTTTTTTCTTTTCTTTTTCCTTTCTGCTATCTTTCTTGCTTGTTTTCCATCTTTCTTTTTCTTGCCTTCTTTCCTTCCACACTCTGTTGCAACTGAACTCCAGCTGCAATTTCCTGAGCAGCTTCCGGCCCTATCACAGACACATCAGGCTGGACAAAGCCTCAGGCCAGCTCTGTTGCTCAGGTGTCAATTTCATCTACCCTACTGGCTGTGCCAGGGGAAACCCAGCGATGCTACTGTCAGAAATGACAGATTTGGAAGTGGATCCCACCATAGCTATCTGCGCTGAAGACAGGACTGATCAGAGAGGCTGCATGTCCATGATCACTTCGCATTGTTCTTCAGCACCTGGCCAAGGGTGTGTTTGAACAAGCGAGTATGCTGCTTGCTATATGTGTGTAGATCGAAGATGGGGCCACATCCGGTTGGCTTCCTCAGCCCACCCTGGACAGATGGCCTCTGGGTGAGGAATGTTTCTGCCTCCTTGGAGTCTACAGATGGGCTCGTGGAAGGGAAACAGATCCAGCAGCAAACAAGAACCCTGTTCCTCCTGGAGCTCTTGTTGGGGTCCAGCTTTGTGGTCTGAGGATTATTCCAGCCAAAGTTTATGGCTCTTTAAAAAAATTTAGGCAGAGAGAGAGACAGACTATTGATTAGATAGGGACTTTTTGGTTTTGAGTGGGCAAGTAGGAGTGGTAATGGAGATAGGGGAAGGAGATGTGGATGAGGAGTCTTTGTAGGGTTTGGGTTGTTTATTTTCTTCCATGGTGAGGATTAAGCCTGGGGCACTCTGATGATGGGGCTTTGATAATTGGATGGCAGAGATAGGGTGGTGACAGCATGGGGCAGGTGGGATGCAGGAGGAGGGGGTAGAGGAAAGATGGGTATCAGGATGGTGGGCCAAGGGCCTTGGAACCAGCTGGGTGACCCAGAGCAGGAAGGGGACCTAGACTATGGTTGCCCACTCTTGCTCCCAAAGGTGCCTGCCTGTCGAGGGTGCTTTCAAAGGCTGCCCACAGCCCAGCTGGGCGGTCTTCCCGGCTATAAGCCTGTTCCCCTAAGAGGCCTCTCTGCACACCACCAGCAGATGTGTGCTGATGTTGGCTGCAGGGGACACTCCAGGGCTGAGAGAAAGGGTGCCCTGTCCTCATGCACAGATCTAAGCTCCACCCCAAAGAGAGGCAAGGCACCTGGCTTAACCTCGTGCAGAGAAAAGAGGGATCATGATTCCTGTTTCTGGATGAGGCAGTGCAGGCCTTGGGAGGGAGTTTTCACCTGGAGAGGCACTGGTGGGACCAGACTTGAAAGCTTTTGAGCCTTTGTCTGTGTGAGTGCATGTGCGTGTGTGTGTGACAAGGACAGGAACAGACAGACTCACAAGACTCTTGGGCTTGCTGTTCTCTTAGTGGGACAGCTCAGAGCCTCTGTCTCTTCTTCTATAAGAGGGGAGGTTCCTTAGATGTGGAGGCAGAGAGCACAAGTGTGGGGAGCTGTGGCTCAGGGGACAGAGGGGTGAATCCCAGTGTTCCAAGGCACAGTAGGACATGCATGGCTGAGAGCAGTTGAATGTTTCAGAATAACAGGCAGGATTTTTAATGTTCCCACCACAAAGAAATGATAAATGCCTGACATATACCAATTTCTTAGATCTGATATGACACATTGTATTCAGTGTCACACTCCTGATCCTAAACATGTGTAATTACTATGTGTCAATTA
This sequence comes from Dinomys branickii, assembly GCA_004027595.1. NCBI lineage: Eukaryota > Metazoa > Chordata > Mammalia > Rodentia > Dinomyidae > Dinomys > Dinomys branickii. The sequence continues at coordinate 81,797 of PVLD010000568.1, read as the reverse complement.
AGGGGGGAAAAGAGCTTAAATGGGAGTGCTTGAGTGTCGGTCCTAGGACTTGGGGAGGATTAGATGACTTGGCTGTAAGTAATGATTCCCATCAGCATTAATTTTTTTGTTGTTATTTTTGTGGGTTTTTTTTGGATACAGTGTCTGGCTATATAGTTTAGACTGGCTTTGAGCTCACTATGTAGCTTAGGCGGACCTTGAACTTATGGCAGTCCTCCTGCCCCAGCCTCCTAAATCCTGAGATCACAGGTGACATTAGTTTGTTTGTTTTTATTGTTTGAGGCATACTCTTGCTGCTTAGCTCAGGATGACTTTAAAACCATCATCCTCCTGCCTCAGCCCCCTGAAGGCTAAACATCAACTTTTTTCCCAAAACTAGTTATAGGTGGGAGCCTTCCACATACTTCTCTGTGAGTGTGCACTGTGTGTGAGGATGCGCAAGCCTCCAGCCGAGTGCGTGCTCTGCAGCAAATCCCAGCCAGACAGACTAGGAGGAACTGCAGTGTTTTCTGTTCGTAGGAGGTATTTGAGGTTGATTGGCACTGGCTGGGCAGGAGGGTAGGGGAAAGGTACCCTGGGACCCCTCAGGCTGGCCACACTCCCAAAGGCTGCTGCCTTGGAAACTAATGGGGCAAGCCTGGGCTTGGCAGCAGCTCTGAGGGCCATGGGTGACATGAAGTGATTCCCAGGTTGCATTTGTCAGGCATAGGGGTGACCATCAAGGGCTCAGGGACTCGCTGGAGGCCCCGAGAGAGGATGAGGCAGGGCTGGGTCTCCAGGCTGCAGAGGTTGGTGCTGCTGCCCCCCTTGCTCTGGGCAGAAGGCTGCATACAAACCAAGTCCTTGTGGCCATTGTTGATGCTTGCATCATCTATGTCCCTGGGAGTTTGGGGGCCTGAGATGCAAAACCACTCCCCTCTGGGCAGATTTTGTCATAGCAACAGACAAAGCAGAACCTTAGGGGGACCACAGGCCAATGAGGGCCTATTTTAGAGCTGATGTGACTTCCTAATCATGCTCACAGGAGCAAGATGTGCACAACCCTCCAAGGTCAAGGTCAAGGTCAAGACCAGCTTCCCAGGCCTCCAGCTCGTTGCCTTGCATTACAGGCTGGGAAACTGGGGCCAGAGAGCATACACAGCTTGTTCAAGGTTGCACAGAAAACACTTGGGCCAGAACCTGGCCCAGCACTGTCCATATTCACTCCGACATCTGACGTCACATGCACAGAGGCCCCTCTGGGCAGGCATCCTCCACGCACATGTGTTTGCATATGCACATCCACGTCCCCTCCCATAATCCACAGCACTTTGCTTCACTCCCATCATGACATCATCACACTGATTTTTTTGTTTGTTTTTTTGTTTCCTCCTTTGACTAGAATGATGTTCCCCATGGATCAGAAATCATTTTTTCCAGTTACTTCATCATTGTGTTGTTGGCCTCTGAACACAGAAGCACGAAGTTCACCCATCCATTTGTTCACAGGCACTTCTGCCTGCACCTCTCTAGCCCAGACCCTGGTCTCCTAGGACTATCAGATCTGGGCTGGGCCCACGGAGCAGGTGGCTTTGGGCCCTTTCTCCTGGGATCTAGCAGCTGACTGGAGATGGAATTCTCCCTAATTGGGTACCACTGGCCCTGGGGAGGGGGAGCTGGGACCAGGGCAAAGGCAGGAAGGATGCTATGCTTAGTGATATGGGATGAGCAGAGTAGACTGAGGGTAAGGGACAAAGAGCTGGGCTCCAACCCTGCATGTGGTCAGAGCAGGGCAGCATGAAGAGCTTGGTGAGAGACTTGGCTTTCTCATCTGTGAAATGGGTGTGATGAGACAGGAACCTGGCATGGGGGATGGGGTAAGCCGTAGATGTGCCTTATATGAAGTCATCTGTCTGAAAGTCCTCAGTCCACTGGGTCCCCCCAGTGTGTTCTGTACTGTCCTCCCAGCCCTCTCTTCTCCCTAGCCACAGTGTCTAGGAAACAGGGTCTGAGTTGCTGCCCTGTGGTTTAAGCCCCCATCCCAGCCTGCACCTTAATCCCTGTGTGACTGGTGGCTACAGAGGTCACCCATTTCCTGTGTCTCTATTGACTAGTGTCTTTTGGGCTCTGGGTGCTGTGGGTTTCCTGGCTGGGGCCCAGGCCAGTGCCTGGCTAGGGGCTGTGAGCAGGAGGGGGCTTGGTAGATCAGATTTTGCAAGCCTGAAATAGTTTACAGCCAGGTTGAGGCAGGGAAGAAGGAGGGCATGGCCCCAGGAATGTGGAAGGAACGCCTTGTTTCCCCAGGGAAGAAGCCCGCCTCAGGCCTGCCAGTGCCACCTGGCAGGGGAGGGAGAGATGGTTGGGGTGCTGAGCCCTCCTGGAGCTGGGGTGCTACATGGTGGGCCTAGTCTTCCTCCAGGGAGACCCCTGGTTTAACCCTGTCTCCCCACTCCATCCAGTCTTCTCTGCTGATGTGCTGGTGACACCAGGGACACTCCTTTCTCACTGTGTGTTTGGGAGAACAGGGTCATTTCAAGGCCTTCAGGTCTCTACTATCACACTAGGGCTTGCTGGGTTTGGAATTCCTTGAGGCTACAAATTTCCCATCCAGTGAAGCTTCCGTTGCTTCCCCTGGCTGGCTGGGGCAGCTACTGACCTGGTGTGATGGGGGTGGCCTCTGCCCAATCCCGCAGATCCTGATGGAATCTCCTTCACTCCGGCTGGAAAGTAGGGGGAACTGCCCTCCCATCCTGTTCATGGGGACACCTGGGGCCCTTGCCCATGGGTCACCCATCTACTCAGTGCTGTGCCCTGCTAGGCCCCTACCAAGGTGTGTTCCCCTCTGCTCATGGCCTGGGGTACACCCCAGAGAGATGTAGGTGTCAGGGGGTCAGGGTGGACAGGCCACAGCGTGTTGGGCCTCTGTCCACTAATGATACCTGCACATTCCTGGCAGCGGGGCCACTCATCTTCTCTTTCAACTTGGTCGAATGAGTTGGGGTGGGGGCTGGCAGGGCCCAGGCCAAGGGCAGCCGGGCAGACATAGAAGGGACTGGAAAACTAGCCCCTGATGAAGGTCACTCAGTCCCAGAATCCTCAGTAGCCACCAGGGCCCCAGCTCTGAGGTGGAAGACTCAAATTACCAAAACTTTAGCTGATCATACTCCAACCCTCTTTGCAAGCATGACTCTGTGGCCTCCAGGGGCAGGATCTCTGTTTCTAATTCCTTCATGCACTCCTAGGCCAGCCCTGTGGGTCAGTGTGTGGTCAGGATTGTGGACAGTCTGTGCAGGGCTAGGTCACTGCTTGGAAAGGATTAGGAGAACTGAGATCAGGGTTTGGAGTCAGGCTTTCAATCAGCCTGTTTCTGGGCTAGGGAGATTAGGTTTTGGCTAGGTAGGATTAAAGGGAAGTCTGTGCCCAGGACCAAGGGTGAATCTATACCCAGAAGTAGGGAATCAGGCTGTATTCAGGCAGAATCAATCTCTACCTAGACCAAAGATCAGATTGTATCCTGGACTAGGGTCTATACCCAGGATTAGGAGTCAGTCTATATCCAGTATCAAAGCTCAGGCTGCACCCATAATTAGGCTGTACTGAAGGGTACATGTGTGTTTTGCACAGGAACTGAACCTACAACTTGGCCCCCAAAGATGACCCCAGCCCCCCTGGCCATAAGGCAGAGAATGCAGCTTGCAGTTTGGAGGGGAAAGCTTGCTGACCCTCTGGCTACCGCATTTTGAATACCCACCTGTAGGAGTTATTAGGATGAAGAGAGCACCTCACTAGCTTCAGCTTGAAGGTCTACCTGGAACCCCAGCACAAACCCCATGGAGAAGGAACCTAGTGCCTCGGAAAGGGCTGGCCAGGGGCTCGCAGGCAGCACTGCCCAGCGCTGCAGCCCAGAGCGGGGAGCAACTCCATGAACGATGCTGCTGTTTACACTGTGCCTCTTGAAACTCATTCACCAACAGCTCATTCTGCAAACATTTCCTAAATACCTGCGATGCTTGAGGTCTGAGCTTCTCAAACTCAAGTGCAGGGAGGAATCACCAGGAAGCTGGACAGAAGGCTGACTCTGGGGCCCAGGGGACTCTGGAGCAAAAAGGTGCCTGGGGCCTGCCCAGGAAGTATACTCCAGCAGCGTCCCCTGGCCATTCTGCTGTGGTGGCTTTGGGACTCTACTCTGGGGCTCTGTCTTCAGAAGGCTCAATAGGTGCAGAAAGAGTTCCAAAAAAACATGCACTATGTGGTTTGATGATGTCAGCAGCCAGGTAGCTCCGCAGGCACCTGGACCAGTGTGGGGAGGATTTTCAGAGAAGCCCCAAGGAGACCTTAAAGAAGGAACAGTGTGCTTCTGCCTTGGTTTGGGCCAAAACTTTGCTTGTCTTGTTACAAGAATTTGTGGAACTTCCTTGTCTAACTTTCCCAGAGCCCTTTCACGTGACTGGCAAGGTAGAATTCAGACAAGCACGCAGAGATTAGTGCTGAGGACAGAGGTGTAAAGCAGAGCATAATTAATGCATTAAGTGAAGTAAAAGGAAAGAATGCATCTCAAAATACTGGGTCCAGACAAGGGGAAGGAAGGGGCACGGCAGGGAGTCTCCAAGCCCTCCTGCTCCACTTCATGAGCACCCTCCCCGCCCGGCTCCAACAGCCACTGGCTTTGCCTGCCTTTGGTTTAGTGCGACCATGGAATGGGTGTGGGTTTTTTTAGTACTCAGGACCTTGTGCTTGCCAGGCAGGCACTATGCCACTGAGCTGTATCCCCAGCTGGGATGTGTGTGTTTTGTGTTTCAAATATTCCAACATCGGTTATGCTTTACAGACCACAGATTTCTCCCCGCAACCTGCCTTGTGCCCTTTGAGTAGGAATCCTGATGGTGACGGTTTGGGGTGTCTTCAGGATTTCACTGGAGGGGGAAGCTGTAAAGGATGACTCCCCTCCTGGCCTCACTCCTAGAAGGTTCTGCACGCTTGATCCCCATTTCCACCCTTTCTTCTCCAAGCTTGAGGTGCAGCGTTAATGCTGCCCAGGCTGAGGACAGGGCTGGGTTCTGTCTCAGGAGCTGGCAGAGGACATAGCCTTCCACTGGTCCTGAGATGCCAGACCTTCCTATGGGAAGAGATGGAAATGACTGTCCACCCCTCCAGCCAGGCTGTGGGCCCTCTGTGATTTTGGCAGGAAGTTTGTGCCAGTTCAGTTCTCCTTGTTGGCTTCCAGCCAGTGTTTTCAGACAGGTCTGGGATTCCCTGGCTTCTCTAGCCTTCAAGGACTATCCCTTCTTCCTTGGATTCACCCATCCCTTCAGGGGCTTCTCTCCAGAGGGCCTCTTCATGTTCTATTTATTCATTCATTCAAAAGACATTCACTAAAAAACAAACAAACAAACAAACAAACAAAGACATTCACTGAGTGGCCATCAGGCTCCTTGTAGAATGTGAGGGACTGGAATGGGGTTTGCTGTATACATAGGTGGGCAGGCATGGCACAGGTATGCCAAGGGCTTGGAGGTGGGTGCAGGAGGGGCATACAACTCAGTGTTGGATATGGCAGAGCCAGCAAAGTCTTCATGAGATGGGTGACACTTCATTCGAGTGTTAAGTTAGAAGTGTGCTGGAGGAGTCCAGGAAGAAGTGCTAAACTAAAGCCTGCAGGCAAAAGGCATAGTGAGAGCTGGTTCAGAAACTACCTGCCTGGCAGGGTGTGGTGGTACACGCCTGTAATCCCAGCACTTGGGAGGCTGAGGCAGAAGGATCAATGTGAGTTTGAGCCCCACCTGGGTTACAAAGTGAGTTCAAGTTCACCCTGAACTGCATAATGAAACTCTGTTTCAAAACCAAACCAAACTAAACCAGACCAGACCAGATCAGATCAGCCCAAACCAAACCAAAACAAAACCTAGAAACTACCTGAGAGGGACTAGATCTCAAAGATCAAGGCAGGATGAGACCAGGTGCCAAGGAGCGGGGGAATGGGGAGCCACAGAGGGTTTCAGTGGGAAGGGAATGGCCTGGTCAGATCTACTGACTTAGCACTGTCCGGGAACGTCGGTGCCCAGTGTACTCTTGGGTGGGTATGGGTTTGAGACATCTTTCTCAGCAGAGTGCTCTGGGATGGCAGGCTGCCTGCTGTGAGAGCTGGGAGCATCACGAGCCACTCAGTGGTGGATTTTAGGAAGGTAGAAGGCTTCTAGGTTAGACAGTGATTTGCTTCCTGCAGTCTGGGTTCTGGCTGTGCCCTGCACTTGCCCAGGCCTCCCTGGTTCGTCTGGAGAATGGGCCCTGTCTCATCCTGGTGGCCAGGTGGTGGCGAGAGAGCAGGACAGCCTGTGTTGCAGTCCTGGGCAGGGCAGGGGCTAGGGCTCATTCCAGGGACACAAGTAGGGGCCAAGGCCTGGTCTCTTTGCCCCAGGGTCTGGCTGCCCAGACAGCTGCCTGTGAGGTCAGATAAGAGAGCCTGGGTAGGCATCCCCTCGGAAACAGTCAGCCCTAGTTTTCTCGTCCTGCTCTGGGTGCCTCAGCCCCACATGCCCTGTGGCTGGCCAGCCCTCTGGCCCAGAGCAGTGGTGGAGGAGAGGGGCCTGCCAGCTTCCTACAGACCTCACTTGTGCAAGACCATCTGGTTCCAAACAACCATAAACTACCACCTCCTGATAATTCAGGCATTCCGGCCAGCAGGTGGCCGGGCAGCCACTGCTGGGGACAGCCAGGGCATGGCCTAGCCAGATCTGCTGACCAGGGAAATCTAGACTCATACTTGGGCCTAGTGAGTGGAAAGCCCCCAGGAAGAGTCAGGGTCCTGAGTTCTAGTCCAACCCCTCTTCCAAACCACCGTGTGAACGGGGCAGGTGCTTCTTTCTGGGCCTCAGTTGCCCTGTCCAGCTCAGGTGGCCCAGGGTAGCCTCTGTGCTGTTGCTCTAGGTCTGAGTCCCCCTTACTTAGAGGCCCTGGAGAGGCTGGTGCAGCCTTCCCCAGCCTCCTGACAAGGGGTACGTCTGCTTCCTCCATTTATCCCGGCCCAGCTGCAGCTCCAAAGAGCAGGCCACAGGCAAGAGAACAAGTTGGAGGAGTGATTGAAAATATGATGACTACGCTATTATTATTTTAAAATTTATTACAGTAGAAAAAGACACCTTGCGAGGAATCCCCCTCAAATCACTCCTCCCTTGCTTTAAACACAATTATCTCATTGTTCTTGCCATTTTCTGAAGCAGTTCGGGAAGTCTCCTTTCTTGAATACCTTCAGTTTCCCTATCATGGCTGCCTCCATGTCCTGAATCAATTTAAAATGTTTACCTTCAATGGAAGAACCAGCAGTGACATGGTGCCAGATCTGGTGAATGAGGTGGATGAAGACACCACCGTGTTTTATGACCTTGTGTTTCCTTTGGATGACACTTGGCAGCAGCATTCACTGCATTTTTGATCATACCTTATAAACACACTCATGAAAGAGGACTTCCAGAACTGCAGAAAGTAGCCAGAATGATGGGAGAAGTGTGTTTGAAATGAAGGGGAACATAGTAAGGGTGATTCATGGCAATGTGTCTCCTACTGTAATACATTTTTAAAAATGTAAATATTCACCCTCTCTTTTGATTATACCTCATGTACGTGGTTACACATGATGTGTGTAAGAATCAGAAAGATCTTTCTGGATCTGGCATGGAAGTCTCTAGTTCCTGCTTCATTTGTTCATTCGTTCATTCATTCATTCACTCACCCATTCATTCTTTCATTCATTCATTCAGTGAAATTGAAAAATAAGCCTACTTCATTCATCTGTTTGATGAAGGTTGGCACCCACTCCATGCCAGGCTGTGCCCGGGCTTGAGTCTGATGCTGAGGCAAACAGGCAGGCCCTCGCCCTTTCTGGGGCCGGTAGGTACTGGATCTGTCTTCCGGGGAAGCCGGAAAACAATGGCCCAGGGGGTATCTTGCCTTCTGGAACTTAGGAAGGTGAAGGGAGCTGCTTGGGCCTTGGGGAAACTGAACTCTGGAGGGAGGACAGGGATTTCCTGGAGCTCATTCACGCACTGGGCTGAGTTGGGATGGAGCCTGCTGTTCAAGATGGTGATAGCAGAGGCTTAAACCCGGGGCAAGGCCTCTGGGTATGAGCCCTGAGTGACAGCGCGTAACACACTCCTGGCCACCAAGCTGGCCCTGACCCTAGGAGTGGAAGAGGGTGTGGGAACCCCCAACCCGATCACTCCTGGGGGCGTGAGAACTTGGGACTCACCGCTGAAAGGGCCTTGGAGATGGTAAAGCCTCAGTATCCCCAACATGAGCAAAAGCCACAGTATGGGCCCCCCCCACCTCCACAATAGAGGAACACGGGTGCAAGGCCAGGCCTCAGAAGGAGGGAGGACAGATTCAGGGGTTGCTGCCTCAGCTCACTGAAAGGGTGCTTCAACAAGCCCCACAAGTTCTTAGGGGCCCAGAGAGAGGCAGCAGATAGGCGCCAACAGCAGAGGTTGCATGGGAGTGACAGGCGGGAGGGTGGACCCCGCCCCCCCACCTCACGCAAGAGTGAGAGCAAAGGGCCCTTGCTGGAAGGTATTATGCGATTAAGTGTTGGTCCAGGACACACTCGCAAGCCCCTTGGGACCTGAATTAACTGAAAGAGGGGGATTAAACTCCTGGCTTCTCATAGAGGCCTCTACCCCACTGGTCCCTAGTGGGCCTCCTCCTCTGGGAGCTAAGCTCTTGCCAAGAGAACACCCCTCATCTCAGTGGCAGGGCCACCTGACCCCTGACCCCTGACCTCTGGGGGCTCAGGCTCTGAACTGGCTGGGTGGCCCAATTTGGAGCCAGAGCAGAGTCTGGCCTCTCACCTCCAGCTGTGAATGCGAGCGGGAAATCCCTGCTCCTGTCTGTGCCTCCCTTCCTGTAAAGAGAGTGGGAATTTGGAGACCCTCGGGATGCTTCCATCAGGTGCGAAGAAAGCCTTCTCTTGGTTACCCAAGGGATGCCCGAGGGACAGCCGTGTTCCCCTTACAGCTGGGACTCTAGAATCCCAGGCTGATGGGGGTCTGGCTGGGTTCCAAAATGAGGAGGTGTTGGGAGTCCTGGCATCTGACCCCGTGGCCTCCCACTGCCCACTTCCTGTGAGCTCCCTGGCATTTCCAGCCCGGGCCTTTGCTCCTGCTTCCACCTCTCTCTGGAACCCCTGTCCTGACTCTTCCCCGATTCTTAACATCTGGCCCTGGCAGAGCCTCTGAGCTACCTTCTATCAGTGTCACAATTGCTTAACAGGACTTGGAGTTCCTGATTTCCCCCTGCAGGATGCAGCTTCCTGCGAGCTGACCTCAACTCTCAGTATCATGTGCCAAGCAGGGGCCCAGCCTTCCCTGGACTGGGGTCTGCATGTGCACCAGGAGTGCACTGGTGACTGGACACCTCAAGAGTCACAGTGCTTGGGGCACACGAGGATGACACAGTGTTACAATCCCTAAAGTGCATGTGCAGGGCATGAGGGGGGGGATTTCTTACAGGATGACATGAAAGCATAAAATTAGGGGATATGGATGCAAGGAAGGGGAGACCTGAGAAGGGTGTGAGGGGAGGGCAGCCGTCTAGCGGAGGGGACAAAGGGTATGGGGCTCAGAGACTCAGGGCAGGGAACAGCGGGTGGGTGCCGCTGAGTGGAGGGGTGTTCTCCTGGCAAGAGCTTAGCTCCCAGAGGAGGAGGTGGGCCCAGGAGCAGTGGGGTAGAGGCCGCCACCAGAAGCTCAGGGACTTAGGGCAGGGAAGAGGGGGTGGGGCCAGGCTGGCCAGGGAAGGGATTTCAGGCCTTAGCCAGAGCAGAGCAAAGCTATTAGCAGGGTTTAAGCATTGGGCAGTGACGTGATGAGATTTGCATTTCTAAGAGATCACTTTCGCTGGAAGAGTGGATTAGGATGGACGGGAGGCCACTGCTGTCATGAGAGGAGACAGAGAGTGGAAGAGACAAACTGAGAGATTCAGGCTCGGCGCTGACAGGCTTGGAGATGGAGGGGGTTTGCAGAGAGACGGAGAGGAAGAGGAGTCTGGTCTCCAGTTTGCTGGGCAGTGGGTGCCAGGGACCGTGTATGTGTGTGTGTGTGTGTGTGTGTGTGTGTGTGTGTGTGTGTGGTGGGCACAGGCAGGTGCCAGCCTCCTCTTCCTCCTCATCCCTGGGCCCCAGGGAAGAGACATGGGGCAAGGTTAGAGCTGCTCAGCTGTGCGCTGCTCTGGGCCTGTGGTGGGCCTGTCTGAGTGGGTTGGAAGGACATGCATGCCCCTCCCCCGGGTATATGGCACAGATACACGTGCCCTCAGACCCACAGATGTCAACATGGGCGGGATGCACACATAGCCACACAGGGTGACACAGAGCATGTCTCTGCTTCCATGAGGACTCAGACCCACTGATGGTAACAGTCTCCAACCTCTGCTGGGGGCTTGACCCGCGTGAGGCACTCTCTTCAGCACTTCACAAGAGTTGTTCTTCAGCCCTCAGACAACCACAGGGGACATGCAAGTTGTTTGTGCCTTAGAGATGAGGTGGGCAAGGTCCAGAGAGGTCACGTCTCTTGCCCAAAGTCATGTGCGCAGCAAGGAAGTGGCCAAAGCAGGATCTGAACCCATGAAGCCTGGCTGCAGTGCCAGAACTATCGGGCACCACACCCTTTAGTTATTTAGCTCTGGTGCTCAGCTGTGCCATGTCATACATGGCCACAGAGACACCCAGACACCGATGGAGCACATCAGCATATATATGCATGTATTACGTATGTGTGACGTGTGCATGCAGGCCCCTTAATGGGATACCATTTGTGACTAAGGCATAAATTCCCACAGAGATAGTTAAGTGTACACACAGGTACACTCACGTATATGTAGTATACGTGCTTGGCTCACGTGGGTACACATTACACATATGTGCTTATGCAGTGCACCTATATGCAATAACACATGCGCCCAGGCAGTATACACTCATGCACCCAGATACAGTATGTAAACATAAACAGATAGCATAAAAACGTAGGACACAAGTGGCACACATACTTGCATACTAATACACACATGTAGCACTATGGGGCTCACTTGTATGTGTGAGAATGTGCACATGCAGCTCACATGTATATGTGCACTTCCTTTTCAGTGTAGCATTCACACACATGCAACCTTCAGGGGTACACGTTTTCACACACATGCACACATATGCTGCGCGCGCGTGCGCGCGCGCACACACACACACACACACACACACACACTCACGCACAAGTTCTCACCTTTTCTTACTCAGGGCAATTTATGGCCATCCAGGCTCATGTCCGGTTCTCCCATTAACATTAATGAGCTAGTGTTGCCCGGGTGTTCATTGAGAAACCCTTGTCCTGCAGAGGCGGGGTGGGGGGTGGCAGCGAGGCGGAAAGGACAGGGAGGCCACGGTCAGAGAGGAACAACTAATTATCCGGCTGACCAAGGTTTGATTGTTTTTCCCACGGCTCGCCCCACTGTCCCCAACCCAAGGCTGGGTTCTGGCCCTGGCCCTGGCTGCACCAGAGGGGGCTGGGGAAGGTTCAGGAGTGAGGCAGGACGAGGGCAAGGGTGAGCGCAGGCAGTGACTGCCCTGAAATCAATATCGTCCCTCTCCTGGCCTCTTCTCTAGAGCTGTCTGAGTTGCTTCCTGAAATAGGTTGAGAATTCCTAAATGTTTGTGTCTCTGCCGCCCTTTCCTCCCTGAAATTCTTGGCATGAACCTTGTAACAGAGTCAAATTCAACATCTAAGTTTCAAGAGCTTTTATGTGCTGGCCCAGGGGCCACATAAGGAGCCCCATGCACACGTTACTGCCTCAAAGTTGAGTACAGAGTGCATTGGCCCTGCCTTCCTTCTCAGTATGGTTCCTGGCCATGGCTTACTGACCATGCAACAGGATTCCATGCGGTTCTTGTCCACTTCCCTGCCCGGGTAATGGATGTAGCTTCTCTAAGTGGAAGTGGGTGTGGAGTTCCATAAACTTAGTCAGAGAGATGCCTCCCAAATCTTTGAGCATCACAAAAGCAGTGGGGAGGGACAATTGTGGTAGTGTAAAAAAATGCAGACTGCCTTTCCCACCTCCTCCCTGGGGATGGGAGTTGTCCAAAGCCTCCACTTGTCCGAACTTGCTGCAGTCCTGTGGCGGAGCAGGCAGGGGGCAGGCCCAGCCACTCCTATCTCTTTGGTGTGGACATCAAGGCCGAGATGGGGGAGCGTGCCCACTATGGTCATGTGACCATGGGGAGCCAGGGCCTAGACGTGATTTTTCCAGTCACGTCTCAGCCGTTTCTTTGTCAATCATGACGTGTTCTTCACTCATGTGGGACTTCTGCCCACCACATGAAACAAATTCAAACTACACACTTCCAGGAACGTGCGATTCCATCTCCTGAGATGATCACAGCAGTCCTAGGGTAAATGCACAGGACATGGTTCCCGGCCCTGGATCTAGGGTGCTGAAAGGCCATCTTGTCCCTAGGGCATTTCTGAGCTAGGACCACGTGCCCACTTGAGAGGCTGGGTTATGGCCTAGGACTAGACACTGCCACCAGGCTGGTCCTCTGTGATGATGGTTCTGCAAACCGGATAAACTGAGTCCTGGAAGTCATTACAGCAACAGAAGGCATCCAACACCCATTATTACCTCACTAAGCTAGATGGGCTGGGCCCCAAGTGGACTCAGATCCCAGAGAATTAGGATCTGGTGGGAGGAAATAGTTGGAATGTGATGTCATGGAGCTGGGCTCTGAGTTCCACAGCAGAGGGGCCCATTCTAACCCTGGCCTCAAAGGACAGTGTGATAGTTTGGGGTTTTGCAAGGGAAACGATGCAATACAGGACACTTAATTAGAAGATTATTTTATAACAGTCACCCAAAGAGTCATATACAAAAAGAGTACAGAAAATCTGTCCACACACTAAAGACCAAAGAATCCAGCTGAGGCCCTGGATCCCACAGTAATGTCCTGTGTGAGTCCAGCTGAAGACATCGAGCCCGTAACAATGTCCCCCCATGAGTCCAGCTGGAGGCCAAGAGCCCGTGACAATGCCTCATGCAGGTCTGTTTCACGGATTTGTGCTGGGAAGGCCTAGAGATCCGTGGTGGAAGCTAGAAAGTCTGTGCCAGCGGGATGAAAGATCTGCGCTATCAGGCTGAGGGATCTGCACTGGAGCCAGGAAGCGACGTTCAAAGAACCAGAGCTCCCCCGAAAGGTGCCACAGCCATCCTCAGTGATAGTAGGTCCCAAGTTCCTCTGATGATGAGAACATCCGCGCTCCTATCAGGACAGCCAGCACGACAGGCTTCTCCGGGAGATTGAGCAGTAAACCATTTTCCCCTCCAGAACCAGAAACTGATGCTCAAAGCAAGGGCCAAAACTCCCCCAAAATGAACTGTAGCCATTCCTAGTGACACCAAGGTCCCAAGCTCCTTCAACAGTGACAACAGCCGAGTTCATCTGGAAAGCCAGCATGACAAGGTCCTCCAAGAGAACCAACAGCAGCCCCAGGAAAACCAACAGCTCCAACAGCTCCCAACAGCTTCTAACCTTCTTCCTCTCCAGTTCGGCCTCTTATGCTGCCAGCAACAACCCTTAGGTGGGCCTCCCACACCCAGCACCTAACTGATTCAGCTCAGCTGTATTACAAACTGACCACCTGTTGTCAATCCACCACAGACAGTCCTTTCAGCATCTCTGTACCTCAGTGTTCCCTCCCTTAGGATGGTACATCTCCAGCCCCAAATGCAGCTGCAGGGCACAGCGGGGACCCAACCATAGCTTAGCCTATGCTCCTGTTCCTGGGATGCACTCCACCCAGCAGAGCACCTAAAAGCTGGGGGAAACAGGTACTTTTTCACTGTGCTTGAAGCACTGACACTGGAGCGAGATGGAACCTTATCGCTAGTGTCCTCTGGTGTGTCCTTGAATGGAGAGACTCCCAGCAGAGCAGCGGGGCCACCTGGGGTGTTCTAGGAGGGGACATTCATTCTCCTTTCTGCTCTGCAGCTCAGTCGGGCCAGTAAGGGTGGTGACAAGAGTCTGTCACTGGAACAAGTGACTCTGGAGAGGCTCAGCAGAAGCAGAGCAGGGTGAGACCACAGATAGGGCAAGCACTCTGGTCTTGTCACTGGTGGGTTACTGTCCCCCATGGTGCCCTGACTCTTCTCCCTGGGTTCAGTCTCCTCCTATAAGTGGCTGGTGACCTTCTACCTGCCCGAGCTGTGATGACTAATGTCCCATGGGACATGGCAGAGGAAACACTTCAGCACCTGCAGAGCCAGTAGCTGAAGCTGTGTCCTTTGTGAGGATGGGATGGGCAAGGATTGTGGGTCCCCATGAGGCCAGGCACTTTCCTGGTGGGTAGAAGGGCTGTGGATGCCAAGGGGCCTGGTCTGTCTGTCCAGCCCCTCCTCCAGGCTTTCAGCTGTGAAAACACTGCAGGAGCTGAGGTAGGACAAGGGCATCTCCAGACTCTGCAGGGGCAGCGGGCTCTACCAGTGCCAGGGCAAAGCATGTTTGCCCACCAGAGGTTCAGGTGTCCATCAGGTCCCCAGCTCAGTTCCCTTGGGAAGGTGGTGATGGGAATTCCAGGGTCCCAGGCTCATGAAGGGGGTGCCTAGAGACCCCGGGGGTAGCAGGGGCAGCCAGGAATTTGAGAACAAACAGTGACCAGAATTCAGGAATACAGAGGGGCTGCAAAGGGGCAGCGTGAGCCTGTCCAGGCCATGACCCTGCCTCAGCTTCTCCCCAGCACAGGGAGGGCAACAGGGCTGTGGAGAGCACCAGGCACTGGGGTTCGTCCCTAGATTTCCTTAGCCAGGCTCCTGGGCCTTGTCAAGAGTTCTTCACTGGCCTGGAATCTTTGGGGAGAGCTGACCTCTACCTTCTGTGGGACCGGTCCCCTTTATATAAAGCTAAGGTGTTCTTACACTCAAAGCATTGAGGGTTGAGAGAGTTGGAGTGAGGTGGGCTCCAGGTTGCCTGGCCCTTTCCTCCTGCCCTCTGAGCGTGATTCAGTCCTCTCGCTACTCCCAGACCTTGGGCCTCCCAATCTGTAGGATGGAGGCAAGGTCATCTCTGCCTACCACTGCAAGGGGTGTGGCCTTTGCAGGTGAGGGGTGGGCACCTGGTGGGACACAGGGAGGGCAAGCGGAGGGCACGGGCACCTCCTCTGCTGCCTCACCGAATAAGCACATGATTTAGTGTGGCCAGGAAATCCTGTTCTGCCTCCACTGCTCTGCTACTGTGCGACAGGCTCATAATTCAGTTTTAAATGAGTCCAGGATCAGGCACAGCTGCAGGGGCTGTCGGGCGCATAGTTTGCATCTGACCACGCTGTTGTCTAGGCTGGGAATGGTAGTAGGATAAGGAGGGAGGTGCCCCGAAGCCTCTGGAGCAGAACTTTGGGGCCTTGTAGAGGGGCGGCACCCACCCCTCAAGGGAGGGAGCTTTTGGCTCGATGGTGTGGCCAGGCCCTGGTGACGGCAGGCAACTTCAGGAAGGGAGGTAACTCAGGAAGCCTGCATCTTGGTTTCACTTTTCACATATTGAATTTATTTGAAACAGAGCCTGCTTCTGAATTCCCGGGAGGCCATCTTTAATGGGTGAATGTTTCAGAACCCAAGGGCAGGGGAATTGGCATGGAGAGGCCCCTGAAACCTGCTCCACTATGAGCAGGCTGGGGGAGCTGTCTTTAGGCCCAGAAAGGTCTCCTACAGAGCAGGGAGGGGGCTGTGACCATCCACAGGGTTAACACTAACAGGGAGCAACTGTTACATGAAGACCTCAAGTTGCAAAGTTGTAGCAAGAAGGGGCTGCTCTGGGAAGGAAGGAAGTGAGCTCTCTGTCAGTGAAGGACAGAAGCTCAGTAGGGGCCTCTGCGGCCAGGTTACTGCAGAAAGGACTCAGCATCTTGAGTGGCTGCTGATAGACCTGGTGTGATCAAAGATACACTGAATGTTGCTGTCACAGGCTGACAGAGGACGGGGTCTTCAATAGGAGAAGTGATACGTGGAAACTTGGTGACAGTGTGTGAAGTTTCAACTTGTACAGGGCAGCCAGTCTATTGTGAGAGATGGTCAACAGGAGGTACGTTTTACAGTGTCTCATGGTGTGCAGCAAATCAGTCATGCGCAACACCTTCACATGAGATTATGTCACTGTCACTGGAGTTCCTGTCGCTTCAGATCACAGCTTCTTAACAAATGTCATCTGAGGTTATGATCCTGAAACTGAGGTTCAGAGTTCTCAGTGGAAAACACCCCCCAGTGCTGCCCTCACTCCCTCCTTGGGCAGCTGATTCTGCTTTGAGGCTGCTAGCGGGTGCTCTGTTTCCCACCCAGCCCCAGTCCTCTGTCGGGCCGTCAGGGAGCTGTCTGTAGTCACCTGTGGCTCCAGAACACAGCGAAGCCCCTCTCTGTCTCCCGGCTTCCTGGGCCTGTGCTCCCTCTTCACAGCCCACAACTGGCACATTGCGGAAATATCCCCTCTGCCCAGAGGACCCTTTCTCTGCTCTGCTGCCCGCAAAGCACAGCCTGGGCCCCAGGGTAGCACTTCCTCAGATTCTTTCTTGTCCTAAATCTGCCCAGTGCCACTGAGGGATCAGAGCAAAATCTTGTAGGTCGAGGTTCCCACGGCCTCTGATGCTTTCTTAAGGGTGACCGAGGAGAGCTGAGCCCAGGGCTGTTTACAAGAGTGCGAGGGGGTTGAGGGGATCAGTGTGGATGGAGGGCTGCAGACAAGAGCAATGGCAGCCTCCAGGGTGGCAGCTGGCATTGTTGCAGCAGGGCAGAGTCCCCTCCTCAGTGACCACCCTGAGTCCACAAGGCCGCAGCTCCCTTTCGCAGTGCTGGGCTGGGCTGGAAAAGCCCCTTCTCACCTCCTCCTGTCCTGGGGGGATCCTCCATCTCCTGCCCTGAGTCTGTGTCCCGAAGCCCCGGGCCATCTCCATCAGGCATTTACATGATGCTCCCACTTGGGTCTCTTCCCTCACCCTAGGGGTCTGCACATAGCAGGCACTGGTGGGAGAGATCTTGGGATGTGGTCCTTATGCCAGGTCCCATGGGAGGGCCTTTTGTTGAGTCGCTCTGTTCCCACTAGGCCCCAATTTGGCTGGTAATCTGCACTGCTGCCTCCCTCCTGTGACATGTGGGCATCTGTGCTGTGGTGACCCAGACAGGGAAACCACTAGCCAGCCGAACAGGGTTGCCAGCCACAGCGCCAGCCTGGGTTTCCGCCCGGTCCTTCCCTCTTGAGGGATGGCTCTGGTGGACTGGTTGGTGGTCCATGGCTCTGAGAGGAACATACTTCCTGCAGGCTGTGGCCGAAGAAGAACGGGTCAGCTGTCCTGCCAGCTCCATGCAGGGAAAGGGGAGGTATCGCCAGCCAGACAGCATCCTGGAGACGCCAGCCTCAGGCAGTGTGACCCTGACTCTGGCCTCTGCCTCCTTCATCCATCACTGGTCATTTTCCTCCTGGCCTTGGTGGGGAAGTCAGAGCTTCCCGGCCTGCGGTCCCCCAGCTCCCTTCTCGGGCCAAGAGGGCGAGGTGCTCAAGCTGGGTGCGCAGCCCCACTCCTGTGACAGTGACGGTGATGCTGAAAGTGATTCCCTCTGAGAGGCGCCTGGCATGAGGGGAGGTGGCTGGGGCACTGGCCTGGGGTAGTTGCTGCAACCAGGCTGGCGCCCAGCGGCGAGCTCAAATGCACAAACAGCTCCCTGTCGCTCCAGCCAGTGCCTTTGCCTGGGGTCCCCTCTCTGTCACTGTCACTCCCAACCAGGCTTGCTCTCCTGCCGATTTCCTTGCTCTCCCTCCCCTGCCAGTGCCTATCTCATTTATTCCTTCCTTGTTCATTCATTTCTCAGTTTATTCATTCATTCAACAAACCTATCTAAATGCTGACAGATATTTGGCTTATCCCCGGGCTCTGGGGGAATTGAAAGTGACAGGTGAGTACTCAACTTTTTTGGGGGCAGAAATCTTTCTGATGAGTGATGAACAGCATGTACCTCCTCTCCCAGAAAACTGGTGGTGTCACCAACCTGTGTGAAAAATTCCAAGAGGCAGTCAGGCTGGAAGGGGAAGGCAGACCTGCAACCTAGAGCCAGACACAGAGTGACAGATGCTAAGTGGGTTTGGCTTCTGCTTAGACTCTTATTTTTTATTTCTCACCTTTAAAAAGGGGGATAATTGGACACGCACACCTATAATCTTGTCATCTGCTTGGGAGGCCCGCCTGGGCAATTTAGTAAGACCTTGTCTGAAGATGAGATAAATGAGCAAATAAATAAATAAAAAGGCTGGGGTGTAGCTCAGGAGCAGAGCACTTGCCTAGTGGGTCCACAGCCCTAGGTTCCATCTACAGTACTGTGAATAAAAATAAATGAATGAATGAATGGGGGGGGGAGTAATTGTATCGCTTCCCAGTGTTGTAGCAGAAAACAAGTAAGATGAACTCTAGAAAGCACCTAGCAGAGGCCGATGAGTATCAGAGGCTCATCCATATGAATTCTCTTTCCTCTTCCTGCTTGACATACTTGGGGGATACAAACTCCTATGAGAGCCACAGCATTACCTAAAGGACTTGGGGGAGGGGATCATGTTTGAATGGGTTCTGAAGGATGAGTAGGAGTTGTAGGAATTTCCAATCATCTCTAACTTTTAACTTAAATGTTCTGGATCTATATTACTAGGGGACAGATGTGGTGCTGGTAATCCTGCTTACCAATAATGTCCCCACCTGTCCAGAACCCTGTCCATGCCATGTACCTCTCTAGGTATCTTGCTTTTATCACCTCAAAGGCCAGGGATGGGTACTATTGTCACTACACTTTGCAGAAGAGGAAACTGAGGCACAGAGCTGGTGTAGGAAGTAGGGATCTAAGCCAGGTGGTCAGGCTTGTGTGCTTCCTTTAGCCCCTGTCCTGTGATGTCGCCCTTTGAGGTGCTCCAGTTTTTCCATGAAGGAACGCTGGCTCCTGCTCAGGTCCCTATAGATCACTTCCAGGGGAACGAAAGCCCCCAGAAGGAAGCGGAGTCCTGGGAAACAAGGGCATCTCCTGGAACTTCGAGTTCAGACACAAAAGAGAGTGGCGAGGGATGTCTGGGAGGCCCAGCTCTGAGGAGCCAGGACAGCCAGCCTGGGACTCTTCTATGTCTTGAAACCCTCTCTGGGCCTTGTGCAGAATGGGCACATCCATTCCCACAGTACAGCCTGGCAGTAGGTCTGAAAAGCCCTGTATGTCCCTCACACCCTGCCCCAGGCCCGCACATCTGGCCCCAAGGATAGATATATGGCCCAAGAGGGCCCAGAAAGAACGCTCTGAATAAAGCTCTTCTGTCACGCCCTCAGTCCTGTTCCACACATCCCCAAGGCCTGGCTGCAGAGCACGATGGTATGGCTGGTGCTCATCAGTTCTTTTTTATGAGCCGCAGTCCACACCCCAAGCCTATGCCATGGGCTCTTGCGAGGGGTCTGTGACAAATCCCTTGGTGAAGCTCAGTCCCCGAGGGGAGCAATTTGTACAAATCCAGGGCTGTGGCTGAAGGTAAGCTCGCTCTCAGCGGAAATCAAGGTGCTGACACCCTGAGCCCAGCACAGACCACATTCAGGGAAGCTGGCAGTGCCCCCTGCCCAGGACGTGTGGCAGGGGAGCAGCATCCCTGCCCCCAAGGACAGCTGGAGCCTGGCCACACCACAGTTCAGGTCGGACAGTGGCCCTCAGGGCTCAAACAGCAACACAGCTTTGGGGGCCCCCTCAGGAGCAGCCAGCGCCCCATGCAGAGCAAGGATAGGGGACTCAGCCAGTCCTTGTAGTGATCTGGCCTCCCCTGCCGTGGCCGTGAACTCCGAGTGGGAACTAAGTGTGGTCTGCTTGATTTGACACATGCGGAGCAACACGTAGTGTTGCTAGGGAGGGGAGCAGGCAGGTAGGGCAGGGGATGCAGCTAATGGACAGACAGGATCAGAACTCACGCGGAGCCCTGCCCCTGTGGGAGGCAGAACCAAGGTGGACAGCCTAGGCTGGGGACAGCAGATGCTGAGAGCTCAGCGTGGAAGCTATCCTCCCCTGAGTCATCTGTTCAGTGACTGCTTATTAAGTATCTATGGTGTGTACCATCCCAGGATCTGGGGATGCAGCACTGAACAGGCTGGATAGAAGAGGGCACCTCATCCTGGCAGGTGGAGATAATCCAAATCCCATCCAGGTGCAGAAACACACCCAAGAAACAGAGCCAGGCAAGGGAGGCAGACAGGAGCAGGACATAAAGGCTGTTTCACCCCTGAAGGGCAGGCAAGGCCACTCTGAAGAGGTAACATTGAGCAGGACTGTGAGAGGAAGGGAAATAGTCAGTGCAAAGGCCCTGGGGCAGGTGTGTATTTGCTGTGTGGAAGCAACAAGGACCTAGGCAGGGTGGCAGGGAAGCAGGTCCATGGGTCACATTAAAACCAGAGTGAGGAAGACAGGGCAAACATGTTGACTACATCTTAATGGGCTCCTGCCAGTTGGCATGTGGGGAATTCTGGGTAGAAAGCAAAGTTGGGGTAGCAGGACCAGTGAAGAGGCCCTGCTTCAGCCTAGTTGAGGATGGTGGTAGCTTGGAAAGAGCTGTAGCAGAAGCCACGGGAGGAGGGGTAGACAGAGCACATTCAGGTCCCGGTGCTGCCACTCTAGCTGTGTGACCCTGGGCAAGTTATCTAACATCTCTGAACCTTGGCTTTCTTATCTGGAAAACAGGGCTGGCAATCAGACCTGTGTGTGGCGTGTCGGTGATGTTCCTGCAGGAGACAGGGCAGGGGGCACAGTGCCCAGTGCTCAGTCAGTGCTTACACTACGGACACTCCTTGTCATCCACCTCCGGGAACCAGTTTTGCTTGGACCGAGGTGGAATCAACTAAACCCAGAAACACCGAGACCTCAGTGGTCCCGTGGCTGGGGCAGAGGGCGTAGAGCTGCTTGAATGCCTTGTGCCTCCCGCTCTGTGCCCCTGGGCAAAACTGTCCTTCATCTCCTGTTTATTTGTTTGCCTTTTTCCCTGCACGGCGTCAGCTGAGAAACTGGCCTGCAGATCACTGGCCCAGCACCGAGACCCCTAGGAGTGATCAGGACCATCTGTGACCTTAGGGTCACTGCTGGAGGGAGCAGGGACAGGGGATGAACCCCAGGAGGGGAGGCTGAGGAGGAAAGTGAGGGGGGGTGGTCAGTGGTAGCCATGACCATCCTGGGGACAAGCGCTGGCTCTGGGGGCAGCTGGGGACATTTGCCTTTCATGAGGCCAAGCCTTGGAGTGACTGCTGAGCTTGGCCTGGGGCTGGGAGTGCCCCTCCCATAACAGCAACGGTTGGATAACACAAAGCCAGGGAGGAAGTGACTGTCCCAAGGTCACACTGAGGGAGGCTGTGAAGCCCTGGGGTCTCCACCCCCTGCCCAGTACTCCGAGCACCTCGTGGGGGCTGAGGCCCTTGGCCAGGCATCTGTTGCCTGGTTACCAGGGAGGTTGGGTGGTGGTGGTGCCCAGCTCAGGGCCCCGGGGCCAGGGAGGACCGGTCCCTCTGGCACTGTCACCCCCTCAGGGTCACCTGTGGGATCACTTTCACCACCTCTTGAACAGGTTGGGTTGCCCTGCCAACCTGACAAGGTTATGGCAGAGACCATGAGCAGGGGACTCAGCTGGCTGAGGTCACATGGGGTGAAGACAGGGTTGGGAAGCTGGGTAGGCTCCAGGTCCCCAGGTCCCCAGGTTCTGTGCCGGGCTGCCTGATAAGGATGCAGGGCTCCTGCTCCTGGGGTCGATCCCCGGCTGCTCCACCAAGGCTGCAGAGTTTCCACAGGCCTATCAAGGTGACAGCCCCATCTGTGGTCCCCTCCCTGTCCTCACTGCCTGGGAGCCAGTGGGGCCTAGCATAGCTGCCACCCAAGGAAGTGTGACACCACAGCCCAGACACAGCCATCGCTCACACAGCCCTACTCCACATGCAGAGCTGTGGTCCAGCCCCGATGCCACCTAGAAGGCCAGGTGTCCCGCCTGGGCAGGCTGCCCCCCTGGTCCTCAGATGTCTCCCAGGGATGTCCGTAGGGTCTGGTGCCGGGGACCTACACCCATTGGGCCTGGCCCCCCACGGTGTCCTCTAGGTCCTCGAGCTAAAGGCCAAGCCAGGGCCTGGGAACTGTGAGGCCCATGGGGGTCAGTAGCCCCTGCTGTTTCTTGACCCTGGGCTATGGGCACAGGCACCAGCGTCACCCCCTTCCTGGTCCTCTACGGCTACCATCTGCACAGCTCAGCTGGCCCTGGCAGTTTCCCTCCTTGTACCCCTCTTGTCCCTGGCCACCTCCCACCAGCCCCACTCTAAGTGGGGCTCACATGTAAAAATAGCCCAGCTTCTTTTGAGCTTGCTATCGACTATTTTTATCAGTTGGTCCGAGCCGAGCATGGCCGAAAAAAGGGAAAATCATACAGCTCTGCTGCCCAAGCCCCATGGAAATAGCAACGGGGTGGGCTATTTTTAACAAGATGAATACCCCTGTCCTCTGAGGTCTCCCCTGGCCCCAGCCCAGCCTCTTTGTCCCTCTGCCTGGACAGCAGATTTTAAAACATGCCACGGTCGCCAAACCACTAACTGCGCCCAGGACAGCGATTGGGGCTGCTGCAGCCAAGGGCCATGGGGGGTATGTTTCTTTTCTTTTCCTCTTTTCCCTAAAGGAAATCACATTCTTTTGTTTGAGAAACTCTTCCAGATCAGTTTTTTAGGACTTTCCTGGCTGTCCCGCTCCCACGCGAACAGTAGTTTCCTCTGAATCATGCGATGGTCCGGGCAGAGTGAGCCAGCGGCCTGGCATCTCCTGGGTCAGGCAGTGACCGGGCAAGTGTACAGAACAAGCAAGTAGAAGCCAGAGCCATGGAGGAGGGGACAAGGGGATGGGCTGTGGGCAGAGGCATGAGAGGTCCCTTGCAACCTCTGTCCTTGAGAGTGGAGTTCAGGGGAGCAAGGGGCCCAGGGTTTTGTAGAGGATACGAGGTCCACTTCTGTCACCGTGCGGCAGTGCAGGACAGGACAGGGAGGGAATCACATCACTGTCTCTTTTCCAGGGTTCCTGGGACCAGGAGAGGCTGGACTGGGCCAAATACCCCAAGGTGCGTGGGACTGTCCCCAGGGGTAGATAATTGCTTTGGTAGCTATTTCCTTTGTGGCCAGGAAGAGAAAGAAAATAAAAATAAAAGGTAACATGAATTGAGAAACATTTATATCCCGTGTATTATGAAGGAAACATTGTATATGATATGTATCATGAATAAAGCATAGTATAGCATGTATAGATCATATATGAAACATTGCATTTCTCATGTGTATCATGAACAAAGCATTTTATATCTCGCATGTCTCTTCTCCTTTGCCCACAGTCCTGATTGGGCGGACTTTCCTGAGGTTGGCCCTCTTCCCTGGTGGCCACACAGAAAGTCCCAGGAATGGTTCCACTGGATGTCACTGGGGATGGGTGGAGACACTGATGTCACCCTGGAAGTGATGGTGCTGGGCCCTGATCCCAGACACCACCTCCCCTCCTCCTGCTGACCTGGACCCTGACTCAAGCCATTTTGCTAGTTCAGGGACAAGGAGGCAGGGGGGGCTGTGGGAAGAGGGGGTAAGGAGAGCCTAGTATACCTTCAGCAGCCACATTGCTCCACCTTGGCTGGAGCCTCCCACCTGCCCCGTTTCTCTCTGGACTTTGCACATGCTGTGATCTCTACCTGTCCCCTCCTCAGGTAACATGGGAACCCTGTCTGGGACCTACTGCCCTTAGTGACTGCCTGCACCTTCCTGCCCAGGACAGGTACCATATCCACTGATTCTGCTCGCCAGGGCCCGGCACACTGTATAAATACAAAAACATGTTTGTTGAATGACTAGAGAGGAGAAGCAGCAACAGAAATAAGGCATGAGAAGGGAAATCATGGAAGGAAGCAGGGAGGGAGATGGAGGAAGGAAGGGTAATAATTGTAGGCTGGGGCCCCGGTGGCTCATGGTGGCTGAGAGGGGGCAGGAGAGAAAGAGCTGGGTTCTCTACCTGGGCCCAGGCCCAGATGTGGGACATCGGTGTCTGAAGTGGGAGTGGCCACCTGGCCTGGCTGCTTAGCAGCACCTGTAGGTATGTGCTTTTTGCCCAGCCCTGTGCTGAACCCACAGCTGGCCTCCCAGGCATCTGCACCCCCAGGAAATGGATTCGCCTCTGGATAGTGACGTCCGCCTGGCTTTCGGACTGTGGCGGTGGCTGGCACCCTCTTCAGAGGACTCCGCTAGATGCCACAAAGTGCTTGATCCTCCTTGCACAGGGAGCTTTGAGGAGGAATGAGGGGTCCTCCTGGGCCCCCTTGGCTGCAGCTCCTGGGCCCAACATAGGCCAGCTCCCTGTACACTACCCGCCCAGGGGAGGCCGGAGCCAGAGGAAGGAGCTGGCCTGTGAGCTTTCTGAGCTGCTGCCCAGTCTGGTAATGAATCAACGCAGAGTTTGCTGCCAGTCTGAAAGCTCTGCTTCTCAAAGGGGCTGTGACAAAGGCTGCATTGACATCGTCCACCAGACAAGGAAGGCCCTGGGGAGATGGCGGGAAGCGGCTGCAGATCTCGACTCTCACTCAGTCTGCCTGGTGGGCTGGCTGGGCCTGCAGCCGTCCAGGCTGTAGGGTGGAGTCAGAGGTGACAGCAGACCTCCTCTGGGGCCTCTGTAGCACAGAGTGACCAGGGCTTGGGAGGAAGGAGCAGGGCCAGCTCCTGCAGGATACTTAGCCACTGGGCCGGGAATTTGCGACACAGCTGCCCTTGGCCAGGCACTATCTTCTCCGGGGTCCTTGGCATCCAGGCTGCCACCCAGGCGTTCCTGGAACCCCAACTCCCATAGATGGTGCGTCTCTGGAGCCTGGGGTCCCCATCATGTTGGTCTGAGGGTCCCTGTGCCATATGGCAAAATAAGCAGCTCAGCGTGGGGATCCTTGTGCCCCATGCAGTCCTGGATTTGATTATGCTGTTTGCTTGGAGGTTATTAGGAACAGAGTTTTCCTGTGGAGTCAGTTGGCTGTGCATGTGTATGTGCATATTTGACTTTCTCCGATAAAGCTGGTGCTGCAGAGCCTGATGGGTTTGTGCCCCCACCTTTTGGCCCGAAGTAACTCATGTTTTCATTCAGCAGACTTTGTGAGTGGGGGAGGTGCCAAGCCACAGCCACATCTGGAATGTAAGGGTGGCCCTTGCACAGGGGCCCAACCTGTGCCCCGTCCACTGGATTCAGAGATGGGTTGGACTAGGGTTGTCCCCAGGGTTGACCTTTCCTAAATGAACTTCTGGAGTCAAATCATGGCTCCGTGGGGTGGCCGGTGCTTTGTCTGCAGCCCTGACTTTTCAGATACTCTCCAAATGCCAACTAATGTCTGCTGTGGCCTGGCCTGCGACCCCGCTGGCAACGCTGTGAAAGTATGTGGTGCGTGAGTGTTTACATGCATGTGTATGCCTGTGTGTACGCATCTGTGCGCATGTGTGTGCACACAGAATAAGTGCAAGCATGAGGGTGTGTATGCATGTCTGTGTACTGTGTGCATGCAGTGTGCGTGCCTGTGTGCGCTCCTGCCTTGCCAGCCGGGGTATCAAGTGAGAATCCTTTGGCTGTGTGAGGATAGCAGTAGCATCTCTATGGCAACCGCCTTGCCCCCCTCACCTTAGTCCACACATCTGTGAAGTGGCGAGGCCGGCAGGAGCTGCTATACACTCGGCTCTGGGAGGGGGAGGGGGCGAGCGTGTGAGACACAACAGGCTGGGCTTTGCGCGCAGCAGACGCTCACAGTGCTGTAGTATTTGTTATAGTAGCCATGATGACAGCATTGTGTTCGGTAGTGCTAATGGTGTCCTCATCTGAGCAGGAGTTTTAGGCCAAAGCTGCAGAAGCTGATGCCGAGCTGAGGGGTCACACTGTGGTCTGGGTGCTCCTGGGATGCTGTAGAGGATGCAGGGAGTAGGAGGGAAGAGGGGGGTCCTAAAGGTTCCCACCCTATGAGGGGACCCTGGTGTGTAAATGATATCCCATGGGTGTCCCTATTGTAGATATGGTAGCTGGGACCTCGTGTTCCTGTACCCTGGTCATCGGCTAAGGGCCACTTTGGGAGATGTCAGTGTCCAGAGACTTCTGGCTCTACAGGCAAAGCACCTCCCATAGCTTGAGGACAATCACCAAAGCAAGTACAATACGGATGACACAGAGGCAGGAGGGTGCCTCGGGCTGAGGAAGAGATCGGCTGCATATGGCAGAAGTTGGTCAAGGGGGTCCCACTGTCTCCTCTTGTCAACCACAGGGCCTTCTGAAACTAGGCGAGATCACTGGGGCCTAGGAGCTCTGCCAGACACAGAACCTCATATATTTCTATAGGAGAGTGCTATAGTTGACTGTGGTTTGTTTATGTGGGGGACTTAGCTCCCAGGATACCCAGGTGGGAGCGAGACCTGTTAAGAGGGCTAGGGGACGTGAGTGTCAGGGCTTAGTGCCCTCACAGGGGCCAGTGCTGCACTCTGGGGTTCCAGTGCCCAGATTGTGAGCCAGCAGATGTCTGCCCTTTGCAGATCACTGCATCTCTGCGGCTTTGTCATCTTGGCACAAAGGGATGACACAGATAGTGGCTCCATCCTTGAGTTTAAGGAGCAGCAGAAAGAGTCCAAGAGCAGGAGGAAGGAGTGGCTGGGCATCTGTGTGCCAGTCGAGTCCTCTTCCTCAGAGACAGCTTTGAGAAAGCCTCCTCCCTGTTGTCCCAGCTGCTGACACTTGTGACCCCTTGCCTGGTGCCCCCTGGATCCCTTCTCTGGAGATGCCCAGGGGCCATGACTGGGGGCTCCCAACACCACCTGTGTCCTCCCCAGAGTGTGCTGGGCACCTTTCATCTGTGCTCTCAGAATTCAGGCCACCCGCTGTCCCCTGCCCCTGCCCCCCCGCATAGCTTCCTTTTCCAAGAACTTTGAGGCACTTGATACCAAGCATGTTTTCCATGTCTTTCTGAGCCACTGGCCACACATCCTGGCAGGAGGGGGACATGATGGCCTAGGCCTGGAGGGAGGATGAGCACAAGCTCCACAGAGTAGCTCAGTCCCCACCTTCAGCACCGTACCTCCAGCTACCTTCTCTGGGGTTCTGGGACTCCTGCACCCCAGATGGCTACAGGGCAGGACCCCGTGCAACTCATTCACGTCCCCAGGCTCAGGAGAGAGTGGGTCTGTGTCCCCAGCAGTCAGGGTCCGAGTTCTCGTCTTACCTCCATTTCTTTCTAAGTTGTGTGACTTAGCTTCTGTGTGCCTTGATGATCTCCTCTGTAAAATGAGTAGAACGATAGGCCTAGTTCATGGAGCTGCAGTGAACGCGACTGAAATAATCCGTGATGCCGGGCACCTCTGAGCTGCTTGGCGCACACCATCTGCGGCGTCCTTGCTGCCGCCTGCCGTCATGCCTATGAGAAGCACTCTGGGATGGAAGCGGCTGGGCTTCCTGCCCAACATGACCTGACCCTTTAGGAGATGCATGGGAGAAGGGGCCCTGGCACTGCCCAGCCCCAGGGTTGCGGCCTGGAAAGCCCCAACTCACCACACTGTTTGGTTTGGGTTTCTATTCCCAACGCCAGTGAGAGGCCTGCTATTTATGGGGCCCGTGCCACCCCCTAGACAGCCAGACAGTGCGTGGGCCAGAGACCACATGGCTGGCAGCCCGCCACCCCACCCAGCCCGGTGACAGGGCACGTCCTGCACATCGGGTGCCCTGCTGGCTCCATCGGACTGCAGGAAAGAGCAGAGATGGAGGGAAGACCAGGGGACACTGCCTTCCTCCTGCTCCCTTCTGCTTCCGGCTGTGTTTTTGTACAGAGGTGGGTTCGTGGGGTACCAGGGATGACATACACCACCCCTTTCCATTTCTACCCTTCCCATGACACCTATGTCACATGGCATCTGGTGTGGTTAAAACTCTGGAGCCAGAGTGCCTGGTTTCAAGTCCCACCCTAGCCGCTTGTTAGCTGTGACTTGGGAAAGTACCCACCCTTCTTGTGCCTCAGTTTCTCTGTCAGGTGGAGCTGTGAGATGGAGCCCTTGCCTCTCAAGGTCATCGTGAAGGCTGAGAGTGGACACAGGAATGGACTGAGCACCAGTCTGGCCTCTGAAGACACTCAGAATGGGCTGCTGGGTGTGGCTCTGCAGGTTGGATGAGGAAAGTAGTTCTGTATCTTGTGCATGAGTCCTGTCCTCTGTCCGCTGTTCCTAAGGGAGACTGGATGCGGGAAGCAACCTCTCCAATATGGTGTCATCCTTTGATCCCTGATGTGAGTCCTTTCCCCACCTCCTTACCCACAGCTTGGGTCCCCCTGGCTGGTTCCCAAGCTAGGCAAGGGCCCTGCCAGGGATCCATCCAGCAGGAGTCCAGTGGAGCCCACTCCCTGCCTGCCACCCTCAGCCAGTGCTCCCAGGCAGTCCACTGTGGGCCGGGTTATTTTTAGTGTGTGGTGTTTGCCCAGTGGTGGGGATGTTTGTGAAGGGTCAGTCTGGTGGGTTCCTTGGCCTCCAGCTGGAAGCTGCACTCAGACGTGTGGCCGATTGGCTAAGAGCAATGGGTTTGGAGAGCCCTGTCCTTTCCCTATAAAATGTGGCTGCGTTTCCTTCCCAGCTGCCCCTTGCCAAGCCCACAGCTTCTGTTCCTGGCTTCCTGCCACCAAGATGGTGACAGCCTCCCAGGTCCGGTGGGATGCACAGATTGGGCAGTGTGGTTTCCTGGCCCCAGCCGGCATCTTCCCTCTGCTAATAAACTTGTGGCTGACCACCCGGGGCCAACTGGGCCCAGATCATGCTGTTGCCCCAGGGCCTGCAAGGGGTGTAACCAAATGGGCCCACCTGCTGGCTGCTGGGCAGGGACTGGGCCTTGCACCTCCCAAGAAGCCACTGGAGATGCAGAAGGGGCCAGGCAGGCAGGCATGAGGCTATGAGTCAGCTTTCTGACTCTCTTGGAGAAGCCCCTAGAGGCAGCGAGAGTGGTGCTGAATAGGAGAGGGTGCGAGTTCCAATCTCGACAGGACACTGGGCAGCACTACAGTCAAGATCTTGTGCCTCAGACGCTCCACTGTAAAACCGGGTGGGGCACCATTGTGAAGATGGGGTGAGGCATGGCATGAACACTGGGCATAGTGAGAGCTCTTTGGTATCGCTGGTTCCCGTGGGTCCCCAGGCCCAATGCCAGTAGCAGGGACTTGGTGCCCCTGGCGCTGATTCCTGCCCACGTCCCTGAAGACCCTCCTCCCGTGTTGCACCAAACCAGTGCTGATCCTAAGGCCCTGGAGCAAGGTCATAGGAACGAATACTGCCTCACCCCAGGGAGGTCAGGTTGCAGGTCCCCGCCTGAGTCCCAAGAGCAGGTGGGTGGGGACAGGTATCCTGTCCTGCTCCCGTGTCCCCTGCCCAGAAGGGTGCGGTGACCAAGCCCTGGTCTATAAATAAGGGATCTGGAGAGATGGCTTTAATTTGCACTTTACCTATTGGTGTTTACTTTGCTATTTCCAATATGGTAATTTCATGCTGCAGGGGCCTGGGCGTGTGGTTACCTGACCGCGCGGGAGGGACTCCTGCGTCCCCGTGCCCAGTCACGGGTGCCGGGAATGGCTGGTGCCTGTAGAGGCCACAGGTGTGGGTGCTGGGCTAGGGGCTGTGAGAGGGAGACCCCACTAGGCCCAGACCCCTGGAGTTCTGTCTTCCCATGGCTCCTGCCACAGCGGCAGTCCCTTCCTCTAAGGCCAGGCCCCAGAGGGGTTCTGTCTCTCTGAGGTCCCTCTTTCCTCTGCAACCTGGCATCTCTACTGTCACATGGCTGTCTGTATGGCTGTGTCCCTCCAGGATGGGGCTGGGAATATCTGTCCTCCTCAGATGCAGAGCTCAGATGGCTCTTCCTCTGTCCTTCCCAACCCTCCCAGCCTGGCTTCCTTAAGAGGGCTTGGTCCCCTCTGCTCAGAGCTGGGACAAGCAAGAGCCTAGGCATTTTTGCCATTGTGAGTCTTTTCCTTCATAAAAAAAAAATCCAAAATTATGTTTCACAACGATGTTGGAACAAAGACAAATATATTCGTACTATATATGAAAACATTTTCTTTGACTTAAAAGATCAGTTTTTCCTTCTGACTTTAAAATAAATCAAAATGTTTCATGGGCCCTAAAAGTATCCAGGGTTGGCACTGTGCCCACTGAGCCTTGTGGAGAAGCTGTCCAGTTGGCTGGGGCCTCTTGGCTGGGCCTGGATGGAGGGACAGGCGCTGTGTGACTCTCTTTCTCTTTGTCTCTGTCTCTTTCTGTCTGTGTCTCTCTCTCACTGGGGATTGAATCTAGGGCCTTTGTGTTGAGCTACAGTCCCAGCCTTTTTTATTTTGAGTCAGAGTCTTGCTAAGTTGCTAATTTGCCTTGGCTGGCCTACAACATATGATCCTCCTGCCTTAGCCTCCCTGAGTGCTGAGATTACAGGTGTGCAACCTGACACCTGTTCTACCCTTTCTCTTATAGGCCTCACCAAGTTCCTCGAGTCACACAGAGCCAGAATTCTTACCCCTGGCCAGCTACCAGCACCTCCTGGCCACAGCTGCAAGGGTGGCCACTCCACTGCTTGTCTGCTTTGTGCCCAGTGCTGGGCTGGGTGTGGGGCCACCTCTCTCCTAGAGGCCCAGCATCCTGTGCTATTGGCCACTTCACAGCCAGGAGGATGAGCCAGTCACCCTGTCACAAAGCACGCGTGGGGATGAAGTTTCAGCCCTGCTCTAGGGACAGCTGGGCCAGGTGTAGGCAGGGGCTGTGACACCTCAGGACGTGGCGGGAAGGAGGTGACTGGGCCAAAGAACTCATCCTGGAGGAACCTGCCTTCTTGTCACCTCCCCGCTGGCTCTCAGTGCTGGGTGAGGAGTCGCAGATGTTACGCTGAGGGAAGGGCCTCAAGCCTCCTTCTCCAGGTCTGCTGGCTCCAGTCCTATCCCTCCCCTCGGTCCCATGTCCCAGCGGCTGCCCAGCAGTGCCATCCACCGGGAGCTGGGCCTGGCGGGGAAGGCGACAGGAAGGCAGAGGGGTCATCGGGGGTAGGGTAAGGCTGAGAGGAGTGCGGTCCCCAGAACCTGACCTCTCAGAACCATGCTGGCAGCCCTGCCCCAGGCCTGACTACTGGGCACCAAACTTGAGGAAGGCCTGATGCCCCTCGGGCCTCATGTATCCTAAAGTCCCCTCTGTGCTGCTCCTCTTCAGTTTTAGCCCGTCCTGTCCTCCTGATAATCCACTGCTTTATGCTTTCATGTCCCCTCCTCCCCTCGGTCTCCGAGCGTTCTTCAACTGTCTCTGTCATTCCCCCTGTCTCTCTTTGTCCCTCTCTCTCTCTCATTATCTTGGGCTGTGACTGTGCCTAAACCAGCGGGGACAACACGTTCCATGACAAATTACCCAACAAAAGCGAGAAGACCACGCTTTGGGTAAACGTGAGACACTGCTGCCCGCCCTGCTGTGCATGGGGACGCTGGGAGACAGGATTCAGGGGGAGAGACAGAGAAAAGCGCTTTGTGAGACTGGGCTGGTAGCTTTCAGGCAGGCAAAGCCAGCGCTTTGATCCCCAGAGACTAAAGCAGACATCTGTATTTGTGCTTCCTGCAGGTAGAGCAGGGGGGACCCAAGAGGAAGGGATGGGGACAGCTGGGGATGTGGAGAGAGGAACCCTGAGTCCAAGGCCACCCTGTACCTGGGGGCTGTGCCCTTCTGCCATGGGTACCCGCAGTGACTGACTGACCAGTGGGCATTTTCAGGATCAGATGCGGGGGACGTGCCTTGATAAAAAACCCTTGCAAAGGGGTTGGGGATTTGGTGTAGCTCGGGTGCAGAGCCACACTTCATGGTCACTCACCCCTCCAGGTTGCCACCTGGGTCGCCCTGACTCTTAGGTAGCTCCCTCTGGGTGGCTCTGACTCTTAGGGTAGCTCCCTCCCTCTCCTGCTCAGAAGCTGGCTGTGTGGCTGAGGGCCCAGGTGGGGCAACCTGATATCCCTGGTCCTAATCACGCTCTCTTGGGGATGCTTTTCAATCTACTTGGGCAGGCACTGCAGTATTTAGTGAGCACCTATCCACTTCCCCATTTGATTAATGAAGATCAAAGACTCCAGTGCTACTGTGCCCAGGAAGTGCCAGCAAAGGGCACAGATTAGACAGTAGAGTCAGAGGCCACCAGAAAGCAGAAAATAGGTAGGTTTTCCAGGGAAGTGTTTGACATATTGGAAAGAGCCGAGGGCCATCCTCATGGACACCAGGAGGCTTTGGGTTCCATGCTGGGGACACTTGGAATAAATTTCAAACTCTTTTGGGCATGTGCAGGCCCTGAAGAGACAGACAGACAGACAGACAGACAGACACACACACACACACACACACACACACACATAGACCATACACACTTCAACACACAGGCTCTGAAGCAGCAGTGGGCCACCCCTATCCCAGCTCGGCTTCTTGGTCACTGTGCCCTCTACTGTGTGTGCTGGAAGCACTTGGGGGCTTGCAACAGGGTCAGGAGCTGACCAATGAACTAGGATGATCCAGGGTCAAGTGTGACCCATGCCACGGGCAGGAAAAACTAAGAATCAGGGCTGTGCTCTGAAAATCCCATTTTCAAAAACGGTCATGAATTAAAGCCACGAATTCATTAGTTGATTCATAGGTTGGTCAATGATGGATAGGTTGGCCACTTAGAGAGTGGGTCTGTTAACCAAGACAATTGGCATCTGTGCCCTGGAGGTGCCCCCTTCCCAACACGATGTTCTGTGTCACCTTGGAACACTTGCGGAGTCCTCACCAGCAAGAAGGCCTCACGAGGGGCTGTCCCTCACCTATGGACCTCCCAGCCTCCAGAACCGTAAGAAAGAAATCTGTAAACTGCCCAGTCTCAGGTATGCAGGTGCAGCAGCAGGGATGGACTCAAACCATGTGGAAGCCTCAGGGCCCTTGGGGGTACCACACTTCTATCAGAGAAGGCTGTACAACCCCTCAACTACACTTGTGGGATTTCATTTTGCTAGCAGATTTACTTCTTTAATTAAATTTGGCTTCAGCTAGTGTTAAAATTAGCACTCATTCCCTAAGAAGTTGCCCCAGCAGATGGAAGGAGCTCAGACACAAGCCTGGCACTGGGGGAAGGTTGCCTGAGAGACAGTGGCGGCCACAGAGAGTCCTTGAGGTGAGCAGGCCCTGGGTCACAGGATGTCGGCTCTGGGTGGGTCCCAGAGGATGGGAAGGAAGAAGCCAGCGGGTATGGTCCCCAGTCTGTGATGGCGGATGGAGCTCGCAGATTCAAGGGGTCTTGGGAACCAGTCTTGTCTGATTCTTTCACTGTACAGAGGTAGAAACTGTGGTTCAGAGTGGAAAGTGAGCTTTGCAATGCCAAGGCTAATGAACTATAGGTGGAGAGCGGGCATGCAGCTCATGAGCCCGCCCCAAGCTGGGGCCTGGGGCCTCTTCCTGCCATGAGTGAGGGCCGCTGGGGATTTGGGAACAGGACCAACAGAGGCTGGAACAGACAGGACTACGTTGGCCACCTGCTTCCAGGCGTGGTTGGCCCGTGCCTGGTCTCAGCGCCCTTCTCCATCCAGTGTGGCCCGTGGCTCTTTCAGCTCTAAGGCTCTGCGATGCTCCAGATTAGAGCATTTTTCTCTGGCCACGGAGACCTCAGAGATGGGCTAGAGCCAGAGTGAAGCTGTGGCTCCAAGACCAGGAGGCGCCTGGGGGAGGGGAGAAAGTGGCCAAGTTAGCGCCATGCCCTCGGCCCCTGCTATTTTTAGCCTAGAACGCTGGGCTGCAAAAGGCCCAGCTAAAAATACCAGCAGCCTGAACCCTGCACATCCTCTCCCCAGAGAGGTGGGGTGGGGGCTGCAGGGGGCTGTGGGGACAGAGCCTGGAGCTGGGGTGCCTGGGAAAGGGATCCCTTCCCTCTAGAGAGTCTGAGAGAGAATATAGCCTAAGAATAAACTCGTTTTGTCTTTGTCTTTTTTTTTTTTGGCAACCCCAGCCTGCCCTGCCTGTGAACATACACTTAGAAAAAAAAAAAATCCAATGTAATGAGTCTGCTACAACTTTGCATTCTGTTCTTTTTCGCTTATTATAGCATAAACATTTTTCTGTTGCTACGTGGTCCTCACGTTTGTCATTCTTAATGGCTGCATAATATTCCCTCCAAGACATTATCTCTTCCCTGATGGCTGAGTGGCTGATGTCTTCCAGTTGGCCGTTATTATAAACAAAGCTGATGCAGACATCTTCAGGCATGTGGCTTTTTCCTTCTTATTAATTATTTCTGTAAGATAAGTACCCAGGTTGGCGGGTAAGGCTGTTTCTGGGCTGTTTGATGTGGCTTGCCAAACTGCTTCAAAAGTAAATGGAGGAGGGTGTAATGGAAAGGCACAGCTCACATCGGGAGCCAAATACAGTCAGCTTCGGGGAAACTGGAGCTGGAAGCTGCAACAAGGGGCTGAACAGCTGCCTCTGGTTCCCTGGCCGAGCTCTCTCTCTCCCCATCCCCACTCTAGCAAAGCCTCCGGCTCTCAGCAGATAGCATTTTGTAGCAAGGACTGCTCATGGTCTCCTTTGGCCCCAGGCCCCAGAACAATCGCTGTATGGATTCCATTAGTTTTCATAACCCCCTCGGACATGGGAACCATAATTATCCACATGTTACAGAGGAAGAAACTGAGGCGTGAAACCGCCAAGGAACATGTTCAGAGACGCATAGTTGGTAACCAGTGGGAACAGGTCCCGCCCGACGGCCCACCTGGACTTCTGGCCCAGTCGGCCCCTCCCCCGGGACAGAGAGGTCCCAAACTTACTACCAATAGGCCTGGCTGTCCTTTCTGTGCTCTGCATTTGAACTAGGAGGAGGAAGAATCCGACTGGCTCATCCAAGACTGGATTAGGGCTGGGGTAACAAGGCCCAATCCACCGTGGTGGGACAGGGCCAGGCAGGGCTCTAGAACAGGAAGCTTGGCCACGTGTGCGCCTGGGCCACAGTCCCGAGGTCCCAGCAGTGCATTCTGCTGGATAAATTTTAATTTTCAGTTGCCTTTCTTGGGTTATTGACCAGGTTTAACCTTTGTCCAGCCGCTCTTTTCTCTGTATATGCATTGTCTACGCCTCTGGCCCACACTGGCCACGCTGTATTGACATCGAACGGATATTAATGCCACCCAGAGCCATGGTGCACTGGGAGGGGTACAGGACAGGGAGGAGGCTGTCTCACCAAACAGCTTTTCCTTTGTCTGGAGTGCCCAGGAGGACTTGACCTGCGGCCTAATCAGCATTTCCGGTAAAACACCTTCTCCCTCCCAGCTTGGCCTGGTACCAAGCCTCCACCATCTCCAGTAGGCACCCGCCCCATAGTAGAGTCTCTCCTGTGGCTCCCTATCAGGCCCTTTCTCCAGCAGGAACCGACCCTGGGGTGTCCAGGCACCCTGCTGTCCCACCCCTACATACTGGGACCTCATCCTGCCTCAGTTACACTCATGTCCCGGGCCTGGGCTGTGTGTGTCCTCTGCTCCTAAGCTCCAGGGACCCAGCTCTGTGTCTGCACCTCCTGGTGACAAAGTGCCTTGTTTGTAAACAACTAAGAATCCTCCCTTGCCCTCTGTTCCCCGGCCCTGTAAGTGACAAAGTGCCAACTGCTTCAGCACTAAGCACGAAGGGTAAGGCCTGGGTGACAGGCTACAAAGGAACTGAGCAAGTGACAGGGATGGGGAGTGCAGGCCCTGAGAGAGACAGGGTCTAGGGAGGCCCAGGGGGCAGCCATCAGGTGGCTTGGCACGGAACTAGCCTCTGGCCCTGCCTGCACTTCCAGCTGTGGGGTCGGGGAGAAGTGCTTGCTTAGCAGGGTCCAGGGTGCCCTGGGAGAAGCCCCTGCAACATTGCCCTCTGCTGCCTATATCTTTGTCCCACCCCCCAGGAGCCCACATGTGCCCAGGGCCTGGGCCTTAGTCACTGGCCTGTGGACTCCTCTTTGGGCCCATGAGTGGCCTCTCTTCCCCATGCCCTAGGGGGCTCAGGGGCTGCCTGCAGGCAGTCAGGTACCCTGACTGCAAAACCCAACCTGACTGTCACCCTCTAGGCCCTGATTCCTCATCTCAGGAACCACCATTTGGGCTGTCTTAAAAAATCTGCGCTCCCCAGGTGAGGACTATGGTCCCTCCTAACTTTCAAGGTTGGTAGACAAAAGTCCTGGGGCTGGTCACTTGTTACGATGGCCAAGTCCAGCAGTTGTTCCTATGTATCTGTTCTTTTCTGCTATGGTCAAGAACATTTTAATTGGGGGGGAAAACTTTCATTTCCCTGTTGTGCGTGTAGTTCATCGTAGCTAAGCATAGGACCTGGCCAATGAGGGGGTGAGAAAGAACCCCTTTCATCCTTTCTGCTTCTTACTGGCTGGAATGCAAACACAATGGTAGGAGCTGGAGCAGTCATTTTGCAACACCTGGTGGAAGCTGTACTTAAGGAATCCAGGGCAACAAGATGGAAGGAAATCTTGTCCCTAGCATTGTTGCCCGCTGCATCACCCCCAAACCTGTGTGTGAGAAATTGACTTCCATCCTATTTAAGTTTGTGGATTTTGGGGGTTTCATTGACCCAGGAGCTAAATCTTGTCTACTCACAATTGTGTGTCTCAATGGAATGACCACACATGGGTTTACATGGGCACATCTGGTGACTGGTAGGACTGGGGAGGCTGTGTTTTGGATGACTTTGGTGGCCCCCCCACAGATCATCTCTCATGATATGCACACCCAGGCATGTTCCCTCCCACAATGACTCGATTTGTCTCTGTAACTTGCCTCGGCCAAGTGCTGTTAGCAAGTGTGGGAGAGACCAGGAGCCTCACTGGGTTGGCTGGTCCTTAGGGGACACTCGCCCTTGGCAGGTTCCTTCCTGAAACCAAGTGTCATCTTGTCTCCTCATAAAAACAGGTCACATGGGTGCACAGAGGCCCTGTCCCTGCCCCAGACAGCATACCACGGAAACCACTTGGGGCACAGCCGAGTTCAGTCTGAGGGCACATGGAGCTCAAAGATAAGTTGTCTCATACCTGTCTAAATTAGAGTTGTAATCAAATAAATAGCTGTTGTTTGAACCTATTAACTTCTGGGGTGGCTTGTTACACAGCATGACTGATTAACACACCTGTGCATAACCTAGGGTCCTTCATGCTGCTTGGAAAATGTCACAGTGCCTTTTTCTACATCAAAGTGGCAAATGTGCATCCCTCATGCCCAATGCTAAGACACAAGTCCAGCAAACCTGCTGGGTAGCCTCCCCTGCAAAGGTCGGGCTCCTCTGTGCACTGTTGGGTGGTCCAGTTTGGCTGCGGCTCTGACTTATAGCTCTAGGAATGGCTGTGGGACCACAGTCCAGGGACTACCTCTGATGCTGCTGGGGTCTCAGTTCCTTTGACAGGGATCTGAGGGCAGTATGTGGAGGGTAAGGGCCAAGGATGGGCAGTACAGGATGGAGGCATGAAGGAATGAGTGGATGAATGGGTGAAGAAGGGGCAGCCAGGGTGGCTCACCCAGATCAGAGCCGGCATCGAGAGGAGCAGGGCAGGGTCTCCAGGAGGAGTGAGTGGAGAGTGTGGGGTAATGGAACACTGCTTGGGAAGATGTGGAACCCTTTAAAGCCTAATCAAAGCCAACCTTTCCTGAGTTCTTACTATGTGCCAGGCACTGTGTGGAAGGCGTTAGGTAAATTACTGCATCAATCATCTCAACAACCCTGGGAAGCAGGTGTTTTAACTTTCATCCCTTTTATAGGTGTAGAAGGAGAGGCCCAGAGAGGTTAGGTAACTTGCCTGGGTGGGAACGGTGAGATGTGAACTTGGACATCCTGGTGCCGGCGCCCAAGGGCAGAGCAGCCCCGTTTTCCAGGCTTGGAGAGTGCCAGGGCCTGGCACGAGTTGCTGCAGCCCCGAAGGGAAGCTGGAAGCTGGTATGAGGAGAGGAGGAGGCTGCAGGGAGGGAGGTGGGGTCTCTGAGCTGGGCAGCAGAGCCCAGAGACAGCGCTGCCTGCCCCCTCTCCCCTGCTCCCGCCCCCCCAGAAAACAGCCTGGCCCCTTCACACGCGTCCCTAATGCCAGGTTCCAAGAAAGCCACCTAAATACCTGGTATTTGAGATGTAAAGAGACTGGCTCCCTGTACTTAGGGCTGCGTGAACTTTTCCAATTATAGCGCCCTATTTTCCAAGGTCTAAAATGAACATATGTTATAACTGTCCTGGGCCCCAAGGCTGCAGAAACACCCTTAAGGCTCCTGAAATACAATTGTATATTTTAGACTAATTCCCAAAGGGCCAAGTGGGGTGACGGGAGACATCTGCCAACATCGCACGGATCTGGGCTTTCTTTGAAAATGAGCTGGCGGGAAACTGGGACCAGGATAACTGCGGGAAACCAGCTCTGCGGAGACAGTAGTCAGAGCTGGGAGAAGCATTGTGGAGGAGTCATTCTGAGCCTCAGGCGAGACACAGTGGGAGCCTGGAGCTCTGTGCCAGGCCATGCCAGCCCCTGTCCATGGGATCTCATGGGTCAGGTCTATCCTGGCTTCCTGCAGGGTGAATACATTGTGACCTTGTCCTCTCCTGGGACTGGACGTGCCTGGCTGGACTTTGAAGCAGGGAAGACCGAGCAGCGGGCCTGTCTGGCCTCGGGAGGTCCCAGTCCCAGAACAATTGTCCTTTGTTCCAAGGGCAACTCGCTGCACTCCATGAGGACAGGGATTCTTGCCTGCCTTCCACATAGCTCACTCCCAAAGCCCAATACTAGGCTTGGCCTATAGTAGCTGCTCCACAAAACATTGTTCAATGAACAAAAAAATTGCTCAATTATTTAGTGACTATTTTCATTTCCAACACCAATTTAGAACTCACCTTCTGCCCCCCACCAAAAAAATCTTGATAGAGCACTTCTGCTTCAACAATAACTACTCAAAAGCAGTGCAGAGAAAATTCTCTGGCAATTAGGTAATGAAATGAATCCCAGTAACTGGCTATTTTGAAGAGAAAAATGATAAATTTAATTGAAGACCATTGGTAGCAACACCTATGCTACTTTTTAAATAGGCATCATAGGACTTAGTTCTTCAAGGAAGGCCCTGCTTTACAAACAAGGAAACTGAGGCATGGGAAAATTACTCGGTGCCCCTGAGGCAACACCTCTAGAAACTGCAGGGCTAGGATTTGAACTCGTGCCCGGCCCAACCCTCCCTGACTCTTTTTACGAAAGCTGTTATTTTTCCAAATGCAGTGGTACCTCGGTCCACGAATTTAATTCTTGCTACAATTCTCACAGCAAACTAAATTGGATGAGAACCCAACCAGATTCAATGATTAGGTTCAATGTTGACCTTATGGGGAAATTTGATTCGGTTTTCTTCCAGTTTGGTTTGCTACCAGAATCATGGAAAGAATTAAGTTTGTGAGAAAGAATTAAGTTACTGAGGCACCACTGTAGTTTTGTGCCTGAAAAATTCATCTCATCAAGATGTGCTCAGCTGTGTGTACCCACAGGAGCCCGAGTCCCCACTGGGCAGGTGCCACTGGGACTGGACTGTCACACTTGGCTTGGCAACACTTATGTGCAGACCAACAGCAGATCCTGCCTCAAGGTGGGTGCCTGCCAGGCCTGCCTGTCCTCCTGGAAAGCTGTCTCTCTGCATTCGGAGTACAGGGCCACCTGTGATTTCTCAGAACTGGGCAGTACCCAGAAGGTAGCTTGCTGGGCCAGTATTTGCTGGTATCCCTTGCAGGTTGGGGACTTGCTGCCCACAGGACCAGCCCTTCTACCCTGCCCTCCCTGGTATTCCTTTGGCTGAGCTGAAAGGCTCTACCTGCAGCACAGCCTGCCTTGGAAGCCTTGTATTTGCTGGAAGCTTCTTTGGGACCATCCTCATGCTGCTGATGTGAACAGATGCCCTTCCCCCTGCACTACTGTCACCTAGGACACAACAAGGTGCCAGCCACTGTTATCCCTCACCTTCAGTAGCCTACTACCATTATGATCCCTGTCTCCTTCAGGAAACCTGAGGCTTGTAGCTTGGAGATGCACAGATCTTCTTGAGGTCACTTAAGCTTCTAAAGCTCAGAGCCAAACCTTGAATCTAGAGCTGTCAGCTCCAAGATGTTCTCCTGGCCAGCTGTTCCCATAAAGGGCCACTCACTCAAGTTTGCCGAGGAAGTGTTTGTGCACAGGGAGAAATGCATGGTTCTTTAAGGCTCCTCACCAGCACTTGTGGGCTCATGGAGCAGAGGTAGCCACATTTGCTTGCACCCTGCCTGCAACCCCCATGCTGCTCTGTCCCATAGGAACTACTGGCACCCAGGGCTCAGCCACCTCACACTCCGTGGTTGCTTTTTCCCTTTGCACAACTTTTTCTCCTCCCAGAACTGAAGGCAGAACTTTGGTTGTCATGATTTTCTACATGCTTGGTACGAATTCTGTAGGATGACAGCACCAGTGCTTCCTAGGTCCAGCACTGCCCAGAGCCTGTCCCTCTCGTGGTGTACCCCAATCTTTATGCTGTCATGATTCCATTTTACAGTGAAGAGACTGAGGTGCAAAGATGTGAAGTGGCTTGCTCATGATCCCACAGCAAGTACTGAAGAGCTGGGAATTTGAACTCAGGCTCCCTTGGCAGGCTGGGCCCACCTGGCCTCTTTGTGCCTTTCTCTTCCTCCCAGCCCCTCTTCATCCTCTTGGTGTTCTTCAGTCTTATCTACATGCTGAGACTAGGCTCAGGGAGGCCGGGCTGAATGAACCTGATCCTGTCCCTCATCCTCATAAGTAGAAGGTGGGTCAGGGCTCAGGAGTTTCTGGCACAGCTGGACCTACGGAAACTCCAAAAGGCCAACTCAGTGCTGCGGGCCTCACAGTGAAGGGTCTGGGGTTTGGACCTCCCCGCTTTCAGCTGTGAGCCCAGGGCTGCTCCTAATGTGCTGGGCTGTGTGCAACTAGCACAGGCATGTGTGTATCATGTAGATCACACCCACAGACATTTAAATGTATACTATATGCACAGATATGCTATTTATATGCATTTATTTCCACAAGGCACGTACACGCATATAGATCAACTGCTTTTTATATACAGTGTACGCATATATATAAAATACACACTTATATAATATACATACAGGCACTTGTATGCAAATATAGTATAACCACAAACATATATAACACAGAAACACACTATACAAACACATAACTTATTTAGAAAGACAAGCCCATGTATACTCTATTCACAGACATGCCCATTGTGTGCACATACTGTACAGATGAAAATATGCACATGTGAGTATGCAAATATACACCTACATATAGAATTATACAAGTTTATTTGCATGACATGTGAGAACAGGGCCACACAAATGCTTGCACATATTTTTCACATATGAAAACACACAAATACATTTGCACAAACACATAACATATGAAAATAAAGGCACACATACACAAAAACATACATATGCAAGCATATACAAGTATACACACACACCTGCCGAGGTACATGCTTGCACAAACATACCTTTGCACGCTCTCGCAAACCGGCCTGGCCCGATTCATGGGGGTGATGGGAGAAGGCCCTTTTTGTCTAGGGCCTTCAGAGGATCTGGCAACTTGGGGTGACTATGTTTCCTGGCCCCCCTTGGGATTGCACCATCAAGTGCCTCCTGTGGATGGGTCTGCAACATTACTGGATCAGCACCTGCTTCATTACCAGTTGAACCAAGGGGTACAGTTTCTAGCCTGTGGAGGTTTGAGGGTCCCTTATGCCCCTGGCCTTGCTCTGGAGCCCACCTTGGCTTAGGATTGGCCACATCCCTAGGAAGCATAAGAAGCCCAAGTTTACATTGTCCAACAGTGGACAGAATGGTTCCCCTAGGCAAGGTAATGCTGGGCTTGCCAGCTTAGGAAAGAGCGGGTTGGAACCAGGTCGGCAGGGTTCAGAAGCCACCACGCCGTGTTAACCTTCATTTGGGAGTCTCAGGCCTCTGATGGGGGCTGTGCACACAGCAGGTGCCATGGCAGTGTGGACAAAGCTGCCCACTTGACGGACAGCAGCTCTCTAGGGGATGGGGTCTGACAAATGGTGGGGTGGGGGGTGCAGGACCCAGACCCTCTCTGAGTTTGGGGAATCTGCCTTTGTTACCCCCCACACACACCACTCCTCAGCTGGAGGCTGAGGGTTTCCAGTCCAGAAGCCTGTGGTCCCCAGCCTGTACCTCTCTAGCCTCAGCCTCCCTCCCAGCGCCCTGGCCACATTCCTCTCCCTCTGACAAGTGTGTGCTTCAAGGGCTGCATGATTCCTTGGCAGGGTTTGATCTGTTCTCAGGCATTTCCTTGAGTGGCCCTGGTGTTTTCCCTGGCCCAGGTGGCATCCAGATGCAGATAGCCTTCTCCCAGCTGGGGACTGGGTCCTGACCTCTGCCTTACACACACCTCCTGTGCCTGCAGAGGTCAAGACATGGACCAACACCTCTGCCTGTGGCTCCCTCCAGAGCTGGGCACCTGGCCATCATGTCATCCACCTCCTCGACCTTTGTTCCTTTCAGCAGGTCATTGCTACAAGGGCCAAGGCAAATGTCAGCATGATAAGGAGAGTGACGTGCTACAGTTAGTTCTGTGGGCAGGGAGGGAGGGCAGAGGAGCAGGTACGGGCCTCTGAGAAGACCAGACCAGGACAGGAGGCTGAGGTGACTGATGAGAGCCATGCTGGGAGTCACAGGCCAGCACCCATGAGTGACAATAGAAAGGTCAGCTCACGGAGGCGCACAAGCTGGGCACTGTTACTGCCATTCTGCCAATGAGGAACTGAGCCCCAGAGTGGAGAGAAGAATGAAGCAGAGAAAAACTAATCATCTGTGGGACTTCGTGTGTCAGGCACACATGGTGAGCAGCCGACTTTATCTCTGGGACCTTGACAGTGGGACACAATGATCCCCATTTTGCAGATGAGGCCTGGAGAGCCTTGGTCACTCCTATAAGACCATGTGGCTACTCAGGCAGAGTGCAGTTCCAGAGCCGTCTCCACACAGTGACCACCACCCTGGGTAGCAGTTCCTGGGCCCAAAGCCTCTCTGCCTCTGAGGCCAGGCTGCAGGCTAGCCACTCTGTGCCATGGTAGACTCTCCACCCAGCAGCCAGAGCAGCCCCTGGCAGCCAAGGAGAGATAGTGCAGCCCTTTCTGCCCTCTGCTTCCCCTAGAAGTTGATATTTATCCTCTCCCCATGGCCCTGGGATTGCCACCCCCCAACCAGCTGGAGGGATGGGCAGATGGCATGTGTACTTCAT
The DNA here is from genome assembly GCA_004027595.1 of Dinomys branickii. Lineage (NCBI taxonomy): Eukaryota > Metazoa > Chordata > Mammalia > Rodentia > Dinomyidae > Dinomys > Dinomys branickii. The sequence goes on along the minus strand of PVLD010000568.1, from coordinate 38,429 downwards.
GGTGTATACTGAAGCTTCCTGGTCACAAACTGGGACATTGGTCAAGGCCCAGCCACTGCTTGGGTACTTCCTGGAACCATGGGACACTGGACCACAGGGTGTGTAGGTGGCAGGTAGCAGATAGGGCCAGGGACCTGCCTGACAGAACTGAGGGCCTGAGAGTGTGGCAGAGCCATCTGGACCTACAGAGAAGCACCTACCCTTTAGGCCTCTCTGCCCCCAGAGAGGGCAGAGCTGGACTTACAGGCAAGTTAGGTGCAGGCTGGCACTGCCTCCTGCCTTCATTATCCCAAAGCTTTCTCCATAGGACCCCAGACCACAGATGGCTGTGTGCCAGCCTCACTTGCACCCCTCTCCCACTCCCGCCCTGTGCCTGCCTTCCTCCTTCCGGATTCTTTTGGTGAGCTCAGCCTTGCAAGAAGCAGAAAGATGGAGGACCCAAGGATTCAGAGCCCAGCTTCTCCCCAAGGGAGCCGGGGTGACCTGGAGCCTGCAGAGCTTTGGGGAGACCCACTTAGTAGGAGGCAGACGTGTGTCCCAGCTGCCAGTCTGGACAGGCTGGCTGGTCCTGAGCAGACCCTGGGTTGGGGCTCTCAGGTGAGTTTGTTTGATCTCTAAAGAATTCCTGCTGTGGCCTGTGGGTAAGTGTCTGAGAATTTCAGTGATGGCTGCAGGGAGAGGACCATGCTGGCAGCTGCATGCTGGTGGCCAGATGGCCTGAGAAGGGACCCTGTGGCCAGCGTGCTGGGCCCGGCAGGTTAATGTTTGACTAGGGCCACGTGTTTTTCCACTGGGTATTTTTATCCTCTGTACCTGGCAGTGGGTGGCTGGGCGCCCTCCTCTGTGGGCACAGGAGAGAGGGGGAGGAGGGTGCCCAGCTGGGTTGGCGTTGGACAAGGCAGGGCTGTGGAGAGGCTGGAGGGGCCAGCTCAGGGACAAGAGGCAGGGGACAGAAAAAACAAGTGGGACCTGGAACCAACCAGCTCTCCACATCCCCAGCCCAGCCCAGCCCTGGGCCTGCCTGGGCTACCACTGTCCCTATCCCTCCCCTGGGTGATAACTGGAAGGAAGAAGCAGGTAGGGAGGAGAGGTAAGAACCCTGCCAGGGGTCCACAGCTCTTCAGGGAGGTAAAAAATGTCCCCTGTGTTATCTTCAGTGTGGTGAATCACTCAGGCCCGGGACACAGCAGGGAGAGATTTCCTCCTCTCCTCCTGGGCACAGCGTGATCTCCCTTGGATGGTGGCAGTGAGTCACAGTGACAAATACCCTGCACTCACCCTAAAGCCAGTGTGATCCAGGGAAGACGGGCTGTTCCCAGGAAGCCCCAGCTAAGGGGTGGTGACTATTCTCAACTTGTAATGGTGGTTTCGTTCCTTTGCACTTGAAAGGCCTGGCACTGAGTTAAAAACACTGGTCCGGTCCCTAGATCCCTGACCCCTCAGCAACACTCCATTTCCCTTCTTCACAGTGGGCATCTGGTCTGAGTAACTTTGCTGGCTGCTCACAGCCTGGTGCCCAAGGTTCTCATCCCTCATGGTGGATTCTGGGGAGGAAGCCCTGCAAGGCTGCTCAGCCCAGCCTGGATTGATGCTATGGTGTGGGCACCAGAGGGTTTTGGATGACATTGAGTTCGAGGGTTGGGAGGATATGGATGGAGGTGGCCTGCGGCCCAGGACCTTGGAGGAGCTCTCTGGGGTCTCTGGAGAACTTCTGAGCAGCCCAAGGGTTTCCAAGGATTAACAGGTGGGGTCCCCAGGACACCACAGCACAAGCACCACCACAAAAGCAGAGCTGGGGTGGGTGCAGGAGCGGCAGGAGCGGATGTCTCCAGCTGGTGTCACTTCTTCCCCACTGGAGTACCTAGCTCGTGCCCCTGAGGTCCTGATTCCCCATCCACTGCACCCCAATCTCCCACTTCACTCAGCCCGACCACTGTGCCAGGCATGGCACCAGGGCTGTCCGCCCCCTGACACAGCTTCCCTGCCCATCAGGATGCCCACGTGGCAAGCCTCTCGTCCCATTGTAAGAATGAGAACAGTCATGATAGCAGTGCGGGACTGTTCACCCAGAGCCCAAAGCCAGTCAGTGGCCTGCCTGACATCACCTGAATCAGTCTGGCTCCAAATCCTGCTGAGCGATCACATCAGCCTTGTAGCTGGAATGCCTTTCAAATCCCCAGTTTCTCATCTCCTGTTCTGCTATAGCCCCTCACCTGCAGCCTGATGGGAGGGTTGAGAAACCTGGCCCCGCAGCCCACAAGGAAGTCCCTGGCCACAAGGAAGTCCCTCCTGGATTTGACCTTGCATGTTCCTCTATCTCACACCCTGATGGTCCCCACCTCTGTTCCCAGCCCTGGTTTTGGAGCCTGTCCTGTGGAACTGAGACGTTCTTCTGTAGCTCTGGAAGGCAGGTTGCTCCCAGGACAGGAGGGGATAGTGGCCTTGTGCCAGATCAAGGTGTTCTCTCCAGCCACCTCCCCAAGGAGCCTTGGGCTTCTGGGCCTTGCCATTTCTTCCTGGGACAGGTAGGGCATGAACCAGGAGGAAGGTGAAGTCTGTGGAGACCTTCAGAGGTCCCTGATGGCTGATGCTGCTTGAATCTGTGGGGGAACTTGAAGCTGTGCCTCTGGGGGTACCAAGAAGTCCTGGGGTCTGAGAATCCCCACAACCCCTCACACCCTGCTGCCCTTTTGGGCCACCACTCAAGGAGGAGGTTGAGCGGAGGAGGCACAGATGTCCACTCCTTCCCTAAAAGAGAGGACTCTGGTTCCTTACAGGGTGAGGGAGGGGATTTCCAAAGCCTTCCTCCGGGGCCTGGCGTGGCACCCAGAGCACCCATTTCTTAGAAGTCTGCTGCTTTCTGGAAGAGCCGTCCCCACTCTGGCTCCCAGGCTGGGCTTGGCGGGTGAATGGATCAGGTGGCTGGTGTTTGGAGAGGGGGTTGGAAACAGAGTTCAGCTCCCCATCCCAGGAGGCTGGAATTGAACTCACCCCCATCCTGAGCTCTAGGGCAGTTCCTGTCCTCTTCCTCCTCTAGACGAAGTGTCTCCTTTCTACCTGGGCAGGGCCCGGGTAGATGGAGGAAGACCCCACAAACCTCCCTTCCAGAGATGCTGTGTTCCCAGAGCCCAGCTTGCTTAGGACTTATGGCCAATGGCAGTCCTGGCAGCTAACACTGCTTAGGCACTTCCAAAAATGTCCCCAAATGAGGTGCTGTCATAGGATGACAGAAGACACCCACCATCTGCCCAGGAATCCCGTATGATCACGTACAAAGCATACACCACTGAGACCTAGAGAGCCTGAGTCATTGGCTCAGACCTCATGGCAAGGAAGCAGCAGGCAGGGGTGGAGCCCAGGTACCTAGAAGAGCTGAGCCGGTGCCTGCTACCCTGCACCGTCAACCCAGAACCACTAAATGCATGTGACGCTTAACTTAGACTTCACTAAAACCCAATGCGATCTCAGCTGGGGTCCTCAGCTATAAGGGATCTTGGAGACCAGTGTCAGACACACAGAGCAGTGGGGACATGCAGCCCTGCCGATGCCTGCAGGAAGTCCTGGCAAACAGCACCGGTCCACACTCTTCTGCCTTGCGAGTGTAGACATGGAGTGCTGGAAATCATCCTCCCCTTGATAGACTAAAATAATAATTAACGATAATGATAACAGAGGCTACAATTTACTGAGTGCTTCTTCGTGCCAGGCGCTGTGCCAAACCCCTAATCCTTACCCAATCCCTGGCTCTGGAAGGTTACCTGGGGTCACAGGAGCCGGGAAGTGGAGCCAGGTTTGCCTGACTGGAGTCCATAGCTCTCCTGCCCTCCTGCCCGCCCCCTGCTGAGCCCCCTGGGGCTTACAGTCCCTGGGGGACAAGGTGGAAGGCAAGCTCAAGCATTTAACAAGACCAGGGATTAGATAAATCAGCACATAATTAACATCATCACATTTCTCTAAGGCCGCTGACAAGAACATTGTGCTAATGAGGTCAAGGGTTTGGTTTTGAGCCCTCTGAGTCTGGACGCACTGGAGAAAGCTTCTTTGCTCCTGCCCTGTGGGCCCCTGGGGTATTGGCCCCAGGATAGGGACATTGGCTGAGGTTTAGGCACACCCAGGACTACTATGAAGGCCTTGAGCAGCGAGGTGCCTGTCAATTACCGCCAGGAAGAGGCGGGCCCAATGCTAGGGGGTGTGTCCTCTGGATGGTAGGATCCACAAAGGGATGCGAGGAGATGGAGGAGCCTGGGGAGAAGCAGCAGAAGATAGAACAGGGCTTATCTGAGACTCGCTGGCTCTGAGTCAGCGATGGGTTTTGCAGGGGAGATCTGTCTTAGTATCCTGTAAAGGTTCCTCTGTTGTAGGGTGTGTTACTGCCATTTCTGTCATCTTCTACTTGGAACCTGGGAAGATAAACCCACTGAGTGGTAAGACAGGCAGTTTGTTCATGTGTGAGACAGGCAGGAGCCTGTGAGGTGATGAAGGTGCAGTGACCACCATAGGGCCAGGCGTTGGGTGGTCTCAGTAGATGAAAGTTCATTTAAATCACCCTTTCCACTCAGCGGTAGAGCACATGCTTAGCCTGCTTGAAGCCCTGGTTGAAGCCCAGCACTGGAAGAAATTCTCACTCTCCTTTAAGTAGCTTTCTCCTGGGTTCCTGCACCACTACTTACTCTGACAATGTAAGCACTTTGCCATAGCTGTGACCTGGTAGCTGGCTGTATAAGACAGAATAGACCATGCAATCTTTTTTTTTTTTTTGAATTGGGGATAGAACTAGGCTTTGTGAATGTTAGGCAAGTGTTCTATCACTGAGCTACATCCCCAGTTATTTTCATTTTATTTTGAAACAGGATTTCACTGAGTTTCTCAGGCTGGCCTGGAACTTGCAATCCTCTTGCCTCAGCCTCCTGCATAGTGGCATCACAGGCATGTACCACCATGCCCAGCCATGCTATACAGTAATGACCAATTAACCTGAAATCTCAGTGGACAAGCACCAAGAGGTCTATTTCTGGCTCACGATCTTTGGTCAAGGCAGGCTGGCAGGGGCTGTACCCCAAACAGCTGCTTGGGCCCTGGATAGCGGAGATGACCATCTTCAGATCATTGCTTCTGTGGTTGCTGCCTCAGGGGAAGAAAAAAAATAAGAAGACTGGGAACACTGGGAATTTGAGGAGCATTCAGTGTCTCTGCCACTGTGTGATCAGAATGATGGACATCTAGGAAACTGATGACATCAATGCTAGTAAGGACAGAGACCCACAGGAATTTCTCTCCACTGCCTGGGGTGTGGGAGAAAGGATAGAGGGGCCCTTGGCAAGACTGTTGGGCAATTTCCTGCAGAAGTGAGTGCATTTTTCCCAGCAATCCAACAGTTGTGTTCCTAGGTATTTATTCAACTGGCCCTGAAACTTGTGTCCATGTGAATATTTATAACACTGAGTTACTCAGAACTGCCAAAAATATAATTGCCGAAAGTAACCAAGATATAGTTTAATAGGTGAATAGACAGAGAACAGAACAGCCACACAATGCAGCCCATGTAGCAATAAAAAGTGTGTGCTGTTAAGCCATACAAAGACATGTGTGAATCGATCGATCGATCAATTGATTGATTACAGTATTGAGTACTGAACCTAGAGCCTTCACACTGAGCCACATCCCTAGCCCCACCTTTTTACTTTTTATTTTGATAAAGGGTTTAGCCAAGTTGATAAGTTGCCCAGGCTGAGTTTGAACTTTTGATCCTCCTGCCTCAGCCTCCCAGAGTTCTGGGAATGAGTACATCTTAAAGTCATATCACTAAAAGAGACAGAAGCCAGTCTGCAAAGCTACATATGATATCCATTTCTATGACTTTCTGGGAAAGGCAAAATCATAGAAATAGTAAATAGATCAGTGGTTATCAGGGGTTGGATGATGTTGACAAAGAATCGAGGTGCATTATAAGTATCAAGGACCCCACTGAAGGGCATGGGGTGGGGCAGAGAAGATGCTGGCCATGGGAATGAGCAGGGTCTGGAAGGCTAAAGGCAGAAGGCACTGCATGAACCCTGTTTTCTGGCTGAGTGTCTTTGCTATGATCTGCAAAGGTTATTTGAAATCAGGTTGAATGAATCATGCAATTATCAAATTGAGTTCTTAAGGGGTTGTATTTTGACGTGGTGAGTTTAATTTATTTTATAAGCGCCTGTCAAGGAAATCCCAGAAGAGCCAGGTAACCACCTGTGGCAGAGGCAGGAGGATTCGGAGTAGGTTCCCCTGCGTAGAGGCTGTGGCAAGGGAGAGAAATCCGAGCTGGGGCAGGGCAGGTGAAGACGAGCTTTTTTATCTTTTATATTTTGCACTTGTTGATGTAATTAGTAAAACATCAAACAAGAACAAAACTTCCCGAAACAGAGGAGCAGGGTTAGAATCACTGTCTCCCACAAGGGACTTCTTTGAACGATAACCTTGTTCGTGTGAATAAACTCCGGGTGTTTTTTACTTTAAAACAAAACAGAACAAAACAAAAATCCACCTGACCCCTCTCTGACCCAGCCTAATAGAGGACATGCTGTCCCTTGGTCCTTGGGGCATGCAGTTGCCCTGGCAGAGTGGTGCACAGGGTGGAACATGGGTGTCAGAATCCGTGCCCCTTACCAGCACTGAAGCCCTGAGAGCTGACCCAGGCTTAGTTCTTTCCTGGCCTTGGTTTCCTCATTCCTGTAACAGGGCCACTGTTCCCACCTAGGGGGTGGCAGTGGGAATTGGAGAAAATGTATTCAAGCTACAAGCCCAACAGTGTGGCAAAAGCCTTTGATTATCAGTGGTGGCCCTTATCAAGAGCCTGGGGTTGGCCACAGTGGCCTGGTTTGGGCTTTGCAGGTGGCCCATAGACCAAGCAGCTCAGGAGGGCTGTCCATGGGTGCTCAGCATGAGGACGGCAACAGGGGTTGCAGAGCCAGACCAGGAGGCTGGGCCGAGCCCTGTGTGAGGTGGGGGAGAGGTGGCCTGAGGCCAGGGTCTGGGCCTCCATCTTCAGAGCCAAGGTCCAGAGGGCAGAGGCATGTTCTTCCCTGTGGGCTTGGCTTCTTTCGGCAAGCTGTCTTCTGCCTCAGTTTCTCCCTCAGGGCCTGGGATGGAGATGGGCCCCTTGCACTCTGGGGATAATCGGGGGAAAAGCACCTATTTATTTAAAAAGTCCTCTGCAAGCTGCCAACAAACAAGGGCCAACAGAAGACTAGGCCTTTGTTGTTCTGCCTGCTTACCATAATTTCAAAACAGTTTTCTGGCCTGTGGGAAGATGCTCTCCTGGGCTTGAGGGGCCCCTGGGTGGGTGGCAGCAGGAAAGTGCCAGACTCTTGCCAAAATAAACCCAACTCCTCCCCATCCCCGTCAACAGAGTGCCCACCCCACACGGCCGGGGCTTCCTGGGGCCACTGGGCCGTGGCTGTCGTAAATAGTTTAACTGTGTTTATGCAGCAGTAACATGCGTGTTACCTTTCGCAGTGGCCACATTCCAGAGGGCAATCTTGGGTGATTTACCTCTCCCCACACAGCAACCTGTCCCTGCAGTGGGTGGGTGGCCTCTGGGGCCCAGCTCTGTGGTCCCAAGGGGCTGTTTTGAAAGAGTTGCCTGGCACAAGAGATGTCATGTCCCCACCTTGCTCTGCCCACCATGCGTGTGTGTTTCTCAGAGGAGCCTAGGCTGCTGTTGTGGGCTGTGGTGCACCCCCCCACGCCATGTACGAAACCAGCCCATTGTGTTCATGGTGATAGATGGACAGATAGACAAATGGACAGGTGGACGGGTGGAAGTGGGCTCACTGTGCTCTCTGCTAGCCCTGGAGCCCACCCAGTGGCAGCCAGGATAAAATGACGGCTAGCCTTGGTGAGGCTCCTCTGAGGTTCCAGGTACTATGTTCTATGCCTTAGCCCCTTTTAGCAAAACCAAGGCGGGGAGAGGTCCCCCATAAACATGCTGTGAGTGGAGCGTGTGCAGCATGCCCCGCCACCTCTACTTGGCCCGCCAGCCCTGGGCCTCAACCCTGCAGCTTTGGCCTGGATGGGGCTAAACCTGCTGGAATATGGAATCCAGGGAGCAGGGAACGGCTGAGTAGAGTCATGGACCTCCCACTTGAGCTGTGTGTGCACAGGGTCAGGGACCTGTCTTCCACACACCTGTGAACAGCTCCCCTGCAAGAACACTGTCTGCATAATACATGTCTATGCACATGCGTGTGCACACAGGCTTATACTCCTGGTCCAGAAGCATACCCGTGCATGTACATCCCACCCACATCCCTGCAGGAACACACACAGGTGTACACACCCAAGCTCACACATGTGGAGCGTGCCCTGCCACTTTGCTAGCCAAGAACACCCTTCGTTCCTGGGCATCCAGGAAGCAGAAGTGTTTCCTGAATTCCCTTCTGCAGACTTAAATTGGGGGGCCCTGCAGGAAAGGCCCAGAGCCAGGGGACACAGACATCCCTGGGGCCCAAGTTGGCCCAGGGACTCTGGGCTCACAGGGACTCCAAGATCCTCTCTGAAGATTCTGTTCCCACCTCTGGAGGTCGAGCTGCTTACCTCGTCCCAGTACTGCCAGAACCTGGGCTCTCCTGCAGCTCTGAGGTCTGGGGTGGCTACGCAGAGACTCTGGATGTAGAGCATAGGCCCCTTCCTCAACACGCAGTAGAGCTGGGGCAGTGTCCCCAAATAGCCAGGTGAGCCTAACCCCGAAAGCCCACTGGGCTGCGTATACATGGCTGGCAAAAGGGTTTCCCTGATGCCCAGTGCTGATACTAGGCCTGTCATGGATCACATGGGGCTGCACCTAGCCAGTGAGGGGCCAGACCTTGGGCACAGTGTCACCTGCCAACAGCTGCGCAAGTAGCCCACTGGCTAGGACCAACTTCAAAAATGCAAGGCTAAAGAGCCCACACTTGGTTTAACACTTGCTTTTGCTATCTTGAAATTCTTCCTTATTTTTGAGCAAGGGCCCTGCAAATTCTGTAGCCCCTCAACCATAGGCAGAGGCTCCCTATGGGTGAGGCTTTCACGGCCTCCTGATGCCAACTTCCTGCATTCCTGTGTGCCCCTGCTCTGGGCTGGCCTGGGCCACGAGATGTGGGCGGCTGTGGTTTCCCAGTGGCCACAGTGCAGCCGCAGCGTTTGAAGACGTACTTCAGGGCTATCCTCAGACTGTGTTCCTCCTGTCGCCCGGTCTGCGGTTGCCCTTGCTGAATCCCACCCCATAGTCGCCTGCCTGCTGCCACCAGGGCACAAGAAACCCATGCCAGCCACGGGCTCTGAGCCCATGGTACATGCTCAGCCCTGCCCACCTCACCAGCAGCAGCTCTAAGCCTCAGCTATGAAATCGAGACTCAGAAGTCCTCCCTGAGGCAGGGGTTGGAGATCGCTGGTGGACAGTTTGTGTCCCCCAGATGTTCACGCATTGGAGGTGTGGTCTCCAGTGAGACCATGTGAGGGGTAGTAGGGCCACTAAAAGTGGTGCCTGATGGAAGGCGATTAAGCCATTGGGTGCCACCCTCAGAAGGGGTTAATGCTGGTCTTCCAGAGTGAGCTACTATAAAGAGCAAATCTGACCCCCGAATCTCTCGACTCCTGTCTCATTGTGCAGTTTCCTCCACACACTTCTGTGGCAGCGTGAAGCCATTGCCATGAGCCCCAAACCTCAGGAACTGTGAGCTGAGTACCTTTTTCCTTTGTAAAGTTCTGGCCTTGGGTATTTGGTTATAGCAATAGGGACCAGGCTGATGCACCTGGTAACCAGCCTAGCACTCCATGGGGACCTGAGAGCACTTAGCTTCAGCGGTTCCTGAGGGCAGTGTTTATTGAGTACCTATGAAGAGCTGCAAGCTTCTCTTCCAGGAGGGCAGAGCCTCAGCAAAGCCTGGGCAGCTGCAGGCAGAAGCAGAAAATACTTAACTGGTGAACAGACAGAATGTTGGGGTATAGCCTCAAATGGGGAAAACAAGGCCTGAGTGGAGTCTGGCTCGGGTGTCTTGTTCCCGGAGCACACTGAGAGCAGGTGGGCAGCCTTGATGTGGCTTGGCTATCAGCCTCTGCCCTCCTGCCAGCCACGCCCCCTGCAGGCATGGGAGCGCCCATGTTCCCTCTCCTCCCCCTCCCCCCCACCTGTGGTCCTCAGGGCTCTGAATTATTCAGCCTGGGAACAGGCAGTGAGTGAGTCTCTTGTCTGCCCCAGGCCTCGAAAATAGATTATGTTTTTTTATTAGCGGTCCCTTGTTAACTCATAATTGCAATCATGTAACATTTAATAGTGGCACAAAGCGATCCCCCTTGCTGCCTGGCAATCATTCATTAGCTAACAAGATGGAGTGGCTCATAAAAAAGGGCTGTTAAAAAAATTCCCGAGAAACGGAAAGCAGGAGGTGATGCAAGCCCTGGTTAACAAAGGCCGGGGGACTAGGAGAGGCGGAGCGGGGAGAACCCAGCCCGATCAACCACGCGGAGCCCTCACCCTCCTCCTGCCCTCCTCCCCGCCGCTGCCGTTGCCGGGCCTGACTCAGAGCAGCCAGGATGTGTTCAAAATCGAGCAATGCAATTAGGAGCTTGCATCATGCGCTGATTATAAATTACAATGGGCACAGAGAGGGTGGATGGAGGAGCAGGGATTAGATGGGGTAACTTGATCCCAGTGGCACAGGGGTGGGGAGACCGTTCAGCCATTCGGGGATCCCAGTGGCCTCTGCCTACCTAAAGAGTCACAGGACAGCAGCAATAAGCCTCCCTCAATGCCTGCTTTGTGTGGCCCAGGATAATGATTTACTAACTGCAGGAGTCGGGAGGTGTGAAAGAAGATGGCTTTCTTAGCCCCCATTGTCCCCTGGCTGGAATGTCTCTCCGCCCGCCCCACTGCACCTGTGCACACGGTACAGGATGGCCCAGGTGAGGAGGGTCCAGGTGAGGAGCCCTCTCGGGGGGCCGCACCACTAAGATCTAAGGTGCTGAGCAGAAGGGTGAGGAGACCCAGTCAGGGGTGACTGAGACTTAGCAAACAAAGTGACCCCCAGCTTTTCTCCAGCAGTGGAGGTGGGGAAGGCAGGTGCTCAGAGCCGATGACAGACAGTACCGTACTGGGGGCTGGGCCCGTGTTCATCCCCAGTTTTTCTCCTAGAGGCTCTTGGCTGGGCCTTTGTTACAAGAACAGAAATGACATGTACAACCTCTAACGTCCAGCTGGGAGCTTGTCCTGGTTGAGGGTGAGCTGTTTTTTCCAAAACTGAATGCACTGGCCAGCTCACCTGGCATCTGGGAGACCCAGGTGTTGGGTCTGGCAGCCCTGGCAGACCTGCCACTGGGCCATGAGCAGGAGTCAGACCCAGCTAGGCAGAGAAGGTGGACAAGGCAGGGGCTACGGCAAATGGAGACGAGGGTGGCGCCGTGCCTAAGCGCACAGGACGCACCCTTTACTTCCTCCTGGTATACGTCTTGGCCTTTCCAAACAGTCTTTACTCCACAGTGTTTTCTTAGCAGGGCTGCGCTGGAGTGCAGGAAATAATCTCATTAACTGTATTATTGCTGTGGAGGCAGGACAAGGGGATAGATTTGCCCGTAAGTTCAATGAACTCAGCTCACTTAAAAGGCAAACCACAGAACTGAGACAAGTGCCCTGTAGCAAATTTTCCTTGAGCTCAGCCTGGCCCCAGCAGAGTATAGGAGAGATCCCGAGTATGGGAGCGATCACAGTACCTGGCCTACAGCCACTCGGGGGTCTCCTATCTTCTCTCTGGGGCTCAGGTTTCTGGAGCAAACTAAAGGACCTGGACAGAAGCAGAGGCAGAGGCAGAGGCAGAGGAATTATCAGCAAGTGTAGAGTTGGGGGTACCTGGGATTGCTCCCCTGACTGACACACAGGCCTCCTTCTTGGCTCCTGGGGCCCTTTGCCTCTCAGCAGCCACAGGACCTTGCTGAAAATTGTGCCCAATCCTGTTTTGCCCCGGCTCCCAGCCCATCAAAGGCACCTGCCCCCAGCCAGGGACCAGCAGGTTTTGCCCAGCCCTGCTCCCTCTCCGGCGACTTCCCTCTGGATAGCTCAAGTCACGCTAACGTTGGCTGAGGCTCTGGGGGCAATTTTACACTTCCACTTAGGTTCTTTAAGCAACCCTCCCATTTTCAGTCTTCACTAGGACCCACATCAGTGTCACCGCCTCCCAGGAGCCCCCTGGGCCCATCTGTGCCCCCTCCCTAGCAGGCTCTGTCTCAGCAAGTCCTTAGGTGCCTGGGGAGGAACTGGCCCAAACACAGTGCTCGCAGGTGACTTTCCTGGCTGCTTTTCTTGCACCAGGAAGAGACAAGTGTAGCCTGAGGCTAGTGGCTGGGAGGATGACTTCAGGAAATCATGTTACTCATCCACCCGTGACTAGGTGTTCGGGGAGGGGCTGCGTGGGGAGGGTCTGGTACCCTCCCCTTGCAGGCCCTGGGGTAGGGTTGGGAGAATGGTGACTGACCTCCAGATGGACACCCAGGACCTACCCCAGCAGAGGGGGCTGCCCTGTCTGCTAGGCCCCCCTGGAATCAGCACCTGAGGACCGCAGGGCTGGGGGAGACAATGGTTTCAGGAGGGGCACCTGTCAGGCGCTCTCAGCTCGTCCCTTTGCAGGCAAGGTGACCAACCTTGTGCCCCCATCACCAAGCAGGTGACCACTGTGCTTCTGTGTCAGGATGACATTAGATCACCAAGTCATGACCTCACTCAGGCGGCTGGCCTTGGGTCCTGTCTGCTTCACGCTGAGAGCCAAAATAACAGCAGAGACACAGCTGCCTGATGCCCTTCTTGGCCACAGCAGGACAGGTGTGGGCTCTCTAGGGGGTGGGCAGGAAGCAGGGTGCAGACACGGGGACAGACCTGCCTAAGGCCATAGCTTGTGGGGCCAACTTAGGCCCGTGAGATGCACCCATCCTTCCTCCCCACCGGGGGACTAAGCCGTGCATGTGTTTGGTCTCCCAGCATGCAATGTAGATGGGGACATGAAGAAAATAACTGCATGTGTTAGGCACCTTCAGCATACCTGGTGCAGGTTTTAGCACTTTATTTGCATTCATTCAGAGGGCAGTATTTGAGTGCCCAGGACCTGTCATAGGTGCTGAGGACAAGCCTACAGAGGAGGCCAAGAGAATAAATAGAGTGGACTGTGGAAAGCAGGGGCAGCCAACTTCCAACTTTTGGATGTTTGAACAGGGCCCTGAGAAAGCAAGGAGAGGGCACCCAGGACACCTCCAGGCCCTGTGACAACATCCAGGTGAGCACTTACTGTCTCTACTCTAAGGATAAGGACAGTCACTCCTAGGTCTGTCACCAATGCTTGCATTCCTCCCACTGCGTTCCCATGATTGACCCTGCATAGAGCATAGTTTTTTATGTTTGTTTGTTTGTTTTATTTTTAATTCTAAGTCCCCAAGTGAGTTGGAGCAAGACTGAAAAAAAAAAGTCAAGCCTGATGGTACACGCTTACAATCCCAGCACTCAGGAGGCTGAAGTAGGAGGACTGTCATGAGTTTGAGACCAGCCTGGGCTACGTATGGAGACTGTCTCAAAACAAATTAATGAACAACAACAAAAAAGAGTGAAAAGGACCCATGGACCTTTTGCCTACAGTTGCCAACAGCTGGTAGCACTAGGGGGAAAGGGCTGGGTTTGTGTTCTGGGCCTGGGGATCCCCCTCTCTGGCCAGCATGTGGAGATGAATTGGATTCCCCAGGGTTACCTCTGTGTGTTTTGGGGAGTGTTTCTAAAGCTCGCGGCACCCCAGCATAGATGCTCATGGCTCCTGAAGGCAGAGGCAGCAGCCCATGTTTGAGTCGAAGGGCCTGGCTCATCCTGACACTGGCGTGTGGCGTCTGGCCACCCACACAGACCTCAGGCAGACAGAAGTCCAGGAGTCAAGAGCCAGGCTTGACCCAGGACAGCTGGCTCTTGTGGAGAGGCTTCTCCCACAGCCCCGAGGAAGCTGGCCCAGGAGTGGCCAGTCGAGTGGTGAGTGGCCCAAGGACAGGCCTGAGCCTGGGTCCCCTGATGGCTGCAGCTGGTCCCAGGACCACCCCAAGAGACAGAGGCTACCGAGGCCCCCAGAGACCTATGGCCCAGGGAGAGGGATATTTTCTCAGCAGGATTTATGTATATGTGCGTGTGAGTGAGTGTTTAACAAGGAGGAGGCCTGCGCGACTTCTGAGCCTGGAATTTATACAACCCCTCGTTGGCGGCTGCAGTTTATCTTGAGCAAAAGAATAATAAACTCGGTTGACAGGATGATGTATTCAAAGCACCCTCTGTCACAGCGCAGAGCCCTGCCCGCTGTTAGGATGTCTGGCATGGTGGGGACCCTGTTATCGAGTGTTTAGCTCCCGTGGATTGTCAACAACACATTGTTTGCAGGCTCGGGCCAGGCGGAGATGGGCCGGGGCTGGGTGAGAATGGGGGTCTGGTCACTGCCAGGCGGGGGTCAGAGAGGTTGCTGCCTTTGATGGAAGCCCAGACTGGTTCAGCCCAGCCCCCTCTGGCTGCCCAAATTCTTTGTCCTTCTACCTGGGGAACAGATTCCTGCCCGCTGCCCTTGACGCTGGGACAGGGCCAGGCTAGGACCTCAGTGTACCCCACAGTGTGGGGCAACCATCCCCACACTGTGATTTCCATTTCTTCCTAATGAAATGCAGAAATGAGCATCAAACCACAGCTTGAAAATAAACATGTGAATCTTGAAGGGTGGCTCAGGGGCAGAGTGCTTACCTGGCATGCGCAAGACTAGGGCTTCTGTCTCCAGCCCTAAACTGAATGAATGAACCTTGCCAACCTGCTAATCCTCAGGGTGAGAGAAGCCATCCTGGCCCCAGGTCCCCAACACACATGCAGCAACCTCCGACCCATCTGATGTGGCCTATGAGAGAGAACCACATTGCTTATCATCTGATTCATAAGCTACACATCGCAGCCACACTGTTAGGCAAACACTGAACACTTGGAAGGAGCAGATGAATTCAAATCATCTTTTTTTTTTTTTTTTAATTTCCCTCCAAGCAGCCTCATCCTCTTTTCCTGGAAGTCCATTCTCTGACCTAACCCTGGGCTGTCTTGTTTCAATTCCAGCTGTTCCAGGAGAGTGCTTCATGCCTGTCTAGTTCCCATTTCCCTTCTGGTCTGGATTTCTGCTCCTGGCTCTTCCTTGCACCAGTCAAGTGCTTCCTCTCCCCCAGCTCCAGGACCTCTGCTTTTTAGGGGAGTGCATATGCTTGGCCTGCTCCTAGAAACCAGGGTGACACTCCCGGCCCCAGGTGACTCAGGGACAGTGGCAGAGACAGGGAAGGAAGGGAGGTCCTGGGCTCAGGGACTGACATGCAGCAGGCTGTACGCCAGGTGTCAATATGAAGTGTCCTCTGGTCCCCCAAACAGCCAGAATTACCTCCATTCTCTAGATGGAGAAACTAAGGCTGGAGAAATTTCAGTTTCTTACCCTCCTGCAGGCTGCAGAAGGAAGAAGTGGGCTCAGCAGGTTTGGCTGGCCCCAGGGCTTCCCTTGAGCGCCTTGGAGCAGAAACAAATCCTTCCAGAGCTCAGGATCCAATAATGGGACTGGTGGGGTGCAGTCCCTAGGAGAAACCAGGCAGGCAGGGAGGGCGGGGAAGGCAGTAGAGGCTTGCAGACCAGGGAAGCCCATGGCCAAGTTGGGGAGGGGCTCAGATTCGAGCACAGGATGCTGTGAGACTTCTCAGGCTAGGCCAGGGCTGCCCACAGCAGGCACAGGTCTCCGCAGAGCCTGGTGGGACTCCATGCTCATTCTCTCACATAGCTGTCACTGCTCACCCAACCGCAGCATCCATGATTGGTCAAGGAGTCAAGACCCTCAAAGTCTGGCAGCAGACAGTGTGGGCCCCACCCATCCATCCACTTGTCCATCTATCTGTCCATCTGTCCATCTATCCACCATCTATCCATCCATCCATCCATCCATCCATCCATCCACTCATCCATACATCTATCCATTCATCTGTCTGTCTATTCCAGTACTGAATGCCTACTGTGTGCAAATCTATACCTGTCCTCTGGATCCACAGATGGGGGGAAAAGCAGGCATACACCTCAGAACCATGTGGCACTGTGCCCTTGGGACTCCATAGACCATGGAGATGAAGGGGACCAGCCCCTATCTGCAGCTGGATCAGGCTGCCTGAGGGCAGAGGTCAGTCCTCCCACTGGCACAGATCATGAACAGAGATCAGAAGGCCAGTGCTGCTGGGCCTCAGAGGGAAGCAACCATGCCTTTGAATGTATGTTGATTCATTTTCAAATTCCACCCTTCATCTGGTATTGAGCATCCTTTGTGAGCCGGGCAGGGTTGGAAACAACAGGAAGCCCTTGGAGGAGGTAGGGGCTCTCTGTTCCCCCTGTGGGGACAGACAGACCTGGGGTGGACTGCAGTCCTGGGGAATGAGCAGTGATGGCAATGAGGGCTGCTACCTCGGGTAGGTAGCAGGGTCCCATGGGAAGTGGCACCTGGGGGCTAGACCACAGAAAGAGGACCCATGGGGTGAGGAGGGGGGCCTGGAAGGGTAGGGTCACTCCAACAGAAAGACTTGAGCTCTGTCCAGTCCACACTGCAGGCCTTTGGATAATGAGGTTTACAACAAAGAGCATCACGGTTGGAACACTAAAGCCCTGGTTTTCATGTGTGCACGCCCCTGGGCTGGATTTGCATGCCCATCTGCATATGATTGCATGAAGCCTGCTTCATCCATACTCATCTCAGGCATTTTGATGTGTGTCTTGTCTCTCTCCCAGCTGGCTGTCCCCATGCTTTTTTCCCACCTTGGAAATATTGGATGGAGTGGGGACCCTGCTCAGCGTTCCTTGGAAGCGAAGGCTGCCCAGGAGAGGCAGTCAGTGTGCCTAACCACACCGTGCTCCAGTCCCTGGAGATCGCCGACCACACTGTGTTCTGGAGGCTTGGAATAGGAGTGGCCTGGGGACTGTCACCGGGAGAGCAGCTAATGGGGTGATGAGAGAATGTCGCCTACTAGTCTGGGGCGGTCGCATGTGGCCGCCTGACTGACCAGAGGGCAGGACCTGGGTGGGGCTGGAGACGCCTGCAGGGCCTGGTCCAGCTGCTCCGCCTGCAGTGCACACCCCTGGGAGCGCACATGGGCACTTGGGGTACATGGAGAAGAGATCTGACTTGCAGATCAGGGCAACCTGCAGTTGAGGACAGAGTTGGGAGCACTCAGTGACTCTAGGCATGTTCCCTCTGCTCTCAGAGCCTCGGTTTCCCCTCCTGTGCCAGGAGGTACAGTGCTGGTGTTTGCAAAAGCCCATGGACAACCTGAACTCCCCATCTGGTCCCCAGAGGGGATCCTCATGTCATGGAAAGGCTACTGTCCTCCCTGGAACTCTCCACTTGCCCAAATGTTGTTGGGACTGCAGGCAGCACACCCAGAGGCTGACAGATGTAGTGATAAGCTAGGTGCAACCAGAAAGCTGCAGGCCCCTCTCAGCCCATCCTGCTCTCTCTGTGCAAGTGGGGAATGACAGTGTTCCTACTGCAAAAAGACAGGAAGAAGTAGCCACAGCTGCCCTCAAGGCCTCTGCCTGCCAGCCCAACCCTGGCCAGAGCTCCTGAGTCACACACACACACACACACACACACACACCCCTCCTGTCTCCTCCCTCAGGGCTGTGGGAGGTGCAGCTTGTCCCTGACAGGCTCCCTCTGGCTTGTGAGGTGGTGTGAGGGCCGCTATCCGAGATGGCTATCTCCTGCTGGTTACTCACTGTGGACGCCACAGGGCTCCAGCTTCTGCTTGTCCAGGCCACTCTCCACTGTCCCAGGGGGGCCTGGACTCTGTGACCCTCCCTGTGACTCAGAGACAGGATGGGGACAGAGAGATGGGGTGTGGGGTCCTGGGGCCTATCTCCCTGTACTGATAGCTCCCCCATATTCTCTCTCACCCTAGCGTGATAGAGTCTCAGGGGCCACACCACCCTTCACTCCAAAAGTGAAGCACTGGGCTAAGACTGGTGGTGTGTTTATCATCTCTCACGCTGCGGAGTCCTGAGGACAGCACAGCTGAAGGAAGGGGCATTGACAGGACGGCCTTGGGGATCATTAGGTCAATAAAATCATCTGCAGGACTTCAGCTACCAGTCCAGGACAAGACTTTGATGGACTATTTTCTTCCTTTGCTTTTTAAAATCTGGAGGATAGGTTGTTCACAAAAACAGATTTTTAAAGGGGGTAGGGAGTTAAAATGACCAAGACTCATACCAATACCCTGCCATGAATATGTTTATTATGTCACAAACATATATTAATAAATTTTTAAAAACAGATTAAATATAGAGATTGGGGTCACTAAAATAAATTTTTAAAAGGCTAAATTTTTTTTTTAAAAAAATTTAAAAGGAAAGGAAGACTGGAAGGGACAAAAGAAAGGAAGAAAACAATTATGTGAGAAAGAAAACAGGAAAAGAAAACAGAAGGAAAGAAAGAGAAAGGAGAAAAAAAGAGGAAAAAGAGGTTGGTGTGGTGCTAAATGCTTATAATCCCAGCACCTGGGAGGCTGAGGCAGGAGGAACATTGCAAGTTTGAGGCCAGCCTGGACTACAAAGTGAGTTCAATACCAGCTGGAGCTGCACAGTGAAACCCTGTCTCAAAAAAAAGACCAAAAAAAATTTTTTTTTCAAAAAGAGAAAAGAAGAGAAATGAAAGGGAGAGAAAGCCCCTGCAGAAGGGTTTATTTGTTCTAACTCCTCTTATCTCTAGCACTTGGCCCCCTCTGCCTGCAAGGTCTTCGGGACAAGTTGGCTTTTCTCTGGGTAATGAGCAGGTGCCAGGTCCCAGGCATGGCCCTTAGGTGCTGTGAGGAAGGAACAGAGGCTCCTCACTTCAGCAGCTGCCCTGGGCCCATGGCAGACCCGGAGACCCAGAACAGGGGATGCGGCTGCCCAGGCTCCGCAAGGGGCTCTGTCTCCCACCGTGACCCTTGGCCTGGGGATGCCCACCATGCCAAGGCTATTCAGCCCTCCCACCAGCAGCCTTCTTCTCCCAGAGCCCTTCCTCAAGTGCAGCCTTTCTAGAAGTTTCTGTCCATGCCCTGCTCTCCCTGGCTCCCTGTCCATGTGTCTGTCCTTTCAACATGTGCAGCTGCGTCTCTGAGATGTGCTAGTCGTGAGAGATAAAGATCCTGGAGCTGGACTCCAGGGAAGGAAACCAGATGTCAACAGTCAATTAAAGCCTTGTGGGGTGAGCGTGGCTAGGCCCCTCCCCCACACCTGCACCCGGCAGGTCCAGCATCACCCAGGGCCTGCTGTGTGCTCTCAGCCTGCCTCCTCCTCCCCAAGGAGCTGAACCCGGGCTGGAGGCCTTAAATCACTTGCCCAAGGCCTCAGCTTGTGAGGGTCAGAACTGAATGCACACCTTGTCTGGGCCCAAAGCTCAGCGCAAAGCCACTTAGCACCCAGCCTTCCCTGGAGTTTCTTAAGCCTCCTCCCTACCCCTTCCTCTCCTGAAGGAGACAGTCCACTGCCTACCAGCTGAGCTCAGGGCTCAAACCTCCCCTCAGCAGCCTCTGTCTCCCAGGGCCCTTCCTCCAGTACAGCCTTTCTTGAAGCTTCTGCCCAGCTACTGGAGGAAGTGGCTGACACCTGGGCCCTCCCATCCAGCTCTTCCACCCCAGCCTGCAGCTGTGAACTATCCCCACGGACAGTGGCACTGGCTGGCCTGACACCTCTCCCCACCAGGCGCACACAGGCCCAGAGTGGGGCTCCAGGAGCAGGAATGGGCACTGAGGGCTGGCCTAGGGCCAGTGTCAGAGAGGCAAGAGCAGGGATTCTGCCCATAATGACGGGACCAGGGAGAGCATCCCTCGGCCCCTCTGGGAAGTCTGTCTCCCACGGGCCAGCCTCAAGCCTTGGTTTCCTCTGTGAGGCTGGCAAGGAACAGCCACAGCTGGGGATGGTTCTGGTTTGGCTCTGTAGGCCCCAGGAGCTCACATTATGCCCCTCACTGGGGAGTTTAGCAGGGCTCTGCAGACAGGGGACGTTGTGAGGTGTGAGGAAGACATAGAAGGAAAGGAGTTAAGAGCAGATGACGTGCCCTCAGGAGCTCGCTGCGTCCTGGGCTGGCTCTGGGTATGCAAGGTTAGCCACAGCATGGGCCATGCTGTTGGAGGTCCCAAAGCACATGTGGCCAGCGTCTAGGCAGAGCAGGGGCAGCGGGATGGATGAACAATCACAGCAGAGGCAGAACCAGAGGACCAGGTCTGTGCTAGGGCCGCCTACCAAGCATGACCTGTGACCAGGCAGGGAGGTTCCTGGAGGTCAGGCTGCACCTGGCTAGGGCCAGCCTCCGTGAGATGTGCTCGTTGTCAGCAGTCGCTGTCCTCCTGGTGTGGAGACTGTAATTCAGGACCTTGGGGACAGCTGCCATGGTGAAGGCTCCTCGAACCTTCTGAGCCTCCCCCATCAGTCTGGAAGCCCCGCTAGGACTGGAAGGACGGGGACAGAGCTGAGGGCAGTCCTGGCCCAGCACCCAACAGCTGGAGAGGAAGTTGAGACAGAGACGGGGGAAGCAAGTCCCCACTGGGGAGGCCTTGTAGGATTGGAACCTTCCTGTTCCCCTGGCCACCCAGGTGTAACGGGCCTCGCTGAGCCCAGGACTCCCTGTCAGGCCTGCAGCCCCGGGCCCAGAGCGTGCACCCATGAGGGTGTGTCCCCATGGACGCTTGCCTATTGATTCACCTACATGCACGCGTGTGTATATGCCTGTGCAGGCCATGAATGCAGAGACCCCAGGAACTCACGGACTTGGCCTCCCTTCCTTCCTAAACCGCAAGGCCGCTGGCCGGCCTCAGGTCTTGGTTTCCTCAAGGCCGCAGAGGCTAATGAGAAACAGACTCAGCTGCCTGCGGGGTGGGTGGCCTGGGGACCGAGGGTTTGAGAGCCCAGTATCCACTTGGCTCCTGAGAATCCCAGCACTTTCTCTCTCGTGAGGGACCCATAAGCCATGCAGGTGAACTCTGAGCTGGGTGCTGCCTACCCTGCCATTGCTGTGACAGGGAAGGTAGGGGAACAGTCACCAAGTGTTCTTTGGTGGATGAAGGAACCAGTGGCCTGGAGGACCTGGCCCATCCCCTGTGCAAGGAGCCTACTCCCTTCCACAGAGGACTCAGACCCTCCCAGCCTGGTGGCTCAGAGGGTGCCCTAGAGCCAGAGGATGGGCAGGGTGGTGCCTGCCCTGCGCTCCTTTCCAACCCCCGGCCAGACCCTCAGGCCCCTGCATCTAGGTCTGCTACAGGCTGACAGCCAGGAGTCTTTAGGAAGATTCCTAGGCTTGTCCCCGAAAGCCCTGACCAAGCAGAACAGGGCGAGCTAGGATCTCTGCCAGAATCACCCCAATACAGAACAGGGGCATGTTTGACAGAAATTAGGTTCTGGGGACATAGGTTTGAATTTCCACCCAAGTTTTCCCATCCTTGAACTGGGACTGATAACAGAAAGTGTCATACATGGTAGAAACAAAACTAATAATGACAACAGGTGAGTGTCACCCAGCTGTGGCTTTGTGCCAGTTCCTGTCTGCCATGACAGGGCTCCTACATGGGAGACTGGGTGGGGCAGTGGGTGCAGAGCTGCAGCCCTCTGTCCCCCCCCCAAGTGAATGGCACCCCATGGGCTGCCCAGCCCGCAGCTTTCCCCAGGAGGTCCTGCTCTCCTGGGAGACACAGCCCAGAGCCCCAGAGCCAGACCTAGTCCTCCAGCCTAACTGGCTAATTGTCTGCTGCGGAAGGCTGGAGGTCTAGATGTGCCTGGCCTGGGGCCCTTAAACAGCCAGCTCCCAGACGCTCCAAGCAGAAAGGATTAACAAGCAGGCTGGGTTTGCTCATCTAAGTCCTTATCAAGGGCCCGTCCTTCAGTCCTTCAGGAAGGGAGGGCAAATGTTTTCCTTCTTCAGGCCGAGAAGCCCAGGAGACTCTGGAGAAGCGGAGAAGGGGATGGCAGCAGAGGAGGGTAGGCATGCTGGGCACCTCTCTGTAGCTCGCCTGGTCTTGTCTACTGCCTGCCTCTGGAACACAGCCTGGGCTCAAACCTGTGGGCTTGCCCTGACACCCAGGAACCTGCATTACAGATGAGGGGGTGGTACCACCGGACTCTGGGGCCAAGGCAGAGAAAGAACTCCAGGGAGATCCACACCAGGGAGCCCAGCCTGCATCTGAGAAAGAAGTGAGAGAAGGACTGGTCCCATCAGGGAGAGACACTGAGGAGGAGGAGGTCTGGGTGGAACAGGTCTGCCAGAGATGCCAGCACTGAACTAAGACAGGAGGAAGGAGGTGCCGGCCTGGAGCGGAGAAGGTGGATGGGCTTGTGCTGTGTGGAGTGAATTGCAGGGACTAGCCCAGTAATCACCCCCTACCCCAGTATCTGCTCAGCCCACTAGGCTTCTGCCATGTTTTCCAAGGTGCAGATGAGAAGCCTTAGGCCCAGGCAGCCTCAGGATCTCACCCCTTTCACACAACTGGCAATGCCAGAGCCATGAACAGTCTGCTGTGCCAGTGCCCAGCACTTCCCCTAACCTCCATTCTGCCCAATGCAGGATTATCTGAAGGACCCCAAGTCTTAATCCCTTATCTAGAGTCTCTCACCTGCCATGCTGTCCATCTGCATGGAGGGACCACATACCTCCCCCTCCAAGAAGTCCCTGACTGCCCCACACCCCTGGCCACTGCTGAATGACCCCATGTTGGCCAGTGAGCTGAGCATTGGGTCCCTGTTTCTGTGAGAGGCTGTGTGGATTAGGTTTTGGCACGGGTGCCACTCTCAGCCCTAGCTTTGAAACCTAGCTGTGCACTTTTGGACCCTCTGTGCCTCAGTTTTCCCATTTGTAAAATCAGGCTATAATAGCACCTAATTCCAAGGCCAGTTCAGCTTTAAAGACATGTTAAAGGGGTAAAATGAAGCTCAGGAAAGATATAGGCTTTCCCCAGTGTCACGGGGTATGTCTACAGCAGTGCTTGCTGGGGTATAAAGAGTGAGACCTACATCAGAAGTCCCTTGGCCATGACATGGCTGTGAATGCTCAGAGTCCAGCCCTGGAAGGCTGGAGAATGGCAGCTTCTGGGCCAAGCCCTCTCCCACCTACCTTTCCAGCCCCATACTCCTTGGGGCACCATCTCCACCTGACCCCAGTGGTCAGTCTCCGCCAAGCACAGGGCCGTGCACAACAAGCCTCCATTGTCTGTCCCGAGTGCACCTGTAGTGCTTCGTCTCGGCCGGTGAGTCAGCTCTTGGCAGGCCGGGGGCGGCCACTCCAAAGTGTCCTCAGCCTGAAAGAGGACCTTTCTTTTCCCTCTCCTCCTCCTCCCTCTCTCTGCTCTCCGTGAAGTGGTCATCTCCGCTGGGCAGCGGGGAGCACCATTCTCTGCCAGGATTTCTTGAGTCTCCTTGGTCAGGAGACAGGGTGGGGCCTGGGAAACAGAGAACAAGCACTACGGGGCTGCCCAAAGCCCCTGGACTACTGCAGGGCATCACTCATGCCCTCCAGGGCCCCACTCCAGAAGAGCATGTCGGTCAAGCCAAGAGCAACAGCCTCTTACTTACCTTGTTCTGCATCCTTGACCACCTCCACAGCCCACCCAGGTCTGAGGTGGACAGGAGGCTTTGCTCAGCATTTTTCCCTTGCCTGACTCAGAGCCTGACTTCTGTCACCTTGCACACTAGTTAGCAAGCTAGGTTCTAGAATTTGCATATGTGCTGAAAGAATCCAATCAGAATGGGGTAAAGGCTATGAAAGATACTCCCATTGAGAGCAAGAGGTATCGGATGGCAAAAGCATAAAAAATAAAAAGTGGTCCCAAGAGCTAAAAAATGGAATAAGTCTTGAGTTAACTCACAGCAGAGACAGAGCCCACAATATAGGCCTGCTGTCAGGGTACCATTGTGTTTTAATTACAGTAGGGGATGTTCTTAATAGAAAAGTAGATTAGATCAATTTCTGGTTGAGAAGCTTTGAGAGAGTATGGCACAATTTTAAACAAGGACTTCCAAAGAATATGCTTTCTTTTCTTAAATGTTTTTGATAATTGTGAGTTAACTGGAGACTAAATGATTTAGAACACAACACCCACAGAGGACAAGAAGAACTGAAAGGAGTATTTTAAAAATCTGCTTGAAGGCATCAGAGAGCTAGCAACGTGGTGAAGGATTTCCAAAGCACAACCAAGACCTAGGAAGGTAAGAATGACATTTGTGGCCTCCCAGGGTGCTCATACCTTGGGGAAGGGGGTCAATCTTTTGACAGCTTGGTGAATCCTAGCCATGCCACTGCTCCAACATTTGACTGCCTGGAAATTTCTTTTGCCAGATTAATCAGTCCACTGCCCTTAATCTCAATCTCAGGAAAAGTCTCTGGACACAAGCAAAATGCAGACAAACTTTCTGCCAAACCATAACATACATCGTCTGGAGTCCAGAACCCAGTGCAGTCTTTCTTCCCAGCAGAAACCTCCCAAACCTGGTCTTTACTGGCAGGATTTCTACCAGCCTTCTGGTCTTCTGAGCTCTGGCCAGATTCTCCCATAGAAAGGAGCTGAAGCATTCCAGCTCTACTCTTTCAAGTGACATCTCCAAACCTTTCCAAACACTTCCCAGAAGCCAATTCCAAGGGCTCTTGAACCCCATGGTCAGATATAGTCACAGCAACGACCCCACTTCCCTGGTACCAAATTCTGTTTTGGTTACTTTTCTCTCATTACTGAGTCAAAATACCTCACTCCCAAAATTAGGGAAGGAAAGGTTTATTTAGTTCACTGTTTGTGGACATTTCCGTCCATACTCAGCTGGCTCCAAGGCAGAGGACAACAGCCCATGGGGGCAGAAGACAGCAAAAACAAGAGCAAAAGGGCCAGAGTAGTGGCAAGCAGCCTCCTTCCCTCCCTTACATTGTATGCAAATCACCTGCCCTAGGGCTGGGGTAGCACTCACACCCATAATCCCAGCACTGAATCATGGATCAATCACATACTCTAAAAGCCTCTCCATGACTGCTATGTGGCCCCACTCCTAACAGGCCATGGATAGATACTGGTCTGTGGCCCAGGGATTAGGGACCCCTGGTTTATAGGACCTATCCCAGCAGGCTTGGGAGAGTATGGCACAACTTAATGTAACACTTAAGGACATGTTCCAGCTTGTTCCAGGCTTACCAGGGTGTGGGAGTTAGTAATGTCCCTCTACTTGAGCAGGGATTCACAAAAAAGGCTCTAGCCTAGGAGTTAAGGGCAAACCAGAAATAATCAGCCCAGTTTCTATTCAGTCCTCAAAGTAGCAGTAAGGGGATCCTGTACCATTAGTGCCCCAGTCACCTGGCAGACACAAACACAAATCCTCTCTCAAAAAAGATAACAACATACTCGACTCCATATCCTACAAATATATAAACACAATGCCCAATACATAATCAAATATAACCATACACATGAGGAGTCAGGTGGCATTATATTTAAATCATTGGAAATAATAAACAACAGAAGCACACCCACAGGCACTCTGTGTACTAGAGTTATCAACACAGGTTTAAAGAACAGTGTTCAAAGAGATGGAGGTGGTACTATCGCTACATAACAAATCCCCGCAAACTTAGTGATATAATCATACCAACTGTGTCGTCTCATGATCTCATAGGTCAGGAGTTCAAGAAGGGCCTGACTGGACAGTTGTCCTTTGAGGTTTCTCATGCAGTTCCTGTGCGATGCCAGGTTGAGGAGCTCCCTCTCATGCCTGATGGTTGGCACTAGGGAAGTCAGCCGTCTTACAGGATGGATGGCTTCTCCAAAGTGAGTGTCCCAGCACAGCCAGGTAGAACCACACAGCCTGCTCTGACCTGTCCTCAAAAGTCACACAGTGACATTTCTGCTAAGTTCCCTGGAGCACAGTCAGAGTTTAAAGGGGAGGAATCATAGATCCTCCTCTCCCTGCAGGAGGAGGCCTAAAAAATGTGCTACTGAAATTTAAAACTTCCCCAGAGATAAAAGTGAAGCTTCTATTGTCAAAAGCATTCCAGTTGATCAGATATGTGTTCTGGACAATGAGATGTTCTAAACTGTATCCAAATGAGATCGCTCCCTCACTCTAAGTGGCTCTTACCAACCCAGCTGAGCTGGGTCCTATAAACCAGGAGTCCCCAATTCCTGGGCCACAAACCAGTACCTACCCAGGGCCTGTTAGGAGTGGGGCCTCATAGCAGGAGTTGAGCAGAGGCCAGGATGAAGCTTCGTTTGTGTTTCCAGCTGCTCCCATTACTCTATCATGGCCTGAGCTCTGCCTCCTGTCCGGTCAGCGCAGCATCAGATTATAACAGAAGCATGGGTCCTGCTATGCACTGTGTGTGCAAGGGATCCAGGGAACTCCCTCCTCTGAATCATCCTGAAACCACCACCCCCTCCTACCTCTGTCCACAGAAACACTGTCTTCCCTGAAACTTGTCCCTGGTGCCAACAAGGTTGGGGGACACAGCTGGAAACAACTTCAAAGCACCACTAGCATTGACACCCCGCCCCCCAGCTACATTCAGTGACCTCCCACCTTGGCCCCTCCTGAATCTCGGCTCTCCCCATAGGGTTATGTGGAAACTCTTCAGAGATCTCAAGGATCTTACAAGCACAAAGTGGCAAAGTTAGAGGTGGCAATAGGTGGCAGTTATACAACCTTAGGCTTCCCAAAGCTGAGGATCCTTAGCACCCCTGCCAGATATGGAGGATCCAGCCAGAGAAAACAGCTAAAACTTTAAATCTTGGCAAGAATTCACATCCAGATAGTCAAGAAACTCCTGTTAATTAACAGGATAGGAAACCCAAGAAAGTAAAGGGCAATGCATGGATAGGCATGTTGGAAAACAGGAATCACATCGGATGATAAGAATATGGAAAGGTCATGTGCTATTCTAGGGCTCTGGGAGGCTGAGGCAGGAGGATACAAAGGCAACTTAGTGACTTAGCAAGAACATGTCTCAAAATAAAAGATAAAAGTCTGGGGATGCAGCTCAGTGTGAAAGGCCCTGAGTTCAGTCTTCAGTAGTACAAAGGGAAAAAAGTGAAGAGATACACAAATTAAGCATCAGATCATCAGAGAGACACACACGTCTCAAACAGCTGCATTCCTCCACACCCAGTCAAGGAGCAGCAACTAGAAAAAGGGACCTCACTTGTGGGGAAATGGACTTGTGTCCCACAGGCTGAAGGTGAACTGGTGTCTGGCTGTTTTTAGTGAAATTAGAATGCCCATGATCTGGCCCCAGAATTCTGCAAAACTGGGGGCACAGCATGGAAAACTGCCCATGGTGGAATGAGAGAGGATTTGAACAGAGTGCCCATAGCATCAAAGTTTGGGGAGGTGGAGAGTTGAGGACCTGAATGTCCATCCATGGGGGAGCAGATGGCAATGTTACTGAACACTGGAGTGTCCAGGGGTTCAGGCTCTTGTCCTCTTCAAAAAACTGGACAGAGACAGCCAATAAATGCAAGTTTCATTTGTTGAAGATTTTTTTCAAAAGGAAAAAGTAGAAGTGAAAAGGAGACAGGAAATACACCCTGTACCCAGA
Source organism: Dinomys branickii (assembly GCA_004027595.1). Lineage (NCBI taxonomy): Eukaryota > Metazoa > Chordata > Mammalia > Rodentia > Dinomyidae > Dinomys > Dinomys branickii. The sequence goes on along the minus strand of PVLD010000568.1, from coordinate 10,821 downwards.
GCAGGTCACTAGAAGAGTAAGAGGGCAGTGGCTGAACCCCAATACCTGTAGCCTTTCATGCCCTGACCTCAGATTCTGGCTCTCAGGAGCTGTGCTGCACTGTGATTTGACAGCTCTCCATGATTGGCAGGCCGTGCCCCATGGTCCAGCCTTCCTGCTCTGCCCTAATCTGCCCTGTAGGCTGGAGTGGCTACTTCCACCCAGCAATTAGCAGCAAACCAAACATCACATGTAGATCACAACAGCACCATTGAATGCAAAGGTAAGAGGCGGGAGAGGGACAGCAAACAGCACTCCTATAAATCACAAAATTGCAGAAAACACCAAAATGCCCCACCTGTACATAGGAGAGACACAGCTGTCAAGCCCCGTCAAGCATACAGAAGGATGATCTGGTTCTGAGCATGAGTCCAGGTAGTAGAGAAAAGCAAAGGAAAAGCAGAGTGAAAGAGGGCTTTGAGTCGATCACAGAGGATCGTGTATTGTGATCTGGAGTCAAGATAAATAAATAGAGCAGATTTCAGTTACAGAGATTCAGCTTCACAAATTGAGCCACAAATATGAGTCCCAGAGATGCTGTTAATGCCTCTCCAGTATCCTAGATGTATGGTCATCAATGGCTACTTGATTATGTCCAGTGACGGGGAGCTCGCTCCTGTAGTGATAGTCTCTGCTAATTAGAAAGGTGTTCCTCTGTCTACCTGATGGACTTTTTGAGTCTGATTAGCAAAGGCCTCCCAACTGTACTGCCTATAACTTCCGAGACACAGCTTTAAGTTCTGTCCTTCGGTGCGAATAACACAGCCAGGTCCCACCTACATCCACACACTGCCCTTCAGTGAATGGGTGAGGCCTTGCTTGCCCGAATTCTAGCCCCTCATTTCTCTAGCATCTCCCAGCCAGGGTCCTCTCCCCACCCCACCTGCACCCTCCCAAGCTGCCCCAAGGTCTGACCTAGCTACCTGTGTTTCTGTTAGACTTGTTTGAAATGCAGGTCCCTCTATGGGACACTGCACTCTGGATATAGCCTGGTCAGCCCAGGGGACCCCAGGACACTCACCTCCCTCAGTCAGGACTCCATGCTTCTGTTAATATAGACTTGCATTGGTGTTTTTTAAAAAGCAGTTCTCAGTAGAGAATTAATTTCATCTTTTCCACCAGAACTGTTCTGAGGTTGGAGTTATTGGTAAAAAGTCAAAGGGGGTGGGAGGCTAATGTTGAGGTTCCTGGGACCAGACCAGGAACATTTCAGCTGTCCCCAGGGACCGCCTATTGTCACAGGAGCCAACACTCTAGATATCCTATCAGACCCTTGTCACCTCCTCAGCCCAGCAAGGAAGAACTAGCCTGGCCATGTGAGCTACCGGAAGCGCAGCCAGAGGCCTGGTGAGGCCCCGTTGCCTGTGGTGGGCAGAGCCAGGCACTGCATCGCCCCTTTCTAGCCTCTCATGTTTGGGGCCAGTTCCTCAGCAGCAGGCCCAGAAGTGAGCCCCAGGAAGAGGGCAGGTCCCTATTGGTGCCTCCTCTCCTCCTGTCTGAGATTGGCCCCTATGTGTCCTCCTTTGGTTGAGACTTGGACCTAGTTTTGGTGCAGCAGAGCAGAGAGGAAGAATGCTGTCCAGATGTCTGTCCAGAGGTCTCAGGGCCTGCCACCTCATCTTCTCTGCCAGAGGAGCCCTGGGCACAGGTGCTCCATGAAGCACCTGGTGCACTGACTTTCAAGCTGCGGTTTGCTCCAGCTCTCCTGTGCCACAATAGTGTCCCTCCTCCTGCCACCTGGCTTGGTCATGATGCTTAGCGAAGGGCTCTATTCCCAGCTCCTGTCCCTCCACGCATAGGGTCCCAGTTTTGAAATGGAACTGCTGTCACCCTTGGGTCCTCCCTAAGACGCCTGCTGAGCATTGCCTAGAACACACATGAGTTAAGGACCTCACCCCACCCATCTGGAGTGTTCAGCTCTAACCGAACATCATGGCCCATGCTAGGCCAGGCCTGAATCTCTTCTCTGTGCTTCAAGGGGGGGGGGATGCGAGGAAGGAGCAAGCAGGGAGGCCAGGAGGGGCTCAGACCCCTCCTCCTTTCTCCTCTCCTCCTGTCTCCTCTGTGGAGCCAGGCTAAGGACTCAGACTCAAGCCCTGTGCCAGGCCTGCCTCTACCCTGGGGAGATGGACAGAGCATGAATGACCCAGGGAAGGGGACCAGCACTGTGCCTTGTGAGTGGTGAGTTCCCAGCACACCCAGGTCAGAAGTGGGTGGCAGGAGAGGGGTGTTCCGGGGAGTGGAGCAGGCTGCAGGGGTCCGCAAGCACTGTTCAGCCTGCCTGTGACTTGTCCCTCGCTCCCCGGAGCTGCGCCAGCTCTCCTGTGCTGCAGGGGAGGTGGCTGGGCCAGGCCTGGGAAAGGAATTGAGGCCTGGAGCACGGGGCTCACTGCAAGCAGGGGACTTGGAAGGCTCTGAAGTCCCCATCCGCACACACTATCCTGGATCCGCTCTCTGGAGATGAGGCGTCAGCTTGTGGGAAGGGGGCAGCGTGTGGCCCAGAGTCTCGGCAGCCCAGAGAGGACACCACAGATGACAGGTGAGCAGACCACCCACAAAAGGAGCAGCAGCATGCTCTCAGGGCCACTGTCCCCACTGTCTCTGCAGTGCCCCCAGGGGCAGGAGGGGCTGTCCAGCCTTCAGCCCTGCTGTCACACCTGTGTCCCTTGACCCTAGGCCCAGTGTCTTTGCAGGGTTGGACTCACACAGCCTGAAGATCCTGGGAGATGAGATGCTATGAGCTGGACCTCTCTGTTGACTGCTCCAGGGTGGCCAGGCAGCAGCAGGAAGTATGTGCAGGTTTGTGCAGGTTTCAATTGTCCACCTAGGAGATGATGAGACCGTGCAAACAGCAGGTACCCAGGCCTGGGCTGCCCCTGTCTGATGCCCATTAAGGTTAGGGCCAGGGAACCAGGTCCAGGTGGCTGCAGTGCTGGGGTACAAGTGGGCTGGGGTTTCCCCATGGGGAAAAGAGGCCCCCTTCTGTGGGCAGCTTCTGAGGGAACACTGGATGCAAGGCTGGGAATCCTGATGCCCAGCAGATCCCAAGGATATGGAATGTCTGGACCCTGTGTGTGCAGAGAGGACACAGGCTTGTTGGCCAGGAGTGACAATGACCCCCAGGGGAGCAGCAGGCTGAGGCTAGGCTTTGCTGCACTCAGCTTTGAAACACCCCAGGCCACCTGTGGTATTCTGGGAATTAAGGAACCTCGTGTGTCTCTCATTCACTCCTTGATACCTGTAGGTCTAGGGCTGACACGCTAACCTTTGGAGTGTTCACAGCCTCTCTGCGCAGCACCTGCCCAGCTCCCGCCCAGCCCCCATCTGGTAAGACCCCCCCTCTGGGCACAGCCTCACAGGCCACATGGCATCTGCTATGGTTTATGTCTGCATGTCCCCCCAAAGCCTCATGCACTCACAGGGCAGGCTTCTAGAGTTTTTGATTGATCCATGGTCCAGTGCTGGGATTACGGGTGTGAGTGGGGCGGGCAGCCTGCATACAATACAGGGTAGGGAAAGAGGCTGTTCCCTTGCTCCTCCCTTTTTGCTGTTGATTGTGCTGTTTTTCTGCTGCCATGAGCTATTGCCCAGTGCCATGTGCCACCCTGCCGTGGAGTCAGCTGATTATGTACTGAAACCTCCATGAACTGTGAGCTGAATAAACCTTTTCTTCTTTAACTTTGGGTATCGGGTATTTTGTCTCAGCAATGAAAGACAAGTAACTAAGATAGCATCTTTCCCCCAGGGGCATGTTTCCAGTGCCATCTTGGAGGTTCTGGGTTGTCTTTATTAAAGCAGGTAGCAGCATCTTACTGAGCTCGAGCCCATCAAGCACAGGGGAGTTTCCTGCCCCCTCACACCACACTGGTCTCTTTGCTATTGATCAACCAACCAGCTGTGCCATCACCACAGGGCCTTTGTACGTGACATCCATTCTTCAAGGTTTGTTCTCCACTTGCACTTAACTCTTCCTGCAGTGTGGCCCTCTCCAGTCCTGACTGAAAACCATAACCCTTGCTCTGCCCTATGCTCCTTTATTCTCTCTAGAGCTGGTGTCTCTGCCTTGTGCCAGGTTACACCTGGTATGCAGGAAGCCTCCCCTTAACCCAGATTCCTAGGCTTGGTGCCATGGGCTTGGGTGCCTTCTCCTTGGCCATGCAGCCTCTGTCCAGAAAGGATATCCACTCGCTGAGCACCTACCGCATGCCATGCTAGGCCTATCCTTCCTGCTCTGGTGACCACTTCCCCCATCTTACAGACACCACCACTGAGGTCCAGAGAGGTTGCACAACTCCTAGCATCCCAGAGCCAGGAAGAGGAAGCAGGGCTCACACCCAGGCGTCTGATCCCTAGCATCACACCCTCCCTAGGGATAGAAAGGGGCATCCACAGGTAGGGTTGGAAGAGCCTAGCACTATGTCTCTTTGGAGAGTCTCTGCCCGACAGCATTGATGATGGGGTGGGCTGTGGTGTCCTGGGCCTCTGTGTGTACTACCAGCTGACCAGCTGCAGCCAGAGGTGAGTCCCCACCAGAGCACCGGCCACTCTTTGAGGCCATCACAGGGGTCAGGGACAGCAGCCTCTGGTCTCGCTGGCTGGCAGCTCCCTCTGCTGGACCCAGCCTGAGGACAAGCACAGACACAGGGACGCTGCCGTCTGTCTGCACCAGGCTCTGGCAGCCCACACTGTGCAGGGGTCACATGCCAGGCACCTGCTGGTCCCCTATGTGTCCTGGGCAGGGAACGGCTCTGGGTGACCTGGGGCCTCACATGGTCAGAGGACAGGGAAGGGTTCTGACACTGGCCTGCCCAGTCCAGACCACCACCATGTCTGTGGCAGGACTGGCTTTTGTCCCCTGGGTAGTCGCCACTGGACAGCAGCGTCCCCTCAGACTGGACACTTCCAAGGACAAAGACTTTGCCTTCCCTGTCAGGCTACTCAAGAGCTCTCAAGCCCCCCAGACACAGCCCCCAGTATTCCAGGCCTCTTCTGGGGTGGCCTGGCACACCCAGCCCAACACCTGCCCCTGCCGCTCTCTGCCCTCCCCTGCCATCGGAGCCAGGCAGCCCTGGTGTGCGCCATCCTGACCTCTGCAACCCAGAGCAGGCAAGGGGCAGTGCATGGGTCCATGCCAGCAATGGGACGTGACGGCCCCTCTCAAGCCAGCTGTGGTGTGGCCATGGGGCCAGCGCCACCTTGGGGAGGCAGAGCGCCTGGTGACATCAGTGTACGTGACTGTCGGCCTGGCTCTCTTCTGCCTTCCCCACATGCGCTGACCTTCACCCACAGGCCCGGGCTGCTCTATACCCCCAGGGAATGGGGCAGCCCCATGAGAAAGCTGCTTACTGCCTCTTGGTATTTCAGGTGAGCACCTAGGGGTCTGGGCACCCTGGCCCCAGCCCCTTCTGATCTGGCTTCTGGACAGGGAGCCACTGCTTATGTGTGACCCTTCCCTGGCAGCCCTGCCCCGAGGGAACTGGTCATTCTCTTGGCTCTCTGGCCCTTCCTCCTGAGCGCCTGGCAGGCCTCTGCGGCCCAGAGCCAGCCCAGAGGGCACCTGGCGCCCCACCCGCCTGCTAACTGGCAAAGCCACCAGCCGGCATCCCAGGGGACACAGGCCCGGCAAGTTCACCCATCCTGGGCGATCACGTTGCACAGAGTCCTCTAGCAGTGTTGCTCTTCTCGCTGCCCCCTGTGACCCCACCCAAGGGGACCAGAGCTCAGCATCTAGAAGCAGCTCCTAGCCCAGAGTGACCATTGCAGACACCAAAAACTAAACTGGCCATTGCCCCACTGGTCCCCTGTGCAGTGTGAGCATGCATCTTGGGGTAAGTATATTTCTTTAGTTAGAGTTATGTATATCAGCTCAGTATGGTAGTACATACCTGTAATCCAAGCACCCTGGGAGACTGAGGCAGCAGTATCACAAGTTTGAACCCAGACTACAAGATTTAGAGACTTAGACCTTGTCTCAACATGAAAAGTTCAAAAAAAGGCAGGGAATGTAGCTCAGAACAAAGGCTCTGGGTTCAATCTCTAGCATTGAAGAAAAAAACAAGTTATATCTGTTCAGGCTGACAGTGCAGCCTGCCTGAAGTATAATACACTTTGAGTCAAACGAAATCACCAGAACAGCAAGACATTTAACAGCAATATCCAGGAACAAGAAAGCCGTGCTGAGCCCTGATAAGCTCCCACACATTGCAGTGCGGATGGGCACCAGGGGAAGGGGGCGTGGCTGGAAAGAGCCTCAGCTATGCGCTTATCCTGCACTAAGCATGCAGAGAGGAAAGACCAGGACAACTCTAAAAACCATCAGAATCTTGGATGTGCTCTGTGCTCCACAAAGATCCATCATTGGAGGGTGGAGGCCTCGCTGGACCAAAATATTTAAGCAAAATCTCTGACTGATCACTGGCCAGTCACTAAGCTCTACTGGCCCAAGGTAGTTCCTAGGAAGCCAGGCTGAAAAATAAAAGCAAGAATGGAAATCAAACAAACTGAGCAGAAAGCAGCAGCCTCACACTGTTCTGGAGACAAATCCCATGGAATGAGCCGAGGCAAGTCAGGAGCAGCCAGCTGACCAGTGGTCACAACAGGCGGCAACCGCAGCCTGGGTAGCAGTGGGGAGGGGGAGTCGGAATCGGAGTGCTCTGTCGGTTTCTAAAATGTCCAGGTTTCAATACAGAAAACGAAGAGAGAGTCAAATAAACAGAAAAGTGGGATCCATTCAGAGGAGAAAAAAGTCTCTGACTCCAAAGGAGCTACTGTAAATTTGTTCAAAGAACTACAAAGAATTAAGGAAATACTCATCCAATGGCTCATCAAATAGAGGACATCAATAAGGACAGTAAATCATATTTTTTAAAACAACTGGAAACCCTGGAGTTGAAAAATACAATGAAAGGTTCTCTAGGGGGATTCCATAGCACCTCTGAGACAGAAAAAAAAAAAAAATTAAAATCTCAAGAAAAAGTCAACTGAGATTGTCCATTCTGAAGAACAGAAAGAAAGAAGAAGTGAATACCGCCCCAGGGGCGAGTGGTATGTCTTCAACCACACAGACGATGTGATGGAGTTCCAGAAGAAGAGAAAAGAATGGCCAAACTGTCCCCAAGTTTGATGGAAACATTAGTTTTATGCATCACAAGTAGGATCAACACAAAATGATCCATAGGCATTGTCTTTGTTGCTGAGAAACAATTCCCAACCACAACTTAAAGGAGAGTTTCTTTTGACACGTAGTCTGTAGACATCTGTAGGTGGCTGGCTCCAAGCACGACAGAGGGTCCTGGTGGAAGAGTAGCTGCTCATGCGGGCTGGCAAGAAGCAGAGAGGGATCAAGGGAGGAGGAGAGAAATAGACCCTTCCAGGTCACAGCCCTGGCTTCACCTCCCAACAGCATATTTAGCTATAAACTCTTAGTGGACTAATCTACTGTTGAGTATTACATGCCCCGTGATTCAGTCATTTCTCAAAGCCTCATCTTTGAGTGCATGGGGCTTTGTGGGACATAACAGGCATCATAACAAAGCTGTTGAAATACGAAGACAGAAGAAATCTTAACAGCAGCAAGAGAACAACAAAGCACTCCATACAAGGGAGCCCAATACAGCTACTGCAGATCTCGTATCAGAAGTGATGGAGGCTGAGGGGAGGGTGTAATCACCCTCAAGAAGACATCCTTAGGGGACTGAAAGTCAAAAACAAAATCTTCCACTGAGTGTGTACCTAGTAAAGGCATCTTTCCAAAAACGGAGCTGAAATCAACATTCCCAGATACACAGTGTTGACTTACTTTACAGGAAATACTAATGCAAGTCCTTCAGGCCGAAAGGAAAGAACTCTAAATGGTAATTTGCATATACATAAAGAATTAAAGGCACTCAAAAAGGTTATTACCAAAATAGTAAATGTAAAAGACACTAGGAATGTATTTTTTTCTCTTAAGTGATTTAAGGCAATTGCATAAAATAATAATTATAAAAATATATGAAACTATATTGAGTTATATAAAGCTGTCATATATATGGTAATGATACCACAGGATAGGGCCACAGGTAGAGTCTGTCTTAGTTACTTTTTAGGTAGAGTCTGTCTTAGTTACTTTTCTTGTTGCTGAGACAAAACACCCAACACCTAAAGTTAAAGGACGAAAGGTTTATTTTGGCTCACAGTTTATAGAGGTTTCACCCCATAATTGGCTGGGTCCAAGGCAGGGTAGTATGGCAGATGGTCATCCCGGAGGAGAAAAAATGTTCATGGCATAGCAGGTGGAAGGCAGGAGGCAGCACAAGCAGCAAGCAGCAAGCAATGGTAGCAGCCCTCTCTCTGTTCCTTATATTTTATCCAGACTACATGCCCTAAGGGCAGGCAGCACTCACACCCAGAGTGAGCCTTCCCATTATCCACACCTAGGCTATGCTAAACCAATTGGTGGACTAATTTAGCAATCATACACCCTGATCCCAGCATCACACACTCTAGATCCAACTGCTTCTGAAAAGCCCCACCTATAACCACATGAGTCTTGGCGAGGGGGGGTGGAATTTAGACATGTCATAACAGAACTCTACTGGACAAGGACAGGACACTAGATGTAACTCACACCAGAGGAGGAAGTACAGACTACCAAAGATGGGGAATATTAGATTAACATAAAAGATTCTATAAGCAGTTTTCTCTTTCTTTGAAATTATTAAAAGATATAAGAAGGTATAAACTGATAAGCGCAACACTGTATCACTGAATGTTAAACGCATATGGACACAATGTACCCAGCACTGGGAAGTAGGGGGTTGGGCCACACATGCAAGACCAAAGATTCTGTAATTTGTTGAAACTGAATTAGTATTAATCTGGAGTTAACTTTGATAAATTAAAATACATGTTACAGTCCTTAGAACAAGAACTCAGGAATTCAAATACATAGCAAATATCAGCAAAGTAATTACAAGATATGCTAGAAAAATATTTAACACAAAAGAAGACTGAGAGTGTAAAAAGATCTACAGTGTATTTAAAAATTAGTAAAAGTACAGAGGTAAACTGAACTTCATCTATAATTACACTAAATGTGATTGACTTAAGCTATCCAATTAAAAATTAGAAATTAGCTGGGCATGGCAATACACAGCTATAATCTTAGCACTCTGGGAGGCTGAGGTAGGAGGATCAAAAATCAGAACCCAGTATGGACAACTTAGTGACTCAGTCAGATCCTGTGTCAAAAACTTTTTTTAAAAAAAGGACTGAGGGTATAGCTCAGTGCAAAGGCCCTTGGTTTAATCCCTAGTACTACACACACACACACACACACACACACACACACACACACAATTTAGATATTATCAGACTAGATTAAAAAACAAAATTTAATTGTGTGATGTCTTTAGAGCCAAAGACACAAATTGGAGGTTGAAAGTAAAATGGAAAGGTAGACACTGTGTAGACTGCTACAATAAAAAAGCTGGAGCAGCTACATAATTAGTAGAGAAAATAGACTTTAAAACAAAAAAGAAAAAGATACTGGGAGCTGGGGATATAGCTCAGTGGAGTAAGTGCCTGCCTGGCAAGTATAAGGTCCTGAGTTCAATCCCCAGTACCGCAAAAAAAAAAAAAAGAAAAAGAAAAAAAAGAAAAGAAAAAGAGACTGGAGATGAAAAGAGAAGTTTAGCCAGGCCTGGTGGTTCATGCCTATAATTCCAGCAATCAGGAGGCTGAGGCAGGAGGATTATTGTGAGTTTGAGACTAGCCTGGGCTACAAAGTGAGCTCAAGGCCAGCCTGAGCTGCATAATGAGACCCTGTCTCAAAAAGGCCAAAAAAAAAAAAAAAAAGAGAGAGAGAGAGAGAAGTTTATAGTGATAAAAGTTGTTTCCTCAGAAAGATACAATAATTAAACATATATGCTCCTAACAACAGAGCCTCAAAAGCCATAAAGCAAATACTGACAGAATAAAGTTGGCAAGGGCCTCTGGGACCTGAACAACACACTCTACCCTCTATAGAATGTACCAACCAAAAGTAGCAAGAGCACAGGCATGTTCTCTAGTATGCAAAGCATTCTTACCAGAGTAGACTACATACTAGGTTATAAAGTAAGTCTCAAAAAACTGAAAAGATTTAAATCAGGCAAAGTATGTTCCTCAACAGCAACAGAATTAAATTAGATATCAATGAAGAAGAAAATTGAGGAAGACCAAACATATGTGGAAACTAAACACATTCTAAATAATTCTTTTGGTCACAAAAGAAATCATAAGGCAAATTTGAAGTTAGTTTGAGCTACATGAACACAGAAATATAAACGTGTATAGAATGGTACTAAGGAGAAAAAAGAATAATTTTTAAAATATACATTAGAAGGAGAAGATACTGTATCGACCTAAATGCCCACCATAAGAAATTAGAAAAAAGAGCAAACTGAACCCAAACCAATCCAAAGTAAGGAAATACTGTAATAAAGATCAGAGCAGAAATCAACAAAATAAAAAACAGAAAAACAACAGGAAAAAATCAGCAAAGCTGAAACATAAAAACTGACAGTCAACTAGACTAACCAAGAAAAAAGAAAAAGAGTGAGACAAGAATTATCAAAACTGAAAGGGAGGCTGGGAACATCACCCCAGTTTCACAGAAATCAAAGGAAAGATTAAACAAATACCATGAACAACTCTCTGCCAACAAGTGAAATCACTTTAGGTGTTGAACGGTCACCTGTCAGAGAAATACAAATTAAAACTGCAACCACTTCTTTTTTTTTTTTTTTTTTTTTTTTTTTA
>PVLD010000567.1:188860-271326 GCA_004027595.1 Dinomys branickii | reverse complement strand
ATTTGCATGTCTGTATATGGGTCCATACATCTACAATTCGAAGATATCAATGGATAAAGCAACAACTACTGTTGAGACCATATCACCTTGTCTATAGATTAGTTGTGATTGTACTATTTTCTATGATAATGGGTGTCTGTTTGTCAATATGTTTTTGTACTTTTATGTTTCTAAAATAAAAAAAATAAATAAAAATAAACTACAGATATGGGAAGAATTTTAATACATGTTAGGGTTGTACCATAAATGAAAAGAATTTTCTTCTTAAGCTAACCTCACTTTTTACAGCTAGTATTCTATTAATGCCACTTCCATAATTTAGTATTTGTATAATTTTGGACAGGTCAGTGAACTTTTCTTTCTCTTGGATTCCCTCATATGTAAATGAGTGAAATAACAAACACATTCCATACACATGCACACACATATACCAGTTAGATCAATAGAAAATACACATTTCAATCAATTAACTAAGTATGAAATAACTTGAAATGATTAATTTCTTTAGTATTATTTCTTTTGTAATTTTGATAAACAGCAATAAAATAAACTCTGTGGATATTGTTAGAGAGAATTTGTTTCTACTGGGTAGAATTAAGTACTACTCAAAATCATTGTAAGAGAGAAGGTGAGCAGTCTTCCATTCTTGCCTAAAACACATTGTATCTAAATAGAAACCATAAGGTAACTAACGTGTTTCACTGATATGTTGCTCCTACTTTTCAGTTCCACAGCTATTATCAAACTAATCAAAGTATGTTTGTTTTAAAAAGTTTCAATGATATTTAAGCACTTGAGCATTTAATTTGTGTCATAATCCCTTCTCCCCTTTTCTAAATGATTTCTTATTTAGTAGTCCAGGCTTGCCTTGAACTTACTACGTATCTCAGACTCGCCACAAATTTGCCACAACCTTTCTGCCTCAGCCTCGCTAATGTTAGGGTTACAGGTGTGCATCACCACGTCTAGCATGGAGAAACTTTTCTAAGCGATTTTTGTGGCTATGCTACACCATCCATATAACAACCCTGTAAAGTAGGCTCTGTTGTTAGTCTCATTTTACAGTTCAAAGAACTGAGACAGAGAAAATTAAGTAATCAGCTCAAGGTCATATAACCAGGAAGTGGAGCAAACGTTTCTACTAGAAATGGCTTCCAGAATGAAATGCTGAAGGGTTTGACATTCCGAATCACTGTTCATGTTTCTACTATAATGTCTTCAAATGTCCTTGGCCGATTAGTAACCATTAGTAACCAAAATGAGATTCCTTCCAAATTCTCAGAGAAAAGGAATAGGCTATCTTATAAACACTTCTCTAATAAATGACACAATTGTACCTGAGTTTGAATGTCCGCTGAAATCATTTGAAGTAGACTGTGGTCTTGTGGACTGTGACCACTGGCAAAGCAAAGGACAAGGCTTTTGCTGAGTTGTATAAGACTAACAATAGACTGAGCTCTTGACCAACAATTCCACAATATCAATTTTGTTCATTTTTAAACTCTTAATGGAGGTATCATCATACTTGTGATCTATTTATGTCCAACTTGCAATTAGTTATAAAATATCCTCTTTCCATACCATAATACGATATTTTGTCTTTCTTTCTCATTGGCATGTACAAGGGCCCCAAAATAGTAAACACAATAGAAATATTTATATATTATAGCTTGTTATATACCAGACACAGTCCTACACAATTTGCTTATTTTAATTCATTTAAAGACACAAGACTAAGTTCTATTGACTAAGTACTATTGTTATCCAAAACATCTTATAGATACAGATTCCATGTCTCTATGGTATCTTTAAGGTTACTTATTCGGTAAATGATAGAGCCGGTCGGTAAGACCAAAGCTTGATAATTTGGAGGAAGATATCAAGTTCATAAAAATGATGATTTACTATTAGAAAATGATCCATTTATTATAAAATGTTTTAAAGACTCCAGGTCTAATTTTAGGAGACTCATGCTATGTGATTAATTCATTCAGTAAGATTCATTGAGCACCAGTTTTCCTAGGCATTCTTCAAAGTTATGGAATACAGTGTTAAATAAGGCAAGAGAACTTCTGAGAGGAAAGAGTGACATAAGGGTTAATTATAACATGATGGGTTAAGTGCCAGTGTACAGCATAGGAGAAAAATAGGACGATAGGAGAAAAATATGCTTATATTTATTCTAAAAGCCATTTTTGGAGGTGGTAGAGAGGACAGGAAGCGTATTTACTGGACAGAAAATAGATGGAACTCAGAAAAAGGTCCAAAAAATGAGTTATAAAAGAGCAGAACCCATTCCTTTTACTTACCCCAAGGCAGAGTTAGTGACTTATTGCTTCAAGACTATGAATAGTACTACCTGGCAGGTCTCTGCGCGTTGCATAGGAGTGACAACTGGGACAATTTCATAAAAAGACTATTCAAACAGGTGTGGGAGAATTATAAAGGCACTGAGGGAGAAGGAGACGCATTAAAATCTTGAACAGTCAGGAGCTGTCATCATCTTACTTGAGGGAACAAAGAGTGCCACTGTCCTTGGTACTGAAGCTTCTGCAATGGTGGAAGAGGGTCTGTGCCAATAAGAGCTGTAACTCTCTCTGCATGTGGAAACACAGCCACTGCCAAAGTATATATCTCGGTGGATAGCACGAGTGCATACTCTGATGTGTTTCTCTTTTCATCCCTCAATTTCCCCCTGGTGCAAACAGAGGGCCAGAGGGTGCAGGAGGTGCAGCCCACAGAGTCTCTCAGTCTAACGTCCAGAATAGGGGGAAAGACAGAATGTGTGCGCAGGAGGGGACAAGTGGGGAATAACCAACACCTCATTATTGCTCAAAGACAGCACTTGGCACCTCCTCATCTCTAAGGAAACAAGGAACAAGACAGTAAGAAACTGGTAAAAATGAAGACGTTCATAAAAGAGCTATGAAATGGCTGAAGTTGGCTACCTACATGTGGTAGCTGTAGAGATCTTGTGTAAAGCTTCTTACGCACAATATCCCCTTTGGCATTCTCTTTAGGGGTAACTGCTGCTTTTAGAAGTTTCCCATTTAGGTGATTTCTTTTTAGAGAAGATTTGGATTTTGCTTAGCAAAGGTAATTAATTCTACACCTCAAAACATCTTTGTACCTATTTCCCTCCTCCTTTCCAATACTGCTGTCTTAGTTCAAGCTTTTATCAACCAAAGTTTACACTGACCCTATCAACTGAGTACTTTAACTCACTCAAATGGCAGGGCAGAGCCTGAGTAAGCTCCCTGGATAAGTCACAAAATAAATTCAGATAATGATGCTGGGAATTTCCCAAACAAAAATCTTCTACCAATGATATTTTCCAATTTTCATGTAATTTGCAATTATTTTAACAGTGCACAATTAACATTTAATTACCACTCAGTCTTTTTTGGTGGGGGGCTTCTTTTAAGGAAACCCATTTATTAAGAATTAGAGAATTTAGACATATCCGGTTCTGCTGAATAAGGGAAACCGAATTTAATATTTACATTAAAACTAGATACTCAAAGGATCCATTAATCAACATTTGTTCTCTTTCATGGAATTTAGTTTCAAGTGTTTAGTATTGTTGTCCTTTTGTTTTTTGTCCTTTACTAAAGTTTCCTGTATACTGTTCACAGCAAAGATTTAAAAGTGGAAAAGTTTCTTGTGTATTAATACTTTTTCTTTAGCAGGCATAGGAAAATAGAAGCAATTGTCAAAATTATCCCTGGGGGGAAAAGAGACCAATCATTTCATAAATAGCAAGTACAGCCTCAGTCTTGTTCTCTTTCTACGATACTGTGGCAGATAGGATTTGGAATGAATGACCGAGTAAGAAAGTACAGAACAAAGCATGGAAATAGACAATCGTAACTGTAAAACACAATTCTTGGTACTTAAACATAACATTTTTGCAATTAACTAGTGACATACTAAATGGCCAATTCTTTATTATGTCATTAATCAGTGGAACTTAGTGTTCACTACTTCAGACTTCATCAACTATATTTAAAATAACAGGGAATCAGCTCATTATTTATCTCCTCTTGGAACATCAAGAATAAAATGCATTAAATGCCTATACTTGTAATACACACATGGTCTTGCGTTAAAATAATTTGAACTTTCCAATTTATAATTGGACAAAAATTACAGACATTTAATAGTAACTGTACTTAAACAGGATCAAACTCAAGACTTTATACATGCTTGGCAAGTTTTCTACTACTGCATTATATTGCCATCCCAGAAACCTTAATTTGAATTTTTAATTTAGGTCTTTTCCCAGGATAGTGATATGTGTGGCATGAGAGGCTCACAGTGAGCCACAGCTCCAACTGACCAGGAACTCTGAAAAATAAAAAACAAGAAACAAAAAACAAAACAGAAAAGGACATAACTGGTCCTTTATGGTAAAACTGTGTTGCTAAACTAGGACATTGTATATGTTAGGTGTATTTTATGCATTTTTGTTGTATGATATTTTGCAGATTATGTTGAATTTACTAATATATAACTTCATCACAATCTGAAGTGCAACTATACTTTTGTATATAGCATATAATTTATAGCATATACTAATATACATATAATTATACATAAGTACATTTATACATAAATATTTATATTTGCAATACATGTACTTTTTCACTTCGACTGGGACACATGCCCACATGACAGATCCTTCTGTTCTCCAGACCACTTGTAGATGTAAAGTTGGTAGTCTTTTGAATGCTATATCAAATATTCCATCAACAAATATTTGAGTGCTTAATCTCTGCCTAATTTTTTCCATGTCTTCTTAGAATAAACAAATTCATTACTTTTACTATCATGGAACATTTCAGTAAAGCTAAAATATATTTTCAAAAGACAACAATACCACTAAATTTATATGAATGTATGTTATCTTATGAAATATTCCTTTGGAAATTTGTAAATAGAAAAACCAGAGTAATTAGAAGAGTTTCTACACACAGAGTGATATGAAGCAAATGTAGTATTTAGTCAGGTATTCAGAAGATAGTAGTGACTGGGAGCTAAGGCTTCATAAAAAGTTTTATATATTTTAAATTTAAAACTAGAAAAAGCACCCTAGCACTCACTGAGGACAATATCCTGCCTTTATTTTGAATTTTATACAAATGGAATAGTATGCTTGTACAGTATGATAACCTGGTATGAGATGTTGACTATAACACAGTGTAATGACCATGAGTATTTTATCTGACCTTGCTTATAGTGTAATGACTGAGTTTATTACATGATTTTGCTAAACATTCTAGACCTTAATTTCATCTGTAAATGGAGAAAATTGTTGATTACTTGGGACTTTTAAGTAAAATAATACATTTAACTGATTTTGAATAGTGTTCAATCATTTACTACCAATACATGGTATAGTTAACAGTCTGACTCCATCTGAATCTTAATCACACATGCTGGGTGGGAGAAGAAAGAAAGAATGCATATACACTAAAGCAGTGTTTCTCAAAGTGATCCGATCTACCTCTATTGTAATTGTGGTTTTGAAAGCTTTAAAAAATATTATTTCATCGCTCAAGATGGCAAGCTCAATCCAGGGATTTATAGTCTACTTTTCTCCTCACACTCTCAAAATGAGAAGAAAGGAGAAAAGAAGCTTTTATCCCTGCAAACAAAAAAGAAGAAATGGGAAAAGCTACAAAAAATTATTTTAAGACTTGACCCTTCTTGTAAGAATTGAAAAGGATGGATTGGAAAGTTGCCATATTATTACAGATGCCAGATTGTATTTAATCTTGCTTTTCTTTTTCCTTACTTTCTTTAGGGTAGAGGACGTCCAGCATTTTAAACTTCCTATTAGCTCTTGCTTCCATCCTTAATAAAAGATGGATTTTGAACAACATAAGTAAGATCTGTGTCCAGCCCCTTTCTGTTAGAGGTTGTCTATCTATGCCAAGTGTATTTCCTGCAAAAGTCAGGCTGTATTTGGGTTGTATATGAAGGAACAAATAGGTCAGGACAAAGACTTTATCCCTTTATCTCTTTTCAGGGATCATTCAAAATTTCAAATCAGGGGTCTCTATAAACAGCTCCAGAAAGCCAATGTCCTTTTATAAAATTTTTGCCAGTCTGAACCTTTGCAATTATATTTTATTTATATCTTTGCTCTGGAAATAGGTTTAGACCAAACATCAGCATTGCCTTATTTCACATTCCTATGCAATGGTCTTCATATAGCCTTTCCTTAACATGTGTATTTACAGTCTTTTATAGGTCCAAGAAATCAAGGACCAGGTCCTAAGGTTGAGAGAGGAGCTGAATCTAAAGAGGTCTAAATAGAAAATTTAGAGAACCCCAGAGAGACAACATGGGGTCATCCAAAGGTTGGCAGTTGCTCTTTCACTTTAGTTACTTTCCTGACATATCGTGCTGCCCTGAAGGAAACAGCAGCGATCACTGACATTCCAGAAGCAGGCGGAATTGCTACAGTCTTGTATGCTTTCATAGCATGCCCTATGTGTACCTGAAATAAGATAAAGTTTCATTTTAGAATTTCAATGTTATTTCAGAATGTTTTAAACATAAGGACATAAAAGAGCCAGAGGTACCTCCAGAACTGAAAGTGAAATCCAAAGAAAACATAGAACAAATAAGATATTCTGCGGAGTCTCACCACATCATTCCTCAGCCAAGTGCTCTTGGGCTGTTTAGAAATGGGGCATCCTCAAGCACTTCAGTCGAGCGTGCAAGTTTTGCTTAGTGATCAGCTTAAGCTGTGGTATAATTCCAAAGTTAAATAAAAAGTACAATTTGATCACCAGCTTTGTGCCCGCTGAAAGGAACCAAGTGTAATGCTCTTCTTTAAAAGGTCATCAATCTTCTTCTGATACAAGACAAACCACATAATGAAGAAACATGAGGAAAATCTAATTTGAATGGTTGACATTTGTCTCCTGGACACTAGTAGGAAGGTTGCCAGTTTACCTTCAAAAAGACAAAGAAAAATTTTCAAAAGCAAATTGGTCCTTATAATAGATTAGGACTTATTGAACTGCAGTAAAGAGGTTAATATAAACACTGTGCAATGAATTCATGAAAGGATAATGTTGTGTCAAATTGAAGTTATTATAATTGTAGCCATGTACAATTAGGAAGACATCCACTATGTTTTAGGCATGTACTGGCTCTTGATATTAACTTCAACATAACATTGTGCTATGCAGCAATTATAATGATGGGCATTTAATTTATTATTAGATAGATTCACAATTATAATGAAGTACTTCCATGAACAAGTAATCAACCATGTTAACTCTTCCAGCACGTCAAATCCTTTATGCTGTTCCCAGAAATAATGTTATCTTTTAGCACTGCAAAAATTTTTAGACTTTGTCAAATAAAATATGTGCATTAATTTAGACTACACTATTAAGGTGGACATTACAAAACTATACTTTGCTATCAATTATACACACGACCTAAAATCACATTAAGATGCTGTAATGCATATAGTAGTCTTCTCAGAGTTCTATTAACAAAATGCCTTACCCTGAGTGGCTTAAAAGAGTAGACATTTATATTCTTGCATTTCTAGAGACTGGAGACCAACATGGCAGAAGGATTGCTCTCTGGTGAGTCCTGTCTCCCTAGTGTGCAGCCATTCACCTTTGTGCTATGTCCTCACATGGTTTTTCCTATGGGTGCTCACCGAGGAAGAGAGAGCAGTCTTCAACTTGCTTTATGTTTCTCTCTCTCCTGCAGGATCACATCACCAAAGAAAATGACACTGGGCACTAAGTGTCCAAAATACTAATTTTGATAGGACAAGTTTAGTTCATAATTGTATACATAAACCCAAAGCACATTCTTTTTTCATTTATTTTTAAAACATATTACATAAAAATATGAAGTGAGCTAAGATGTCCCCAGTTTTTATCTTGTTTTAAGCAGGATGAAGGAAGTATTTTAATTATTTATAGTACACCAATGGTCTTGGAGTACTGTGGAAATAATGTTACTCTAAGATGACACCACTTAGGGGGTGAGACAGTCTCAATAGTTCTTAATAGAATGCAAGTTAATGTGCCTATGTTAGTCTGAGTGCTCTGACAAAGTCATGGACTGAATAGGTAGCTTATAAATTAGAGAGACATTTCTGACAGCTCTGAAGTCTCAGAAGTCCAAGATGAAGGGCCGCAGACTCAGGGTCTAGGGATGGTGTGGTCCTCCCAGACGGCACCTACCACTGAGTTGTCATATAGTCACCTTTTATAACATCACTAATCTCACTCCTACGGGCTTCACCTTATGACCTGGTCACCTCCCAGAGGCCTGCTTCCTACTGCCACCATTTTGGTGATTAGGTTCCTATAAATGAGTTCAGGAAAACAAAAATTTTCAGTCATGTTTAACCTGTGGCCCATAGGTCAGACACATGTGTGTTATAATAAAAACCCATATTGCAGAAAGGAAATGTGGCAGCTTACACATTTAACTATATTATATGTTGTATATGAAGCTACAAACAATTTGTCTCCACTCAATGCGTCCCAGGAAAACTAGGGATGTCCAACCTTCAGGCCATAGATTGGACATACCTGTAACTAGTACCCTTGTGAACAAGTACCAATCTTTATATGCATAATTTGCTTTTGCGATACTCTTGCTTTAAAAAAGTGTAGTAAATATAATTAAATATCTGATATATCATTCACTGAGATGTCAAACAACCTCTTTTAATATATGATTTCTGCATTGTTTTTAAATTTAAAATGACGCTCCTCCAAAGTTCAATAGTGCTAAGTAACAACACTATAACCTATGACTTACAGAAAAATGTCCTTCCTCCTAATTTCTTGCTCCATAGAGTATGAATGCTATAAAATTGATAATTCTAATTAATGTTCATTGTTATTGATTTTTGTCACCTAAATGCTCAAAGAAAGAAATAGTTTGAGTAATGCATGATAGGATGATTTTTTTTTTACTTTCTCAGATTTAGAAATTCATCTTTGGTGTATATGAGCAAAGATGGACCATCCTGAGTAGCCCAAATGTGGGGAGAAGACTAACTGATAATTCGAGGAAATAGCAAACTGGAGAAGTGTCAGCTAACATTTACCTTCCTAAAAAGTCCTGAGTAGCAGCCGATAATGGGTAATCACTATCAGTTCGTAAACAACGCAATGACACAAGTAGTCACTGGTCATTAAGTGACAGTTCTTTGGCAGCCATTGTATCAGCCAGCAGGCTGTTCAAGTTCAGTGTCTCATTTTATCCTTATAAGTGTATGTATAGATAGTAGAATTTTCTTTCATGTAACAGATGAGTGAACTAAAGCTTAAAGACCTTAACCTGATTGACTGAGGTTACACAGTAAGCATCCAGGTCAGAATCTACACCTATGACTCCTTTCTGTGCCCATACGTTTTTGGTTTATGTTACAACTCCCATTCTTCTATGTTAAAAAAGCACAGCATATGTTTCAGTAATCTCAGTTTACAGAATCATTTATATTTCTAAATAGCATAAATTAGTAAGTCCATGCATATCTTCCCAAATACGATGTGGAAAGATCACATACAAATATGGTGATCACCACGAGCTAGCTCAGAAAAGTTTGTCAAGTATTGTAACCAAGTGATACCGTCACTGCTATGACGTATACTCAGATCTCAGTTCTTGATGATAACACACATGATATTTTTTTCTGTTTATTTGTCTAAATTGCCACTGTCCTTAGTCTCTTTACTGCAGGCTTTCAGTGCTTAACAACTTTTAAAACAAAAATCAGTTATTTTCTTAATGAATTGTCAAATTAAATATGCCTTTTAAATTACGTATGTGGTATTTGGTCCTCTGTTAAAACAAAGAATCAAAGGCGCACATATATTCCTGCCAAAACAATATGTTTAACAAAACTAAATTCTGTTTCAACTTTGTCCCATTCCCAAACTCCACACAGACATTCTATACTAGGAAAAATGGATTTTCTGTTCACTGTAGGATGGATATATTGAGCGACTTCTCTGAGTTTGGTTCAGCATAAAGCACTGAGGTGCTAGATTAGCTCAGATCCAGCCCATTCTTTAGTGAATGTGAGCACTTACCAGAGAAGAAAGTCTTGTGTCGGTAAATTAAAATATTCAGCAAGTTTGGTAGTATATAAGGACTTGGCACAAAACAGTCGTGTTATCAAGGGAAAGCTAGCAGTTGGATGTCTAAAGGCCCCATATTAGCATCAAGTTGGAAACACAAAAGAAGAAAAGCTCTTGCTGATAATTTTGCCTTAACAACTTATATAAAAAATGGTGAATCTAAAGAATACATTTCCACTGAAGTCTACAGAATCATACCAGTGTGTCCCTTTATCATTACAATCCAAGTAAACAGATGCCCACTTACACTGTGACCAGATTTGTAAAGAGTGTTAAATGAGACTCCTTACATCAATAATTACTAGCATGACTCCTGGAAATAAATTTTTGCCTTCGTTTTCAATTCTGTGAAATAATGACTATATCACTCTATCTATGATTGTTATCAGGGTTAAACAAGAATATAGTACATTTTTACATCTATATATTTATAATACCTTCTTGTAGAAATGTATGTACAGTCACAGCATAATATTATTTTAATATTTAATGGTGTGGCTCATAACAGCCCAACACATACATACAATGCCAGGGCTGAGTTATAGCAGGCAAGAAACTGAAACTGAAGATTCATTCAGTCACTCATTTAATAATTTGTCAGTATCTACTGAGCATGTGACATAAGACACTAACTGTGCTTAATATTGTTGATTTAAGCTTATATGTAGTAGGAAATAGATTAATTAGAATACAACATAGTGATTATTATTATATGGGATGGGGATGTCTGTGGTGGTAAATTCTATGTGCCCAGTTAACTGTGCCATGTGGTGCTCAGGTGTTTGGTGAAACATTCACCTAGGTGTTTGTCTTAAGGGAGTTTTGGGATGAGATTAAAATTTAAATTGGTAGATTAAGTAAAGCATTTTGCTCTCCTTAACATGAGAGGAATTCATCCCATTCAGTTCTTCAGCTGAAGAACTGAATGGAAGAAAAAGGTTGATCTTCCTCTGAGTAAGAGATAATTTCTCTCACCTGACAGGGTTCAGACTGAAACAGTGGCTTTTTTCCTACATTTGGACATGAATCTAAGCATCAGATTTTCTGGGGCTGAGCCTGTTGGCTTGTGGATTGGAATTTACCATTAGCAGTCCTGGTCCTGATGCTTTGGGGCTGGGATTACAGCTAAAGCACCAACACTGATGGTAGCACCGTCTACTTTCTTGACTATTTGGTCCAGCAGGTACCCCAGCTCATCTTGGGCTGGCCAGTCTCCGTACTCACAGGAGCCCATTCTTTTAAAGAAGCATCCCACCTTTCCTTCCCTTTCCCTTCTCTCTACCCACCCGCCCATCGGTCTCCCATATGCTCTGTTGATTCTTTTACCCTGAGGAACCCCAATCGTATGGGCAGCTTTTACTCATCAGCCCTATCTTTACTTCCACGTGGCGGGAGACTAACCTGGATTTTTCATGCTTGCAAATCAGATTTTTCTTCATCTTATCACTGAACATTTTTTGTGCATAGGAAGAGCAAACTTCCTTAAAAGAGTTAGAATAAGAATGCAGGGGACACATGGTCCCCTGCCCCCCTTCTTCCTTCCTTACTCCCTTCTTGGAAGACAGCGTGTGCTCTCTGCTGTGCAATGAAAAGGGCCTGTGCTCCAGTAGCCACCACTCCTAGGAAACGTACAGATTGTTCGAATTCTAGAGTTCAAAGTACACTTACGGGCAAATATAAGCTACATTCATTAATACTAACCTTATTAGTAATGGGGGTCCTAATGTTTTTTCATTTGTAATGATCTTTTGTCTAATTCTCATTTATTTTGGAACTTAAGTAAGAACAAAAGGAATTATTTGGTGGACAACTTGAACTCCAAAATACCTGTGATCCAGGGTAAGAAAGGGGTATGTGAAGGACTTAAACTTACCTGAGATTTAGGATAAGCCTGCTGAAATAAGTGACTGCTTGTACAGCACTGATGATCAAAGAGACAACAGAGAGAGATAGAGAGACAGAGAGAGACAGGGAGAGAGAGAGAGAGAGAGATCAGGAAATAATTGTTCCTTACTTCCATCCGGGAGCAAATGGCCAATGGCTCTCTCTATTTTATATTATCTATATCGAAAAATGTCTTTTGTTTATCTCGTTTACATTTTTGTCAATCTTCTTAGTTTATAGTTTTTACTTTTTGTTAAAGGAAAAATTTCACTAATACACCTAAATTATTACACTTTTAAAAGTTACTTTTCTATTATTTCACAATATAGTAATTGCTGTGCATTATAATCTTTTTTGTGCCAGGATCATGAAAAGAACTTTATAAACAAGATCTCATTTGACTCCCATAAAAAATTATTAGGAGTGGGTGTGGTGGCATATACTTGCAATCTCAGCACTCTGGAGGCTGAGGCAGGATAATCTCCATGAGTTCAAGGCCAGCCTGTACTACATAGTGAGTTTAAGACCAACTGAACTACAGTGTAAGACCATGTCTCAAACAACAACAATAACAGCAAAAAACTTTATTAGGGATGAGGTGACTGTCCATATATTCAAGCACAGTTCCAAGGTCACATAGTGAGAAGCAGAACCTTTGTGGACACCAAATGTATTATTTTAATTCAAATGTCTATGCTACCAAAAATCATTGTTTATTTCTTTAAAAGCTCATGATATTTCAGTTTTGAATTACCCATTTTCACTCTTTATCAATTATAAAATAATACATGAACAAAGTTCTGTAAAATAGACACTGTAGAATATCCAACATTTACAGGAAAACCACTCAAGTTATAAGATCTTTGATACAGTGTAAAATGTGTGTTCCTTGTGTGTAGAAAATTATATGATTATTGGGTTCACTAAAACACACATAGAATCAGCTATAATGAGGTGTCACATGATGTATGAAATTAGTTTGCACACAAATTAACAGACACTTTCATATTTCTTTCTCACTTTCAAATTGGTCCTTCCTAAAACTTTCTCGTGAACAGTTTCAAAACTCAGAAATATATGCTGGGAAATTAATTAAGTTCTATTCAGCACAATTTTGCTAAGTACTAACAATATGCAAAGCATTATGTCAGGAACAATGGAGAATACAAATTCTAACTTCAAGGATATTTCAGTGTCTTACACTGTGATTTCTTATTCTCATTTATATTCACAGAAGTAATTTTATTATTTTTAAGTGAGTTTCCTGTTTTCATTCCCCTATTTGTTTTGTTGCCCAATATAAATGAAAGATGGGCCCTTCACAAACCATATTTTTATTGCTTTAAACCATGATAAAGGGAAGACAGTGAATAAGTTTTCTGTTCCTAACTAAAATTTTAATAGCACCTAGAACACTATATTCATAAAAATAATTGATTGTAGTATTGATGGCAGCATTTATTTCCTGGGCATTTTATCTGATTGAAAGAGCATTACAATGAATGAGAGGCTCTACCCATTTTAAATATCACAAATGTCTTGCAAATATCCCCTTCTATCCTGAAACATTTCTGAGATATGTGCAATTATCTGCTCCACATGAGCACCATCTGTAAGACGCCTTGTGTGGCCACCTGTTCCTCAAGGAGTGAGGCAGTTGCAGGAAATAAAGCAGTTGGGAGAAATGAGAGCATGCTGAGGGAAAATCCCTTCTAGCAAAGGGTAGAATTTGTGAGAAGTTATCTCTTGTATAATATCCACATATTGTCTTATACAGGTAACTTCAGAGTAAATTTCTGGAATGCAAACTAGACTTCTGCTTTATGCTAGCAGGCACATCACATTTCAGCCCAGTTATATACCTTGCAGAAATTAAGTGAAAAATTTTGGTACAGTGGTTAATTCTATGTGCCCTTATCATGGCCTTAATCTTCCATGTTTCATCTGCACTGATAAGACATTACTTTAAAAAGAAAACATGGCCCCTTTTGAGGACGCATTGCAGAAATCAGAGGAGAAGGAGTCTTTTTACCTGCACAGTGAGTCTAGATTGAAGAGAGAAAACATGTGTTTTAAAAAATGGCTTTTGATATCAGCTTGTCTTTCTGCCATTACAAAAATCACAGCCAAGAACTGTCTGGATATTAAAGTGGTAAAACTGAAATCAATCTAATTATCTACCGTGAAGCCTCCTTTCATCAATTCCCATTACAGAGGAAACAAAGTTGGCCATTGCCTACCACTTCAATATTAATGCTGGCTGTGGCCCCGCTGAGAGGTACTTAGATGCACACCATTTGTTACAAATCTGAAGGTGATTCTTTTAACTGTTAGTGCAAGCATAGCAAGAAAGAAGAGATAGAGAAAAATTACCAATTCATTTTTTCCTTCAACAAATAGGCAAGGGGTGCAGCCCTGAGCCTGTAAGCAAGCAAAGATGTTGTTTCTTTATTTCAAGAACTCAGAGTCTGGTTAGGGAGCAAACATGTAAATCAATAAAATGAAACAATAAAATTAATGAAATAATGCCTTAAAAGCAATGCTACAGAGAGTCAGTGCAAAGGAGGAATGACCAACCAAGTGAAAATGTTGATAAAAGGTAAGGAAAGGGATGTTGCTCAAGATAAAGCTGAGCTATTTCTTGGGAGGAGTGGAGGGGAGAAAGAGCGTTTCCTCTAAAAGGAAATTCTGAGCAAAAACACAAGATGAGAAATACTGAGGAGGTGAATATGGAACCACAAGCAATTTACATCTGGCCACATGGACAACCAGGCAGAAACCGCCAGCCTAAAGCAAAGAGGCAATGGGGAGAATTTGTGCTCCATTATAAAGGAAATGAATTTTGCTTAATAGGACATAAGGAAATGTGAATACTCACAAATGCAGCTCTGCCACGTGTTGTATGCAATGGATTGCTTGTTCCACTGCCCTTCCAAATCCATTCAACCCTCCTAGTCGTGCCCTCTGCCTGGGAGACTGACCCATAGACACTGCATTAAGGAGCTCTCAGGCATCCTGATTGCCAGTTTGATTTGAAGAGTGGCCCCAGGCAGGGAACCAGGAACAGATTGGCTGTGAGGGCAGAGTATTGATCTGGCTTCCTTCCTGCAAGGGCACCTTGAGCTAATTGTCCCTCAATTAACCAGAGAGCTCTGTTTCTTTCAAAGCAGCCATGTCTACCTGGGTAATTCTTCTCTATTGCAGTATCCATTCCCTCACCTTATCCCACCTAGCCCAGGGCTGGTGATAGCTTGGTCAGATCACTACACGCTCTGGTGTCACTAGAAATTGAGAAGATGGTGTGTTTGTAAATAAAGTTTCCTTGAATTATATTACTCTAAAAGTGGCCATTGTTTTTTGTTGAAATCTGATCAGATATGTTTTACATTAGATAAACTAAAGTGATGGCTCTAATGGCAGTGGTTTAGAGACAAGAGGGGGAGAGATAGAGAGGAAGAGGGAGAGCACAAGGAGGAGGAGGATCCATTAAGAGATGCTAGAGGCCTAAACTGTCAATAGTTGAAAGAGTAATGAGAAAAACATTTGAGACAAGCTGGGAGGTATAATCACTTGAGTGTATTATTTGATTTGTTGGGGAGGAAGGTAAGGAAGAGAATGATTTCCAGTTTCTTTCTCTATTTGTTTTGTTTTGAGACAGGATTTCACTATATAGTCCGGGCTGGCCTTGAACTTGCAACAATCTTCCTGCCTCTGCCTCCCAAATGCCAGGGTAATGGGCATGTACCACCACATCTGGTAATTTCATTTTCTAGCTTTCATGTTTTTAACTTCAGTGGCCACATGGATGATAGTACTAATAATGAAGTGTGTAAATGAAGTTTATGAGAAAAGGTAAATTTACTTCCGCATGTGTTTACTTTGAAGCATCTAGATCAGCTGGAGAAAAGAAAATAGAAATCAAGAGGGATAAAATGCCTGTGGCAATAGCATATGAACAGCTGCTACTTAACCATGAGATTGGGAACAGTGAGCTGAGGAGGACATACTGGAAAAAACATTTGAGGAAATGTTTCTCAGATTTTAATGCTGAAATGTGTTCAAGTGAGCTATTGAAGGCCCAGGCTAGTACCTCTGACTTCTTAAGTAAGGTGATAGATTCAGAGGTTATATATATTCCAAGTGTATGTTCCAAGTGGTTCTGATTACACAATTTGTAGGCCATATTAAACAAATGCTAATTTAAGAGTAGAAAAGAACTAAGTACTCACCAAAAGGGAGAAAATGCAATATGTAGTATACAATACTCAGGGAGCATCTAAAACTCAACAAAACAGCAATCCAATTAGAAAGTGGGGCAAGAACTTAAACAGATATTCTGAAAAATTTTATTGCATGAATGACCACACCCACAAATACACAAAAACAGGTCAAGGTCATATGCAATTCAAACCCCAAGGAAATACTGCTGCACGTCCATTTGGTTTGCTGCTCTTAAAAACGGTGAAAACAGCAGTTTAGGCACGGATGTGAAGAAAGTGGAATCCTTGTGCAGTGTTGTTGGGAATAGCAAATGATACAGGTTCTGTAGGAAATAGTGTGGCAATTTCTCAAAAAATTAAAAATGAAACGATCACATAATTCATCAATTCCATTTCTGGGTATCTATCCAAAGATTTTAAAACAGGGTCCTGAAGAGACAGCTGGACACACATTTTCATTGCAACATTATTTCCAGTTGCTAAAATGTGGAAGCCACCCAAGAGTCCATCAATAAATGAAGATATAAGGTGTGTTATATGAATGCAATTCAATATTTCTTATCTGAAGTAAAGGAAAGTATGACACATGCCACAGCATGGATGACCCTGTAGGGTCTCCGTAGTGAAGTCAGTCAGTTATGGCAAACCGCATACTGTGGCTGGGTGTGGTAGTGCACCCCTGAAATCTCAGCACCCTGGGAAACTGTCAGGAGGATTACAAGCTTGAGCTCAACTTCAGTAATTTAGCAGTTTAGTGAGAACGTTTTTTAAAATAAAAAGTAGAACAGGGCTAGGGACAGAGCTCGGTGTGAAGGTCTAGGGTTCCCCTCCTGGTACAACATAAATACACAATTAAGAAGTCATATACTGTGGACTTCCAATTACACGAGATACCTAGAGTAAGCAAAGTCATAGGGACAGGAAACAGGAAGGAAGTTGCCAGGGGTTGGGTGCAAGGAGGAATGGGGGTTCATTTTTTAATGGGTTCACCATTTCAGTTTTACAAGATGAAAAGAGTTCTTGAGATAGATGGGGGTGACAGTTGCCTGCCAATATAAATGTATTTAATAATACTGAGCAATTTATTTATTTATTTTTGATACCAGAAATCAAACTCAGGACCTTGCATCTGATGAGCTATATATTTAAAGATGGCTAGGATGGTAAATGTTATTAGATGGTATATTTTGCCACAATACAGCAAATTTAAAATTTAGAAAGTAAAATACTATTTCCTTTAGTGAGAGAGAGAGATCAGCACATAAAAACAAATTTTCCTTCACTATAAGTAGAAGGAACTGTGCCTAAATGTCCATGTATTTTCTGCATAACTCCTCAGCAAAACCTTGCTTTCACTTGAGCAGTAACATAACTGAAATATTACTGAAGTTTCCAAGAGTTAGATTTATTCATTAAGAAGTTGAATGGTCCTTATGAGTGAAGCATTCATGGATTTTATAAATATGGAAAGAAGAAACATTTTGTTAATTTAATATAAAACACAAAAAACCTAAAACAAATGAAAGGTTATTCTCTGCGTGCTCTACCAGATCACAGGCTCTCTGAGAAGCATTTGAAGGCACAATAAATAACTAAACCTAAATCTTAGTTCTGTCTGCTAGAAACGTCTGAGATGGGCAAGGGGAACTATGGAACCAGACAGTCCGGCATCAGGTATCAGCCACCTCCTTACTGGCAGTGCCGCATTAGAACAACTTAGTTAGCTTTGCTGTGTCTCAGTTCATTATCTGAACCATAGATAGGTATTACAATTCCCCTTACTTCACAGTATTGGTGTTGGCCTTACATTAACATATCTGTGATAAATTTTGACATATGAATATTCTTGTGGAACTATCACCAAAATCATTGATTGATCATATCTATCCTCCCTGAAAGTTTCTTGTAGACCTTTGTAATACATGCCTCTTCCTCCATGCCCCCCAGGTAATTGCTTCTCTGTAAATAGACCAGCAGAGTGTGTACTCTTGGTCTGTATTCTCTCTCAGTGTAGTTCCTTTGGATTATCCATGTTTTTATGTATCCAGAGTTCATTCTGTTTTATTTGCAATCATTTTCTAATTAGATGAATACATCGCAGGTTGGTCTTTCACCTGCTGGCAGCCAAATGAATTGTTTCTTAGTTTTGATTATTGCAAAAAATACTGCTATAAACATTTGTGTGGAAATCATTGAAATCATTGTATGGGATGTGCTTTCATTCTTCTTGCATAGCATAGCTGGATCACACAGCACATCTATGTTTAACCTTTTGCATAACTACAAAACTGTTTTCCAAAGTGGATTGCACCATTTCACTTTCCCAGTAGTGAAGTAGCTGAGAAGTTCCCGCCTCACCCACTAGCCCTTGCTGGAGGGGGATGTGGCTTGGCCAATAGCTGGTGCATCTCTGCCCCTTGCTTCCCTGAGCTCCCCTTCACACCCGCAATGAACTGAGACAACTTGCTTAGGTGTCCTCCCTGGCTGTCTAGTGACTGCTCTCCTCCAGGATGGCAGGAACTTGGCACTCCTCCCCTGCTCCGGTCACTGCAGGTGCCAATGTAGACTTTTGGAAGAAGGGAAGGGGTACCCCGGCACGGCACTAATCAGGGAGGGAGGGGTCTGGACCCGTAGTTAATGTCCTCAACCCCCATAGCAGTCTTACCTGGTTTCAGCACTGCTCCCACACTGGATCGCTCCCATAAAAACTGACGCTGTCCTAGAACCCTGCACGACTGACCCGTACTTGGGTCATCTCGGTCCCACAGCTGTCATATAAGTAGCACGCCCCAGGCGCTTCTCCAGGTTTGGAGGGTTCCTCCGGTGTACCGACTCCTCCCTGCTGTAGCCCAAGATTCCCCACCAAAGACTTGCTTTGGTCTTTAACAAGTGCAAGCCTTTCGTGAAAGACTTTCATTCTGTAAATCTGCTAACCATTTACTTCTTGAGTAGTACGGGCTCCAAAAGTCCTATAAATTTACCTGGGATTTTTATCCTGACTAGTGTGGGGTGGTTAAAAAGGCACAACCATGCACATTAGGACCTGTTAGCACGGAAAAGCTCTAGAGACCAGCAGCCAATACAAGCCAGCAGCAGGAAGCCCCGCCTAGCGGAGTCCACCTATAACGCCCGCCGCAAGGCAGCCCTGGGTGGTGACGGCCAGCAGCAGCGGTGACCAGCAGCAGGCTGTGTCACCTGTGCGTGTCCAGCACTGTCCACTGTCATCAGGGCTGCAAGTAGAGCTGCGCGTTGCCTGTTCGTGATTTCTATCTGAAGTCAGCAGAAGAACTCTAGGCTGATGGGCAAAAGCAGCAACAGTGGGAGTTGCGTTTCTCCTCCGTCTTGTCTCCCTCCGCTGCGTCCTTCCCCTGCTCTTTCGGCCATTTTAATAAGTGCACAGTTCATCACTGCAGTTTTAGTTGACATTTCTTAAAAAGTGTTGTTGAGCATATTCATATGTACACAGTCCATTTACCTCCTCTCTTAAACTGTCTTAAAATTATTTGTCAATTTTTATTGCGCTTTGGATTCTTATTTTGAAATTTGAAGGTTTAAAAAAGTCTGAATTCAAGCCAGAAATACCATTTGCAAGTATTTTCCCTTAGTCTTTATCTTATATTTTCATTCTTTTAACAGTGTATTTTATAATCCAGACATTTATCTTCACTAAATCCAACATATCAATTTTTCTTTTATGGATCTTCCTTTTGGTGCTGTATCTGAGAGTTTCAAAGTTTTCCTCCTAAGTTTTCTTGTAAAGTTTTATTTTCTGAGTTTAATTTTGAAGGTAAATACTGCATTTTAAATTTAATTATTATTAATTAATGGTAGATACTTATAGATACTTATAGAGTACAGTTAGGCACATGTTGATAATGAGACACATGTACATAATGTCTAATGCTCAAATTAGAATAATCACCATTTCCATGTCCTTAGTTTTAAAAACTTTTGAATTACCTTGTAATATTTGTATATATATATATATATATATATATATACGTATATATAATGACATTCATGGTTGCAGGCATAGAATGTGTACTGGTAAAATAAAAATGATCAGCATGTCTATCTGTTTATCATTATTTTGTGTCTGAGTGCTTCATTACCGTCTCTTCTAGTTATTTATAAGACACATTAGGTGTTATGAACTACAGTCACCATATGGTGGGAAATCAGAATCACTACTTTTATTAAACATTGTTTTGCTGTCCATTACCGTCCTCCATATATCCCTCCTCCCACCCTTTCCAACTACCAGTACTCGCTGTTCTACAGTCAGAAAGGTTTCATTTTGCATCCACAGACAAGAAGGAACACACACTTGTCTTTCTATGTCTCACTTATTTCATTACCATGGTGGCTTCTAGTTCCACTTTTCTGACAAATGGTGGGATATCATTCTTTGTACTGGTAAATTATATTCTGCTGTGTACATACCACATTTTCTGTATTGATGCCTCTGCTGATGGGCATCTAGACTGACTCCAAATTGCAGACATTGTAACTAATGTAGCAACCAGTATGGGTGTGCAGTTACACCTCTGTGATATGCTGATATCATTTGCTATAACTCTGTATCCAGAAATGAGATATCGGGATCATACAGTAAGTCTACTTTAGGTTCTATATTATATGCCATGAAGTAGAATGAAAATTAATTCTGCCTTTGCCCTTACAGTTGTAGAATCAGGGATAGTTTTCACTTATAAAATCATCTTTAAATCATTGTAGAAGATTAATTATAGATCATTTTCTGAAATCCCTATTCTTTTGGACTGCTATATTTATTTTTATTAATCCAATACCCAAACTACACTGCCTCAATTAACTTGGCTTTATAGAAAATCTTGACATTACATCATATTAGTTCTCAAAATTTGTTTTTCCTTTTCAAAGTTCTAGAGGTTATTTTACATCATCTATATTTCCATGTAAAGTTTAGAAGCAGTTTATTAATTTCTATAACAATCTTAGTAGATGTTTGACTGACATTTATACACCATTTAGGGGAGAAATTATATCTTTACAACAGAATCCTGAATACCCCAAGTCTTATCATTCTTGTTCTATGTTAAAAAATTTATTTTTTAAAACTTGAACTTGCAATTATCCATTGCTAGGAATTAGGACAAAATTTATGGTCACTTATTGACTGTGTTCACTGTAACTTTGCCAATCTTCATTTATTCTATTACTGACTTCTATTACCATGCGTGTACATTGCATCACATTTTCTATGTAGAAATATCATTTGTGAATAGGGACAGTTTAATTCTTCTTTTCTAATATTGTTATCTTTTGTTGTTTTCACTTCCCTGGCTAGAATTTCTACTCCAAATTAAGCAGAAGTGGTGAGCGATGATACCTGCACATTGTTCCTGATCTTAAAGAGACAACATGTAGTCTTTCACCAATAAGGATGAGTTTGCCTGCACGCCTTTTCATGTGGAGAACATTTTCTTTGTCAGTAGTCTTCTGAGAATTTTTAACGGTAGATGTTCAATTATGTCAAATTTATTTGTTGTATATGTTGAGATGTTCTTAGGAATTTTTCTTTTTTAATCTATTGACATAGTCAGAATTCAAACAAAGATGCATAATTCCTATGTGGTCTTATAAGAAGTTTGACCTAATGAAATTTGGGAATCTGGTTAAGCTGTCTTCATGTCCAGTGTTGAAGTGTATAGTGTACAAAGCACACAGTTAAGAAAGAAAGGTGGATTTCAGGTAGAGTTGGGTGGAGCAAGAGCTGCCACTCACAAGCATGAACTGAAAGCCATGAGGATAGACTGAAGGTCATTTCAGTTGCTATTGCCTTTAATTACTTAAAATCATGATTTCTTAGCAAAGAAGCTGGTGTGTTTTATGCTGGAGCTGAGCACTCAAAAGCACAAGATTAAGAGAAGCTTAGAGGGTGAAGTGGGGAAGTCTCACTCCTCGCTCCTGCACCGTACCAGGTGGAGGTATGAAATGGCCTCCGCTTCCTTTATCCACCCTCTGGCTTTTACACAAGAGTCCTCCCCTCAACCAAAGCCAGAGCACAGCTCTCCTGAAAATATATTTCAGCTTAGACAAGCTGAAGCTTCAAATCCTCCTTAGAGATTTACATTGATTAATTTATAAATGTTACACCCCCTTTGTAGTACTGAGAAAGATCCTATTGGATCATAGCATGTTAACAACAATACACTTTGAATTCAACTTGTTGAAAATGTTTTTGAAACTTTTAAAAACTGGTCTGTATTTACTGCAGTGTTTTTGTCTTCTTTGGGTATCAAAGTTACGCTGGCCTCTTAGAAAGAAGTGCTCAGTATCGCTTCCTCTCTATTTTTTCAGTTTCCTAGGTTTTTAATTTTTAGAATTGGCACTATTTCTTTCTTAAAGGGAAATTTTCTGTTGGATCCAGACCTGGAGTTTTCTTTGTGGAAAGGTTATTAACTGTAAATTCTTCAATAGATAAGCCTTTCACTTAAGCCACTCTTCATTACTGTAAGAAAATATTCGAGGCTGGTAATTGATAAGGAAAAAAAGGTTTATTTAGCTCACAGATCCAGAGATCCAAAACATGGTACAGGCTTCTGCTCAGTCTTCACAGGGTGTTTAGGGCAGACGGCATCATGGTAGGAAGCACGTGTGCAGGGAGAAATCAGATGGCAAATCGGGAGGCCTGGCAGAGTAGGGATGGTCCCATCTCACTCCTAAGTAACAATTCCCTTCCACAAGAGCTAACTCAGCTGCAGAAGGACAGCATTAAGCCTCCCAAAACACGTGCCTAATGACCAACCCATCTTCCACTAAGCTCTGCAAAGGTCCTGCCTCCTCTCTGCTGCCACGCTGAGCCTAATCTTCCAGCACATGAGCCCTGGGGAGAGAAATCAGTTGAAAAACCACAGCAGTGCTGCTCAAGTTACTTGTTTTTCTGAGTGAGCATTGGCAATTTGTGTCCTTTAAAAGATTCTTAAATTTCATATGATGAAACTTTAATGAAAATTCATTAGTACAATTTTCGTAATATTTTCTCATCCCTTTAATATCGATAAAGTAGTGATGTCATGTTTCTGAATGCTGGTACTGGTGATGGGTATCTTCCAAGTTATTATTTCCTCAGATCCATCTAGCTAGATATTTATCAAATGTTTTCTCAAAGAGGCAAATATGGACCTTTCTCACTGGTTTCTCTGTTTTCTTTTACATATGTTTTTCACTCTGATCTCTACTATTTCACTTTTTCTGTTATTTTGGGTTTAATTTCATCTTTTTCTTGTTGAATAAGGTGGAATCTATGATGTACTCAAATGAAATATGTCTTCTAGTATAACAATGTCATACCTTTTTCAAAATACTATTCTAGCTACACCTCTCAAATTTGGATACACTGTCTTCTTTTCACTTTCAATTTAAAATGCCCCTTGTTTTCAAAATAACTTCTAACTGTTCTTAATATTTTACAGGTAACACCTACTTACTTGTTTAGAGGTGTGTTGTTTAGATTCCAAATATTTAGGGAATGTTTTTCAGAGAACTTTGCCACTGATTTTTAATTAATTTCTGTTGTGTGCAAAGAGTAGTTTGGATAAAATAAATACATTAAAATTTAGTAAGATTGGTACTAGTATATGATATATCTTGCTTAAATGTTTCATGCACACTTGAAAAGTGTATATATATTTTGTTATTGAGTGGAATATTTTGTAGGTGTTGATTAGGTTAAAGGTGGATAAAATTGTTGTTTAACTCTTTATGTACTTGCTGATTTTTGCTATCTGTTTTATCAATTATGGAAATATGTGTTTTGAAAGTATCAACTGTAATTGTACATTAGTATATTTCTCTTGCAATTTAACCAGGTTTTGATGCACATATAGAAAAATTCTAATATTTAAGCACATAAATGTTTAGAACTATTTCATGTCTTTAAATTTATCAATTCATCATTTTGAAATCAATCTCTACCTCTGGTAATATACTTTCTCAAAAAGATTTTTATTAAATCAGCATTTTTGATTAGTGTTAATGTGGTGTAACTTCTTTCACCTCCTTTTATGATTGAACTGCACCATTATACTTGGAGTTATTTTTGTATTGGAAATTTAGCTGCCTTTTTATTTATTCTGTCATTCAAATGGGTTGCTAAGAACATTTATAATTGATTCTTGATTTACAAGGTTGTTGTGTTCTGTAAGATTATCATAATCTCTGAAATAGCCAATATTTGGGTATTGTTCCCTTCTGGAAAAACAAAAAATTAGTTTTTTTGGCTCCTTTGGTCATAATTTACTTGTCAATAAATCAATATCTAACCTTGTTTTACGTGTCTTTTCAGAAACATCTAATTTAATATATGTGGTTGATTCATTAACATTAGACTCATCACCAACAATAGTACAACTCCTAGTTGAATAAAGTTAATCAAATGCATTTTTTTATCTTTGCAATACACAACTATTTTGTGCTTAGAAACTCTCTCCTGGCAATGTTTCAGTAACGTGCTCCAGGGACACTTTAAATTTTAAAAAAATCAAGGAAAAACACAACATTGGAAAGAACATGGCAATAAACTGCATAAAAATGCTCCTTGTTTACAGTAAAGGAGCTGCGTCACCTTGTTGGACCTCGGCCGAAAAAGCACTCATCGGGTGTTTGTGTTTCTCATTGCCTTGCGCAAGCGAGTGAACAGGTTCAGGTGGATGAATTCGGCGGATGAGTTGCAGTAATTATTGATTCTTAGGTTACGTATATGTCAGTGAGTCGCCAAATTTGCAATATATAGTCCATAAATAATGAGGATGAGGATATGTCTGATGTGCTAATTAGTAAGGTAGGTTTAAATCTATTCGTCCCATTTGTTCATGTTCCCTTTGTCACCTTTCCTTCTTGAATTATCTTCCTGTAGATTATTTAACATGTCTTCTGTGTTCATTAGACATCATGCTTGTTTCTTTTTCTTATTGTAACTCACAATTTATGTTATAAATCTTCAATCTGTAACATTCAGTATTCACATAATATTATACTAGTTTACATGGAGGGAATATTATTATTTTACTTCATTTTGGCCAACCCAAAACTTGTATTGGTTATATGTCTTTGTATTTAATTTAAATTCAAATTATATAATACCTATGAACATAAGAAATATACCATTATTTTAATAGTTTTAGCAAATAAAATTCAGTAAATGAAGCTTCATAATGACTCTAGTCTACTATTGCTATCTCCATTAATTATTGGTTAACCTAGATCATAATTTCTATGAGAAAATAAAGGTATGTGTATTCTGTCTCTTATTAAATCCTCAGTGCCCAGCATATGAGTAACATATACAATGGACAATCATCAGAAATGAAAGAGGGCTTATTATTTAAATTGTGAGTTAAGTGTGAACTGTCTTGGGATTCCCAAGGGAAGCGAAAAGGATTGTTTTTTGCTACCAGATATCCAAGGAGGTTCAAGAAGGACCGTTTACAGTGGAGAGCAAATTGAGATGCTTATTCTTATACCAAATACAGCTGTGGTACAGGCAAAGAAAGGGCTACTTTTCCACTTACTATGCGTGGAAGTAGTTTTTGTCTCACTATACAATTGTTCTCACTTAATGTGTTCCTTGTGATTGGGTCCATCCCCTGAAACACGCTGGCTTTAAAATCCTGGCCTCTAAAGAACTGGCTATTTTCCATATTTATTGAAAACATGACCACTTAAATTTCTGATGATTTATGTAGGCCTTTCCTATTTTAGTCACTAGTATGCCATGGGCATTAATATTTGAAAGGCTACATCTCATAGTGGATCTGACAGAAGCCAAGCAGTTTTGATAGCTGATTAAACGCCAGTGGCAGTCACAGTGGCCAGAAGGAAGCAGGGGATGCAGTGTGCAGTGGCAGAATCTCAGCCGGGCAGAGGCTGTCATGTTCAGTTACAGGGCAGATGGTGAAAAGAGTAGGGGAGGCCCATCAGCTCTGCTACCATTAATGGCTTCACTATTTAATTCAATAAATTATTGAATGTCTACTGTGTGCCAGGTGGTTTTAAAGCATATTTATTGTATCAATGAACAAAACTCCCTGCCTTTGTACTCCCTTTTACATCCTAGCAGGAATGAAGCAAATGAAGATAAGATAAGAAAAAAAGCTAAAAATAGGCATAATAAATAAATAAATTTTATAGTATATTGTGAGCTGATGCTCTAAGAAAAAGAATAGCAAAGCAGAGTAAGGGGCTGTCAGGGCTGGTCAACGAAAGGGCTGCCAATTGCAGTTTTAAATAGAGAAGTTTGTTCTTTCCTTTTGAACAGTTTCTTTTCCTTTCACAATATCTATTGTACATTTTGGATCTTACTCTTTCAGTTTCTTACACTAGGGAGACAATACAATGCTTACGCTTGAGAGTCTGATTTATTTCACTTATGAGCATGGTCTCTAGTTGTATCCATTTACCTACAAAAGCCTTGAATTTATCTTTCTTTATATCTGAGTAGTGCTCCATTGTATAAAAATACCACATCTTTTTTATTCATTCCTCAGTTGATGGATCTTTGGGTTGTTTCCAAGATTTAGCTGTTAAAAATTGTGCTGCTCTAAGTATGGGTGCACCTATACTGCTATGGTATGATATTTGCATTTCTTCTGGGAAAATATCCAGATGGGGAAGAGCTGGGTCGAGTGGGACCTCTAAACAGCTTTTTGAGGAATCTCCATACCAATTTCCACAGTGGTTGTACAGCCTATACTCTCACCAATGGTGGGGAAGGCTTCCTTTTTCCCCAGGAACACTTAATTCTTCTATTGAATCAGTTTTGCATGCCTGTATGTCCTAATTTGAGCAAATATGCAACATAATAACCATTGTTAATTTCTCATCATCATGTTCTGAAATTCCGTATCATTTTTATTGGGTTTTTTTTTTTTTTTTTGGCCTTAAATAAATAGAGAGGTTTGGCCAAAAGCTTGAAGGAGCTGAAGAAATACAAATGTCTGTGGGGAGGTGCTCCTGGTGAAATGACAGCAAACCTAAGGCTGGATTGCCCCTGTTGTGATGATGTGCTCAGTGTGAGGCTGGAGAAGAGTGATCAATAGGGACAAGGCAGAAAGACTGAGTCAGAGAACAAACAAGGGCCCATACTGTGCCCGGCTTTTAAAGCCACTGTGCACACACTAGTTTTACTCTTAGTCACCGGGGAAGGTGCTGCATGGTTTTGACTGAGGAGTGAGTTGGTCTGATGTTGCCTTTTGCACATGTTCTTTGATACTGTGCTGAGAATAGGCTATGTGAAAGGTGGTGCAAAAGGACATTCTTTTACTGTAATTCCTCTGACAGAAATGTTGAGCCAGGATGGTTACAAAGCAGATGGTAAAGATGGCCAGGTTCTCGTCTCAGCACTGATAAAACAGGAGTTACAAACAGATCAAAGGAAGTTGTAAAAGGAGGTAAACAAAATGCCTTCAAAGGTTTTTGTGTATCTGGAAGAATTCTGGAGGTAAAAGGCTGAATTATTACCCCTAGCTAATCTGCAGGTTTTTAGTTTTACCTCCCTTCGTTTGTCCTTAACTTTTCTGAAGGACGAAAGTGGCTGTGTTCTCAGCCAGTTAAAAGTTTAGATCTATTATGCATTTCGGGATGAAGTCTCCATGTTTCATTACCCAATTTTCTTCCACTTTAGCATATGTTTTCTCTCCCTGTTTCTTTTCTCCCACGTCCGCCCTCTCCATCACCACACTCGGGCGGCGAGACACTGTCTTCCTGTCTCTTAAATCCATTTTCATTCATCCTCCATCTGTCTCCTTATTTTTCGGGAAACCTATTGTTTAGCACTAAAATACATTTCCCAACTACACCTACACAGTAATAGTTTTCTTTTATTCGATCAATACTCATATTCCATTGTACAAATAGCTCATGTGATTTTAGTCACCACTCACTGCAAGCTTCATAAGGAAGGAAATCCGATTGATTCCAGTGAGCTCTTTTATGAGTAACAAAGCATCTCTAAGCAGAGAATGTTAATGTGACAACTATCTCTTATTTCGCTCACAGACCACAGAAGAGGTGGTCTGAGAGGATAATATCTATTCCTACTTCATGTAGTTTCAGCTTGGGTTTAACTCAAGGGTCCCCTTTAAGGATAACTCATGCACGTGGTTGGGAAATTGGGGCTTGCTGTCAGCTCCTCTCCATGTGGAATTGTCCATAGGGGTTGCTCGATCCAAAGGCAAGCTTTCTAAGAAATTTAGTTAGAAGTTGTATTACATTTTATGATCAAACCTCTCAAGTTATATAACCTCACTCTTGCCATAGTCACAAACATAGGTATGCTCTCTTTGCAAAGAATATTGGAGTCACATTTTAGGAAGAGCAGACAGATTAGGGGCTACTGCTGCTGCTACTTTGGACAATCTCATCTACCATCCTCATTCCTGTGCCTACCTGTACATCCCAGAATTCTCTGGGATGTATTAGAGCCTTAACAGACACCTCTGGAATAGCTAAAATATTTTTCTCAAAAGCTTCTTTCTGTACTGTGGCAAATTTCCCCTTTTGATGGGTAACTCATTAGCATGGAGTTATGTATGGAATTCAATGTGTTTTAGCTTTGTCTCAATTTCAAAGAGCACTTAGGCAAGTGGAGTTATTTCCTGTGCTTGAATCTGTGTTTCACCTGGATAGAACCTTTATTTCCTGCTTTGGAATCATTTATTCTATAAAATGTTTATTTTTAAAGCAAAGAGTTCCCTGTATTTCTTAGTTACTATGCATTAGGATTTTATCACATTTCTTTGCAAAAAATGTTACATAAAATAGAAACCATTATAAAACTAGGCAGTACTATATTTCCTTTGGAAATCAATTGACTAGTTTTTTGCATTTGGCCTCCCAATAAAACTCTGGGCTAGACATTAATATTTAGCTATTACAATAACAGACCTAATGGATGTATTGATTTGTAAAGCACCTTTCTTCACCAAAGTCCAAAGTCTTTACTGGAAATATATGATTAAGTAGTAAATTACTAGCCTGTTTTGCCTTTCCTTTGAGTGGTAGTTGTTACATTAAATTTGCTAGGACTCTTCTTACTATATACTCTAGAAAGTATTGTTTTAAGTTTGTGATCAATTTTCTTTATCTACATATAAAATAGTGTATCAGTAGACCATAACAGGATAAAAAGCAAGTGTTCCAATTTCCAAACAGTTTGGAAGATTTGCAAAGCCTATTTATAGAAGGTAGTGGAACAAATTACAATGTGATTTACAGATGAAATTCTGAGTCTCAGAGAATATATAACTTTCTAAATGTTTATCTGATTGCTATGGTCTTGCACTTTTCTGCTATAATTATTTTTCCTTTAAGCTATACTTAACAGCCCTTAACAGCTCTCATCACAGTTGCTAATTGGACAGAGGAACTGGGTGTATCTTACATATTTTCCTCATAATTTTTATATGACTCTAAATAGAGCCCTGATGTTCACTGAGACTGTGTCCACAATTTCCCTGGCCAGAGATGGTCTTTGCTTTTGAATATTCCCACAGCGGTGTTTTCCTGGGCCCTATTTTACCATGACAGTGATCAGTTTAAACAATAATTGTTTTAAAATACGTCTTCTTAATCAAACTAAGTGCTAACAAGAAATGAACTTCATCTTTTTCTTGTCTATTCATAACAATGAACACAATGCCAGGCGTATAATGCTTCATTGTCCCAGGTGAAAATCTCTTTTTGGAGTGTCCGATTCAGACTCTGATTCTTTACTTACTAGTTCAAATTCCTAGTCCTAAAGTATGTCCAGGTTTTTTAAAATCAGAGTCCTAGAGTAACTCTAGGGTGTCTGACTAAATCTCCGTCCTTGCAGTAAGAATTCCTCAGGGGGCTTCTGAATATGGTTCTCAGCATAGCTCCCACCCCTTCCTCCACCGCTACTCCAGCTCTCTGTGCAAGTATAGTTCTGACATTTGGAGGAATAAATAGGCCCCTCAGCAAGGTCAGGGAGAGGACACGGGCCTATTTGAACGTAGGAAAAGAATAACCTCTGCAATGACCCAAAATGCAGCTTACAGCCAGTCGGCACCCTGCTTTCAGGACTTTATCAGTCCTAATTGCTGCACTATGGAGCCCAAACTGAGCCCAGCACCTAGCAATGACAGACCAGCCAATCAGATGGGGATGTTCCCAGAGGCGGGGCCAAAGCCTTCAAACCCATAAATAGTGGGCTGCTGGGCTCCCTCAGCAGTTGCCCAGCTCAGGGAGCCCCCATTGCTCAGAGTGGCTTTGTATCTCTTTCTTCTGTAAATAAACTTTACTCTCGCTTTGCACTGGCTTCTGAGTCCTCTTCCTCTTTCTATGTTGAAAAGAGAGAGATAAACCCAGGAAAATTCAGCAGAGGGTGGATGAAGCTGGAGTCACTCCAGAACGGGACATTATTTTGGATAATATCCAGGATAATAAGAAGATTACAAAAAGCACCAGACACCATCTGTATATCTAGCCTAACGGGAGTGAACCTGGAGAACACTCTGTCTTCTTAGCTCACTTTCTGAGGATAGCTCCCCCCACCACTACTACTACAACGATCTAGCCTATTGGCAACCTTTTGGCTGGGCCCTTTTGGGGTGTTAGGGGACCCTGGGTGTGGGAAAAATTTAAACTGGTCTCTAACAAAATGAGGAGAACTTGGGCTTTATTCCCATATAGCTTAGTGGTGATTACCTCCAGGCCACCAGACGGGGGGCTTATACCAGTACAACTATGCCAGGAGGGTTCCTTTTGGACCAATTGGATTCAAAGTCCTCAGGTGAGAAGGGAGAGTAGAAGAACTCACCCCATGTCCAGGGAACCCTCTGTCCCAGCACTTCGTGGTGCAACTTCTTTCACCCATTCTGCACGTTTTCCTCCCCCAGAACAGAGGTGACTCCCTCCTGAGCCAGGATTCCTTCCACTTCTTCAATCTGTTCTCCACGATGTGTCCTGCGGAGAAAGACTAAGAGCTAACCGCACTTATGCCCCATTTGGAACCCTCAGGTGAGCGCTGAAGGACTTTCTCCTCCTGATGGTCCATCTGCTTTGTCACTGCCCCGCCGCCCCCAGCACTGTTTGGGAATCACTTCCTGTGTGGGAGAAAAATGGGTAACACTGTCAGGGGATCTTTGTAGCTGTTGCATAAATAAGTAATCTTACAACAAATTCTGGTCAAACTATTACTGGAAACCTGAGCTTTCTCAGCCTACCTTGACTTCCTGTTAGTCCGCCTATTCCCAGTTCTCTCCTCCAAAGGAACCTGAGAGACTCCACTGTGTCGCTTCAGAGGCCCTCCTGAAGCCTGTAAGGGAGTGCGCCCTTGGGAACTACACGCCTTTGAGGAATGGCAGCGCCGACACTATTCGGGATATAAAGGAAGTATTTTGGTCCTGAAATCTCCCAGGTGGGCAAAGAAAAGTTCCGCTTCTGTGTCACAGCTTGGATCTAGGTTCCTAGGTCTGGGCCGCAAGTTCCAGGTCTGAGGTTGACGTGGCCGGGGATGC
Organism: Dinomys branickii; assembly: GCA_004027595.1. NCBI lineage: Eukaryota > Metazoa > Chordata > Mammalia > Rodentia > Dinomyidae > Dinomys > Dinomys branickii. The sequence goes on along the minus strand of PVLD010000567.1, from coordinate 239,562 downwards.
TTTGTTCGGGGACGTTTGTCGTAAGGCCGCTTCCGTTGGTCACCAGGGACTTGAAGAGGTCTGTCTCCTGCTCTAGCGTTTCCTTTTCGTTTCTTTCCTCTCTTGAATGGGAACAAACCCTTAGCCTCTTTCCTCAAGCATTGGAAAGACTTAAATTCTCTTTGAAAAGCAAAGTTCTTGGTTTTACTGTATGGAGGCTTGGATGAATTATCCTTTGGAGGACAAAGTACGTTGGCCTCTGGGAGGCTTCCTTGATTATAACACTTTCCTCCAACCAGATTTCTTTTATAAAAATAAGGAAAGTACAATGAGGTTCCTTGAGTCCAACTTTTCTTCACCCTTAAAGATTGTCCTGCGTGAGTTTCTTAATGTTCTATTGACCTGCCCCCTTGACTGCTGGGGAATCAGCATTGACATAAGGCCAGGGGCTAGTGGGAGAAGAGGGACAACCCAGGGAGTGGGTAGCAGCCCCAGCTCCTCCTTCCTCTGAGACAAGCCGCACAGCTTCTTCTCCTAGATTACTACCCCTTAGAAAGTGTGAGAGGGAGAATCAAAACGGGTCCCATTTACTTACCCCAAACTGGGAGTCACATGAAACTGAGGAAGCATCACAGATGACTCAGATGGATACGTCTGAGCTTCTGTGAGAGTAATCTCCCTATTCAAACTACCATGGGAGGATGAGATGTTCTTGTTCAGTGAGACACTCAATCAAGTGACAAAGGAAAGAGCCCTAGGAGAGGCTGTCAAGACAGCAAATGCTTATCACGAGGTCCATTGCATGACTAAAAAGGGGACGCATGAGTATACTCCCCTTCATGGGACAAGCCTGTCCCTGTCTCCTTACTCATGGAATTATGAAGACCCACATGGTGAATAACCTTGATTACCCTTTCTTTATTACATTAAGGAAGGCTGAAAGGGGTTACAGTCAAACCAGCCAACCATGCCAGTTTGGGACAAATTTACCAGGAGGAGAAAGAGTGGCTGTTTGTTTTTATAATGGCTCCCAGGTGCCATGACTATGTACTCTCTGAGAGGTCTCAGTCATCTGGAGGGAGAGTTTCTTATTAGTTAAAGGTAAACATTTGACCCAGTCTGGCCCTGACATCCATCACAAATGTATAAAACTAGCTGTAGATCTCTGAAATGATTATTTAAGAGATTTTTTTACTTTTTGCAGCTGTTTTCTGACAGGGAGTTGAAGAGCCTGGATATGCAGTAGTGGGCCACTTAGGGGTGCTGGAGTCAGAACCCTTGCCTTGGTGACCAGTGCCAGAAGCCATAACGTAAGCTCTTAGGCCAAGTGTGAGGCAGTAAACCTCTATACTGACTCTGAGTGTGTTTTCCTGTAGAGAGCATCATGTAGCAATCTGAAAGAAAAACAAGTCTTGCTAACCTCAAGAGGATCTCCTATTAAACATGCTTCAAAAATCTTACAACTAGTTGGGGTAGTACACTTGGCCCTTGAAGCTGCAGTTATACATTGTCCAGGACAGCAGAATGAGGTCACATCGCTGTAGACAATAAAAGGGCTGAGGAGGAGGAGGGTAAGCTGGCTTCCTCTCAACAACTAGGGTGCCCTCTTTTGTGGTCAACCCATCTGTTCCCCATAACCTCCCTGCAGTCCCTCATACCCTCCAAAACAACCAGTCTTGTTATTTGCTCCAAGGTTACTCAAGGTATTGAGTTAGGTTACTTACTATATATTAGCCTTGCAACAAGCAGACCCCAGACCTGGATATTTTAGTCAGGAACTGCAGCATGCCCATAGTCAGGATAGATCTTAAACTATGATGGGTGGTGGGTCAATCCCACAGAGAGTCTCTTTCTGCCTAGCTGCCAAGCCTGGAAAATAATCAAGGGCATCCATAAGACTTGGCATTTGGGATGAAAAATACTTTTATCCCAGTTAGGAAGACTTCCAAGGGAAAGAACTAGACATAGTAGTTCAGCAGGTGAGACTGCTTAAAAGCAAGCCCTCAAAATTCCCAGCTACCACCACCATGGACATAGTACTGGGCTGCTTATCCTGGAGAGGATCAGTAGCATGATTTTATTCACATGTCAGGAGGCTGAGATAGCCAGTCTCTCCTAGTCCTGGTTGACACACACAAAATGAATAGAGGTTTACTTTATCAGGTCAGAGAAGGCAAGAGAGGTGATCAGACTTCTGGTCAATGAGAGTATTCTATACTTTGCAGCCTCTCATAGCATCTAAAGCAAGAATAGTCCTGCTTTTCACTCCAAGGTGATGTAAGGCATCTCTATTAGCCCAAGACCAACAGACCCCAGCCCTACTACACCTAATGAGCCTCTCTTCTGCCCAGGAACCCTGCTTCTAGGTGAGGCCCTAGATGTGCAAGACAGGAGCAAACCTCCAATGGGAGGTGTCCCTACACATTCATCCTTTCCTCCCTTACTGCAGTTAAAGTGACAAGACACACTGTCTGGATTCACCACTCCTGCATGAAACTGTGGGCTGCCTCTGGAGACTTGGAGGTGACACCCCTCCACTGTGACTCGAGACCATGCCTAAGTTCAAGTGCACTGCGAACCTATAAAAGATCTCAGGCTTGTATTCAGACAACAATAAGATAAGTATGTCAAATAATGGTAAAGATTTAAAATATCATCTGTTTGTTGTGTGTAAGGTTGTGGATCCTGTTGGGGGATGTGGTTAATTTTACAGTTTGAATATTTGCTCCATTCAGGGTAAAATTACTTTTCCTGTGACACAGACTGACCATGCAAAGGATTTTTTTTCTTTCTACCGCAGAGACTGCTAGAAACCAGAGGACTTCCCCAGTATAAAAGGTAACCCATCACTTCTATAGGCGTAAGGATCATGGTACTCATAATGGTTGCATGGAGTCAACCTATGGAATAGTGATCATTTTAGCACAAATTTCAAACATTACTTCAGCAGAGGTGACACATGCTTCTGGAAGTAATTTCAGAGGCCACTGATGGTCACTGTACTCCCTGGTGGGAATGGGAACATAGGCAAATACTAGACTGGATACTTGCCTGTCAGAGAGGTGTCTGTGTAATTTTTAATGGAACCTGCTGCCCCTATATTAACAGCTCTCAATCGGTTGAGACTCAGACTGATGCCATCCGGGACATGGCTATGTGGCTCCATGATCAGGGAGCTATGGACTCCCTGGTGACCCAAGTCTTCTCTCAGATCAAAATCTGGTTATCTTCTATATCCTTCTGGCTCCATCCTCTACTGACTGACATCTTCTTGTTGTGCCTATTTGGTACTTGTATGCTTAACTGACCTCCTCGGCTAATTTCACATTATATCAGTGCTGTCAAAATGCAGATGGTCCTCCAGATGGAGCCAACCATGGAGGTTCCACCTTTCTTCTACAACGGCCCATTAGATCGACCTCACAATGGTCATCATTCCCTGCCCAGCCTCGATCTTCTTTCAGCCAGAAATATCCAGAGTGATCATTGCACTTAATCTCAACAGCAGCTGAGTGACTGTTTCCAGAGGGGGGGATGTAGGGATACATGGGACCTCCCTCAGAAAGGGCAGGAAAAAGACATGGGCCTTTAGAACTTAGGAAACGAATAACCTCTGCAGTACTCTAAAAATGCAACTTACAGGTAATCAGGATCTCACTTTTATAACATTGTCTACACTGTTTGTTGCAATATTGAACCCAGACTGAATCTGAACAACTAGCAATGAGACAAGTCAACCAATCAGGTGGGGCTGCTCCCAGGAGAATGGGTCACCACCTTAAAATCCATGAAAAAATGATCGCTGGCTTCCTCAGTGGTTACCCAGCTCTGGGTCTCTATTTCTTGGAGTTGCTTTGTGTCTCTTCTTCTCTTCCTTCTGTGAATAAACTTTACTCTTGCTTTGCACTATCTTCTGAGTGCTCTTAATTTTTCATGTCAGAAAGAGAGACAAGCCCAGGAAAATTTGATGGTGTGCTGGGGATTCTACACCTGCTCAGGTATGTGATACATTTATGACCATTTCTGTCAAATAAGAATACTACGGAGTGTCCTCTTCTGCCTTATTCACCAGATATGGCACTGTGCAACTTCTAGGTTTTCTCCAAGAATCAAAATAAAAGGTAAACATTTTGCCTCAATTCAGGTCATGCAGGAAGCCACAATAGTGAAACTAAAGGCATGCAGGAAGTCTTCCAGAACTGCTTCAGAAAGTGGCAAAAATGATGGGATATGTATATTTTACTAAAATTTTTTGAAAAATTTAACACTCACTGTAGTAGTTTTTGATTATACCTCTAGCTTTTAGATAGGTGCCCAGTAAGTGCACTGGATTTTCTAAATTAAAAATGCTTTCATACCAGTCACTTTTAGAATCCTAAAGAACTACTTACAAAGTTGGAAATACAGAGTGAACATACTACATGTCTGCCATATTAGAAAGGTACTGTTATGTAATAATTATTTGGTACTCTGTCTCAGAGAGAAAGGTTGACACCGAACCTTTTCAGATAAAGCTGTGTATTTCTGATTTCTTTACTATAAGCTCACTGTGTTCCCAGTGCATAGGCCCACCATCTCTAGAGTAAACACGAGCAACTCTCTAGCATGATCAAACATATCTTCGCAAGAATTTGGCTACCAAAAAATGTCAGAGTCCTGTATTCTATATGTTTCTCAGAAAGCTATGCCCATAGGCAAAACTTCACCATTTATCTGATCCAGAAGCCTAACCCACCACGATGCTCATCTATGTACCTGCTTTCCTTTTGTCTCTTGGCCATTCGGCTGTAGACTCAGAGGCCTCCTGCAGGCTGCATGGACAGCCCAGTATGTTTCCACCTCATGCTGTGTGCTAACCAGGTGTGTCTGCCTTCTCTCAGGGCTCAGTTTAATCACTGGAGAATTCAACATTGAATCCTGATCTAAATAATACTATTTTTTAACCATGCTTCATTTTTTACATATAGTTTGATATGATATATACATATATATATATATATATATATATGTATTTTTGTTTTTCAGCAAAATTTTGTTTTAAATTCCATAAGAGCAGGAATTTTCAATTTTCATTTAACCCTTTAGCTTTAGTCCATAAAACAGACACAGAGGAGGTATCTATTGTGTATGATTGATTAAGTGAATTTTAAATTTGTTACTTCACTGCTTTGGAGTTTCAAACTTCCATTGAGGTCTACTAACCATGGAAATACATTGCATGCATGCTTTGGAGAACAAATCAAAGAAAAGAGGAGCGTGCTTTTTTGAAGCTGGCAAAAAGTAAAGAGAAGTGAAAAATTCCAAGGGAATGGAAAATGACATGGTTTAAGATTTTTAACTAATATTGGAATATTTAGTCAGAGATAACCATAAATACATAAACCCCTTTGCCAAACTCACAGAAATCTCTTAAAGACCATTAGAATCTCCCCATAACACAGAGCAAGTAACTCAGTCCAGAAGATGAAGTGATCTCCATTGATATCTGCACTATAAATTGTGATGCTGGATGCAATGCATTATTCAGTATTTGCTTTATGTCCTGTTTTGGGTTGGACTGGGGTAATGGTCACCAACCAGCTGATAAAGAATTGTACTCTCATTCACTCTACTTTGTTGATAAGTGTGTGAAGTTCTTTGTTAAACTTTACAAAACCAAAAAAACTATCAAATATGAGTGATCACTGTCTGCTAATCTGAGTGCAGCAGTACTGCTTCTTAAAAATGCTCTTTCCTAAAAAGCCTTAGTAATTCTTGTGAAAATCTATTCTGATTCTACCTCACTAGCTGTGATGGGACATTCTTACAGATGCAGAATTTTGCTAAGGGTTAAATCCCTGCTAGTGGCATAGGAGCACATTCTTCTGTTTTGCTGATACAGGTGATATCCCTGACCCAAGATCTTAAGCGGTGAATTCTCATAATCAAGACCTTCTGTCAGATAAGTTAGGTCTAGCCGCCAAAGCTGTATTTTGAATTTCTGATGATCATTTGTAAGCAATTGCATAATCATCTGAGGCATTATAAAGTCATATTACTTGAGCTTCATGTGTTTCTCTCCAGAAGGAGAAATTATTTTTACAGTACTTTCCAAGTGAACGTTCCCATCTCTCACATGTTTTGCCCATCAATGAAAATAAGATCTCAAAGCAATGACTGTGATGAGTTTGAGAAGCTACATTTCTCTCATGATCTATCAAGCTTAAAAACTCTTTAGTCATGATATTCAAAGGACTGTGATAAACAATTTAAAATGTATAAATTTTTACAAGCACAGGGAGTAATTCTAGATGCTTTGAACTTTAATAATAAGTAGTAAAAACAGGAAGTTAGAGCTATCACAGGAAAGAGTATGTATGAAAAAACCCGCGCAGCTTACTCCTCTTGAGTTATAACAAAGAAATGGTATAAACCTTCAGTTAATTGTACTCAAAGTGTAATCACAAGACAATGATAGTCTAGAACCTGGGGTTCTCACTGTTTATCAAAGCAGCGTGAATAAAAATTTCAAAGCTCTATATTAAATCATCAGCAACTCTTTTTGGAGTAAACCATAGATATATCTAGAATACAATTTTTTCTTCAGAACTGAGTCAGTTAAAGTGATAGATACTTGCTTCCATAGAACCAAAGTCCTTATTTATGGGTAAATCATGGGATATTTTATTTGGAAAAGATATAGAACTTCTCTGTAAGTTTAACACAAAGTGATGCAACGAGAAATAGAATGCTCCCATTAGCTATAGTCATGATTTAGTTAAATAATCTTCACTAACAAACAACTGTCAGCCCACTAAATGCTCTTCATGTGAAAAACGTTTTTTGATTTATCCTTCAAATGTCTGGCAAACATCTTGGTAAGTACTTACACATTAGTACTTTGTTTATCTATGCGAAGAATGAGTCACAGCTTCACTAGAAACAGCATGTGTGTGTGGGCTGGAAAAGTTAGTGCTCAGGCATTCTAGACAGGGTATGTAGCAGGAGTGATGAGAGGTTAAAGACACATCTGTATTATGGCATAAGCAGAAGAAAAAAGTGAAGAGAGACTCAAGATTCCTATTATGAACATTTGACCCCGGACATACAAGATCAGTGAGCAATTACCTACTAAGTGACCTCTATTTTGCCTCCATCTTTCTATTGTGGTTTTCCCCATCTAATAGTTTTTAAATAACCTATAATAAAGTGATAAAACTTTGAAACTCTTAGCGGCCAGATTGAATCAGGAGACAACCTCTATTTTAAAAAGTCAATAATTTATTAGTATCAGTTTCTGATATTGCTCCCTGTTAAAAAAGTAGAAATTTGTTAAATGACTGCTATGGTTGATACATTGTGTCAACTTGGGGAGTTTAGAGGTTTGGCTGAGTGACTCAGCAGGAAGCCAGGGTGCTTACTTTGTATACAGCCTGAGCCTGTGGAATTGGAGGGCATGGAGATTGTGTGAGAGCTATGCCCCTTGGGTGGGGGGAGCCTGTTTACAATGTAAGGGAAGGAGAGAGGCTGCTTGCAGACATTCGTCCCTTTTGCTGATTGCTTTTGCTGTGCTCTGCTGCCATGAACGTTTGCCCTCTGCCATGTGCCACTCTGCCTCAGAACCAGCCAAGTTTGCACTGAAACCTCCACAAACTGTAAGCTAAATAAACCTTTCGTTCCTTCATTTTGGGAGTTGGGTATTTTGTCTCAGCAACGAGAGAAAAGTAACCAAGACAATGATTATTCCATTTCTAGATTATTCAGTGCGTTACATTTTTATGTACTGCTACTGACTTTTTGATAAAAAATTTCCCAATTCACATTGGTTCAGAAACTGGACAGAAGAAAGGGAAAAAATTTAAAAATTGGACACTCTCTGAGGTTGGGGAAAAAAAAACTATAACTAGAAGGAAGCATTGAGACCTTTAGTTTATTTACATAAAAATTCTGAAATGGTTACATATTAAATACACATATTCAATTTTCTTTTTTATTTAGTGAAGGAGTGTTAAGATAATCACTCACTCATCATCATTTGTAAGTGTCTAATTATTGAACAAGCAATCAATACCATCTAGGTCTGGATATTACAGTTGACATTGTTAAACAGCCTAGTTTTACATTTTGAGTAATTTTTAAACAAAGAAAATCAGCAGATGAATTCAGGAAGAGAGAAAAAATAAACACAACACAAAACAAAAGAGATGCACGTTGAAATCCTGTGTGCTTCAATCTCGGTGTTATTTGTTCAGGGACCAATTGCTCATAAAGCAAATACAGCATCTAAAAGGAGCAGGGAGCTCTTGGTGGTCCCTTCTGCCGGCCAGTGGTGAAGTCTACAGATACTCTGGGAATAAAGTTCACCAGGAACAGATGTGTCCTTAGCTCTAGTTGTTAAAACAGCTTCCAGCTTTGGGAACTGCCAGGTACTGACTTATCACTTTGAAGTTTTTATGAGTTTCTTTTTTTTTTTTTTTTTTTTGTCTCTCAATCCAGCATGATTTTAGCTGATAATTCCCATGTCTCTTCCAAGCTTTGCTTCATAGTAGACCTTAAAGATAGCCCCGTTCTTTTTTATTACTGGGTAGAATACACTTCCTAGCTGTGTGCTTCATTTCAAAGTTTACTGAGCAGTTTAAGCATCTAGCTGCCCACAGAATTATACCTTACAACATTCAGAAGGGATTCAAAAGCACTGTGAGGTGTTTCTGTTCTCTTTCTCCCATTGGGAACTAGACTGATTCACTGCTCATCAGAGGAGGAATAATTTTTTGTCCTATGGCTCTTATTTAAGAATGTTTCTTTTTATTCTCAAAGGCAAAGGAGTTTATGAATATCTAAGGGGTAAAATGGTTATTTTATATTTATTCCTAAATGCTGCCAAGATTTTACTATCTTATTAGACAAGATAAATAATATCCAAATACTGTCGTAAACACTTCTGGGCATTTTCCCCTTTTTTCTAAAAGAGAGACATTATGCTGTGTTTTACTGAATAAGATGAAGGGTTTTACAAAAGGAGGTAACAACCTCATTAAGTGCTTGATGCCACACATTGCTTAGCATAGATAAAAGGGAGCAGGCCACAGCATTTCCAGTGCTGTTAGTGTTTCTGGCTCACGCTCTAGGGAGCACACGGGCATGGGTTTTTGCATTAGTTGATACACCGTTCTAATGGGACAGAGCTACTCTGGGTTCTGGAGATCAGCACACTGGAGAAAGACAACTTGGCTTCATCAGAGAAAACATTACAGAAGGAGCTCAGCTAAGGGCTCACACGCAGCTGCTTTTGCCAGGTGGTCTTGGGTAAGGAGCATCTTGGGCCGTAATTTCCTTCTTTTTAAAATCAGCACAATGGGGCCGGGGAGACCGCTCAGTGGCACAGCACCTGCCTGGTAAGTGCACAGTCCTGGGTACTGAAGGTACTGAATCAGTTCCCAGTGTGTAAATGAATAAATACAATCAGCACAATGAAAGTTACAAGAACAACTGTTCTGAGTCAAAAGTCATTATGTAAAAATAGACCTATTAATGTAATTAAGAGCACTGTCACCACATGGTCCTTGAACTCCAGGAAATTGTTATCCTCTGGAGGAAGAAAAAACACAATGAAAAATGTCAACCTGTTCAAAGTGTTTTCGACTAAATTCCCAGGCATGGGAGAGGGGTCAGAAGAGAAGAAACCAGTGGACTTCAGTGATGAGCTGGGGTTTAACTATGCAGCAGAGTCTCCAGGGGAAACAGACTGGAAGAAGAGTCACAGAAAGTAAACGTCTAAGGAGGAGCGCGAAATGCAGCATGGCCCTGGGTTCACGTGAAGTAAAGCACCCAGATTATCAAAGGAGTTTCGGCAGATTTTCATCCTCCACTTTGACCTGGAAGAGTATATTTTGTAAGACTGTCTATATAGTTATTTATGAAGTTGGTATTCACTAAACTCCTACTATCTATCTAATTTTATTCTTGCATAGAATGAAGAATAAAAAAGACATGACATCTATTTTCTTGAGTTTACAGTCTAGTGTGAAAGTCAAACAACCTCAAGAAAAGAAAATCCATGAGGTATCTACTCTAAATGAGTGCTCCAGGAAATTTTATTTGTGTGTGTGTATGTGGAGGCCAAATTTCAAAGCGAGATTTGAATAAGAAGCCTTTCAGATGCAAAGTCCTAATAAGAATTTTACTGACATAAGAGGCAGGACCTTGGTAATAATGGAGAAGCTCAGGCACCACTGCAAGTCTGTTGAATCTGAATCTACGCTTTTATAAGACCTGTTGGGAATTCATATGCACAGTAAATTTGACAAACAGATATAAAATGATCAGTTAATCCACATAGATTTATTTGATTAGATTGGACAACATTTTTTCACCCATGTACTATTGGAAGCAAGATTGTAATGTGTTAGTTGAATAAATAGGATGTAAGGAATGAGGTGTGAATAACCTTGTGATTTGGGGCAGCTGCTGAAAGGGAATACAGGATTAAAATATAGTTTAAGATAAAAGATGTGTGTTTGTGTGTATAAAGGTAACATCAAGATGAGAGGGACGGTCAACAAGAACAGGGAGAAAAGCAAAGGATCAAAGATCTGGAGAGTGCAGGACAAGGGTAGCACGTGACACAATTAGTCTGTGATGGGAGAAGTGACACCCAAGATGGTGGTTGGACAGGTTGCGTGTCCTACGGATTTATTATGGGGAATATGATCAGCTTCTGGCACACTGTCTCTTGTCAGTGAAGTATAAAGCATGCACCTCAGCTGTAAGCAAACAATAAAAGGACAGGGATTTTGAAGAGTGATAAATAATAAAATAATCCCTCCAGGGTACGGAAAACTCGACCCCACAGAAACTATGGTGAAATTATTTGATAGTGTTCAGTACCTTTTTAAATTCAGCAACGACATGTATAGTAAAACCTCCCTAGTTATAAGATTCTCCTTTGTCCCCTGGCTGTGCTCATGTATGTGGGTACAGGTGTGGAGAAGGGAGATGGCTGGGTCCGTGTGAGGTTGCAGTTAATAATCAGGAGTCACCCTTTAACATTACAACGTGTCTAAATCAAGTTCTTAGCCACTGTTTCTGACTCAGAAGTTCGAGGTTAGATGCAGATCTCTAGCACAAACAATAATAATGTGATGACGCTCTCTCCTCTGCGCTCAGGTTTCCCAGGCATTTTCTGGAAGCCTCAGGAGGCAATGGCCTAGGTATTATCAGCTCTGTTTTACTAATGAACAAAGAATATAAAAGGGTTCAGTGAACCTGAAGTAAACTATACTCCCAAGTCAAATGAAACTCTGTTTAGTAAGATCTGCTTAACTTTCACCACCAGAGCCATTTCATTAGAACAGTGAAAGTAATTTTTTTAAAAGAAGAGAGAAAACAATTGTTTTCATTTGTTTTGGTTTAAAAGCAAAAAGCTGCTGATTTTCATCAGATTTCTTTTCTCCTCCAGTGGCATGAAATTTAGCAAAACATGACATGTGTTTTCTTTATTCAGCTTTCGATGCTCAGCAAATAAATATGAAATCTTGGAAACCTTGCATCTTGTATGTTCTTATTAGTGTGTGAGAAACGTGAAAGGAAGGTTCAAGCTGGGCATGCAGGGAGCTCCTCATTGTTTTGCTGTGCTGGGGATAGAACCCTAGGCCTCATGCATACTTGGACAAGAGCTGTGCCACTGAGCTATACCCCCACCTTCTTAATTGGATTTAAGAAGGTCCACAAATGATTTTATCTATGGCTTGGCACACCCTTTCCTGCAGAATATGAAAGATATCTCATTTATTTTGGTTGATATTATGGCTTGTATCTAGATGTCCTTATATAGTCTCATGTACTTATAGGTAGGGCTTTTCAGAGCTGGTTGAATCTAGTGTATGTGATACTGGGATTAAGGATGTGGGGTTATTAAATTAATCCACTGATTGGTTTAGCTAAGTTTGGGGTGTGGATAATTAGAAGCCCCACTCTGGGTGTGGGTGGCACAAGAGGTTGGTAGCCTGGATGGAGAGGCAGTCTTGCTGCTGCCGCCTCCTTCCTGCTCTTCCATGAGCTTCCTCCTCTCCATGCCACCCTGTTTAAGAGCCAGCTGAAATACACTTTTCCTCATTTAATTTGCGGGTGTCAGGTAATTTGTCTCAACAAGTAAAGTAACTAAGACAACTGGTTTAGACTGCAAAATGTTAAGCAGCACAGTCCCAAGGTGAGCATCAGTCATTAGAAATTGGGTAACAAAGTCAGATTCCTCCAGGAGTCTGGGAATGGAATGAAGAGGGTAGACTGAAGCCAGTAGGGGATGGAATATTAAGACGGCAACCAGGTAAGCAGTAGAGAAAGATCCTCCCAGAGGATCGCCACCCAAACACTGGAATATAGCAATGTGAGAAAGACAAGGAGAGAATTGGGTCTCCTGGCCCCAGGAAGGATTTGAAATGAGAATTGAAGCCCTCAGAAAGAGCAAACAGGATCTCTCCTGGAGGAGGAGCTTGGATGACCGCCGTGGCGCAGATAGAGGAGGAGGAGGAGGGAGTCACCGCTCCGCACACACCCTCGGCCCGCTCCCTCATTCCTACACTTGCAGCTTCAGCTTCAGAAGATGGTGATCGTGGGAGCCTCCCGACTCTGCCAGAGGTGAGTGAGATTCAGCGAGCTGGGAGAAGGCGAGAGCGGAGAGAGCACAGCCCATAAAAGACACAGGCTTGGGGCACTGATCCCATGGGGCAGAGGGCACGGTGATGGCATGACCACTTCCTTCTCCACTGGCCATGCCAGCTGTGTGCTGGGTCCTGTCCTGGCCCGGCCCTGCCCAGCTCTGTGCACCTTGCCCACCAGGGATACCCTGTCCCTGCTCTCTGCTCATCCCTTGGTGCATCCATCTGCCCAGAAGCTCTCCAGTGCCTCCCACTTTGGACTTGAGTTTGCATTGTACTCACAGCTGCCATCGGGAGCGGAAGCCCCACACAATGGTGCCAGACTCGAGCAGCAAGTGTTGTGGCCACCTTGGTCCTGCCTTGGACTCTGCAGTCCCACTCCTGCCAGTGCATGGCCCTGGGGGGGCACACTGCCCGCAGATCAATGAGAGCAGTTGTTTCAGTGGTTGGCTGGAGGACCAAGACTTGCACTGGGGAGCAGCACCCAGCTGGGACCTCATGAAGCCCAGAACTATGCAGGAAGGACGTTGTGGGTGTCTTGGTTCTCCACTGTTGGCACGCTGGTCCTATCCGTGGCTGCCTTCAGAAGATCTTTGGACATTTCTCTTTTAATAGCTCTTGCAGGGTTTCCCAGGAGGATGGTGTAGGCAGCAGAGGGGATCATCCCAGAGGTATGCCATCCAGACACTGGAGTATAGCAGCATGAGAAAGACAAGAGGAAGGGAGGAGGGTCCCCTAGTATCAGGAAGGGTTTGAAATGAGAATTGAGGAGAGCGGATGGAGCAGACAGGGCCTCTCCCTGGGGAAAAGCTCGGGTGGCCGCTGTGGCACAGCTAGAAGAGGGGGAGGAGGGGAGGGAGGGAGTTATCACTCCATGTACACCTTGCCCGCTCCCTCATTCCTACACTTGCAGCTTCAGCTTTGGAAGCCCGTGGCTGCAGGAGCCTGAGGAGAGTGAAACCCCGAGAGCTGGGCCAAAACTGAAGCGAAGAGAGCGCAGCCTGGAAAGGAAGCAGACGCAGTTGGGAGGCGCTGGCGAACCCAGCTAGGTGATGAAAAGGAACAACAGGCACTGGAGCAGTTGTGCCCACACTGCAGCAACCCGCTGGGGTTGGCACCTTGAGGCAGGGCAGAGACAGCAGCCGGTACACAGCCCTCCACACCCAGCTCAGTGCCTGCCCTGAGGTTGTGTCTTGCAACCCCTCCCCTGTGAGAGCAACTTCCACCAGTGAGCAGCAGAGAGCAGTGGCAATGACCCCTGGGCCATAGCAATTCCCGGGGATCCAACAAATGAACAAATGGGATCTGGAGCACATCTGCAAGAGTAAGGTACAGATGGAGGTGGGACAGATGGCCCTGCACCCTTGTCACTGCAACACCAAGCAGGACGCACAAGCTGATTACCGGGCTTCAGCTCCCACCCTGAACTCCCTCTGTGAGCACCTGGAGTCTTGGCGCTCCCCCGTGCCAAACGTGTTCCTGACAGCAGCAGGATGAGTCCACGGGCTTCAGGGCCCACTCTAAACTACTAATATGAGCACCAAGAGGGACTTCATACTGCGTGCACATATGAACCTTGTCAGAACCTTGCATGTATGAACCTTGTAGGAACCCATAGCGACAAATTATATGAAAAGCACCAGTCCAGGAGTCTGAGAGATGACAACATACTATACACAGAAGACCTGAGAAACTCCCCTAATTGTCTCCTAGAACTAATAACTAAACTTAGTACACACCCTGCACTACCTCAGTGAGTGGGGTAGACCTCACGCCACTTGTGACCAGCATCGTAAGTGTGCCCAATGCCCAGCTGTGTAAGGGGGAGGGTGGGGCAGCACAGGAGATCAAGAGGTGGGAGGAGGCAAAGACCTGGAACTAGGGTGCAGACCCTGTCCTCTAGCCTGGGTGAGGATAGCCTCTAAAGAGTCACAGGCGGCCTGCGGGGACACACTGGTAGGCTATGAGGGGACCCCAGGGGCCTTGACAGGGAGCTCAGCAACCTGAGGGGAGACAGGAGCCCCCCGCAGGTTACATGAACATTCTGAGGACCTGGAGTGGGCCCCCAGGAGGATCTCGTTGGGGCAGAGCCTGGTGGTCCACAGCGGTGACCCTGTGAACTCAACTGGGTCCCCGGGAGTGCCTTGCTGGGGGAGTCTGATGGGCCACTGGGGCGATCTGCAGACTCAACCGGGCTCCCAGGAGGGCTTTGTTGGACAGAGCCCAGCAGTCTGTGGGGGTGACACCATGGACTTGACCAGACCCCTGAGGACCTCAAGGGCTTATCAATGGGTTGCTGATCATAGGGTATGTGGTTCCCCGCCTATGTACAAGTCTTTGAGGATGGGTCCTTTTCCACCTAGAGCCATAGTAGTTTGAGTGCACCCATGTTTGGTACTGCATAATTTGAAGTAGCCATGTGCCTTCCAAATGTGAGAGCCCAAGGAAATAAACCAAAATGTACAATTATTACCAGGGGGAAGATGACTGATTGGGTGGGAGAACAATGGAAATAAGGGTGGAGAAAACTTTGATTAATCGAATGAGCCATTATTTGTATAACTGAGTTATGTAAGTGAAGATATCATTATGTAATACAGCATCCATTGTTAATTCCCCAATATCTTCTCTATAATGGTGTATTTCCTTTATTGTTTTTTGCGTTATTCTTATTTATAACTGAGTAACAAATGCGAAGATAACATTATGTAATACAGCATCCATTGTTAATTCCCTACTATCTTCTCTATAATTGTGTAGATCCTTTATCATTTTTGTGATATTCTGGTTTATAAATGAGTAACACATGTGAAGAGTATATTATGTAATGCAGTATCTATTGTCAGTTCCCCACTATCTTCTCTATAATTTTGTATTTCTGTATTGTTTTCATGTTATTCGAGTTTACATTCTTTTATCTTTGAAACAAAATAAAATAAGAAGCCATTAGGGAGAGCATGTGGCTGGGTAAACCAGAGTGCCACTCACTGGCTTGGTCCAGTTGATGCCCTGCAGTGGCAGAGTTCAAGGTCTGCATCCCTAAGCCTTCCCATGAGCTAAGAAGATTACCTAAAGTGCTGGGAAATTTAAATATATTGTATTACAAAAGTAAGCACAGCTAGCTGAGTGAGGTTCGAGTCTCCAGTTTATCAGTTCTGATGCAACATAATTTATCTATGGCTAGGATTTAAATCACAAATATTAAAAAAGACACACTTCTTAAAATTCTTTAAGTGGCTTATTTGAGAAATATGATCTATATGTGATCCCTGACTCAGGATGATTTACTTTGGGATTCTTCAAGTTTATGATGATACAAAATCAATACGTATTCAGTAGAAACCACACTTCAGACTTTTCGAATTTTCATCTTCTTCTCAGATAGGTGCTAAGGTCGGATACTCTAAGGCAGTGTGACTGTGAACCACAGTTCCCAGCCAGCCACATCATTAGGAGGGGCCAGCAACTGATCCTCTATTTAAGGTATAAAGTCTTAAGTTGTGACCTTTTGCAGGTGACCTGGACTAAATGCATCTTTGAGTTGTATTTTTAATTTATGATGTATCTATTAAGATGCAATTCAATGGTAAATTGAAACACATATGTACTTAATATAGCTACAATTAGACATCTTTTTACAATTTGGTGAAATTACCACTTCAGAGAAAAAGCTACCTTTAAACCCAATGTAAAGAGAATTAAGGAAAGTATTCTTCTTGAAACAAATTATGGGATTCTCCTTAATAAGTGGGTTGTTGGCACATAGCCAAAAGAGATTGCTTGTGAAAGTAGAAAAATCTTTATTCACAATGATTCTCATTTATGTACCACAGAGTTTTCAAACCTAATCAATTCATCATCATGAACCTCCAGGGTAGTCAACCAGAGCATCATGGGCCCAGCAGGTGAGTTTCCCAACAATAATCATAATGTGCTTCCTCTGCATAAAGAATAATTTTAGCAGCTTTATGTTTCAGATAAGTCAAATCTATAAACACACAGAAACCAGAGTGACAAAAATCACAGTCTGTTAGCTAAGATTCACCTGTGATATTATCTAATTTTACCCCAGGAGCACTGAAAATTTAAACAATATTCTACCTTAGGTGCATTTCTTTCTGTTCTATAAATTGACTGGAACTTTGTGACTCTGTATTTACTTTCAGATGGTTTTCTCCTAACTAGGTACCATAATCTTATTAAAATTCTATCAGCCCATCAAGACCAGCCGCCAAACAGTTTTCTCTTCTCTTATGCTGGTGACGGAAGTCCTGTACTGAACAAGTTTGCACTGTTTATTCAGGTATGTGAAGGCTGCTGATCTAGGGATTGGACATGGTGTAGACTATCTCTTTAGTAGAAGGGAAGAGGCACCAGACAGAGGGAGATAGACCAACACAATGGTTTCAAAGCTAAAATTTCCAAGGAATTTGGAAGAAGGATAATCCTGAGCTCTTACCTGTTGTGTTCCTGATAGCAACAGATAGGACCACAATGATCAGTCATCTGTCATAGGGAGGGGGAGTGCAGAGGAGTTAGGCACAGAACTGACAGTGTCACTCATTGTCATGACTACCACCCATGACTAATATTCACTTTCTGAGGGGGAAAGTCATAGGCAAAAAGCATGAAGAAAAGATAGAAGTAAATAAAAGAACCTTAAAAAAATGTGATATTAGGGTTGTGCACTAAAAACAGTGAGGTTATATGAGAGCTTTGTGGCCTTTAAATAAAATTATTACTTTTCACAAATATGATGTTTTAAAATAGTGGTAGCATATTAATAACTTTTGTCAAACTTATATTTAACCTACAGCCTAGTGGCCCACTTGATCAGGACCTTCTCAAAGGCATTAGCATCCTACCTTGAAGAACCTATGAATATGATACTTTACAAACAAAGGTGATTTTGCAGATGTGACTGAATTAAAAATATCTTAAAATGGGAAGATTATCCCAGATTATACGGTTGAGCCAGGGTAGTCACAGAGAACATAATACAGGAAATCAAACAAATTAGAGTCAGGAAAGGAAATGTGTTGATGGAAATGGAGATCAGAGTGATATGGGACCATGAACCAAGGAATATAGGCTGTTCTAAAAGTAGGGAAAGGTAAGGGAATAGATCCTTCCCTTAGGACCCCAAAAGGAACATAGCCTTACTATTTCTTCTTGGATGTATGACCAGCATAATATAATAAATATATTTGTGTTGTTTTAGACAACTAGATTTGTGATCATTTGCTACAGCAATGATAGGAAACTAATACAAGCTCCATGGCCTTGTGGCATGAACTGCTATTAAGGTTTTTCACACCTTACTTTCCCGCCATCACAATTTTTGAGCAAATTCACAAAATTCCACATTTAGCCTTTTTCAATTATGTTTATCAAAATATTATTTACTGTCTTTGTTTAACTTCTTCAGATGTAGAAACCAAGATTATAATTCCAGGGAATATAGTTTATTGTGGGAGCAATCATAGAAAACACAGGCAGTGTGGAAAAGTGAGACAGGGAAAGAAAGGATCCTGAAGAAGCATTGTTAATACTGTGGACCACTGGATCTTCAGCTGCTGAGGAACTTTCAATCACAATGCGGAATTCATGTGTCACAGACTACGTAGAAGCTAAGTAGTCTGGTGTGCATACAACAGCTCTCATTCATTTATTTGACCAGCCTGTGGAAGTAAGAGAAGGTGATAATTCCCCAGCATTACCGGCTTGCCCTGTTCCGAAGCAGAGTACACTGTAGGGATAAGAGAAAGCACTTGGCAAAGAATTCCATTACTTGGCAAAGAGCTTCCATTACTATCATTGTCTCAGCCCATCAAAATTTTGTAATAATTAACAGTGACAAATTTCTTTCCTTTTGTATTTGTTGTGGACCACTTCTTCCAGTTTTTACATGAACCTTTGTAGTCAGTCCTGATCCAATAAATTTATTTTCCTATAGGTCCATAAACATATTTTGTGAATCATTTCACTATTACTTCATCTTTCTTTAAACTGCCTGCAACCACACCAGCTTATGCATATAAGTTTATAGTTCATTTTGGTACCCAAATCACAGTAACAGGGGGCTGTATTGACATGTCTCCAGACTTTTCTCATCTCTGATGGTTGTTCCTAACATTTCTGAGCATTTCTCAGAAATCTCTCTCACACATGTTCCAGGGTAAATTCCCTTGTCCCTCTCGCTCTCATCTCCTCTTCTTGCTGCCCTGCTGCTGTGAAATGGTGGCCTGAAAATGCCAGCTGTCTATTTAAGTTTGCCACTGTCATTACTCCCACTGAGTACCCAGCATGAGGACAGAACTCTTGTCCCCCTTCTGCCTCTGCTTCTGAAGCCTAGGATGGGCCTGACCTTCCACAGAACGGCTTGCCTCCCTCCTTTCACGCTTTTGTAGTTTCTATTCTCTGTGCAGCAGCTTGGCTGGCCTTTCTCAACATATGGCTTTTCTTCTCACCTCTGCCTGAGCACCTCCAATGACGTTCTCTCTCATGTTGAGTAAATTTTTCCCTCGCTCTGGCCTGAAAGATACTGAGGAATCTCGACCCTCCAGTGCCTCTCCAACCTTTCTCTTACTACTCTGTGTCTTCTGTTCCTTTGCTGCAACCAACTGGGCTTCCTTATTCTCGCAAGAGGCCACCACATGTCTTCTTCAGGACCCTGTAGATTCTCTGTGTGGAACACTTGTCTCTGTCCTTCAGCTTTCTGACTCACTTCTCCCAGGATTTCTCAAGCAAACAGTACCATGCTAGCTCCAGTAGGATACCTTTCAGTGTCTTATCCCCAACCCCACGTCAGCCTTACTTTTCTTCTTAGAGCTTATTGCGTTTGGTTATCATTTGGGGTATTAATTTCTTTGTTTGATTACATTTGATTTCCACTTTTCCTAATGAGAAAGACAGAAGTTTAGTATACATTGCTGTATCTCCTGCACTTCAAACACCTCTGTTCGCAGTTATATTTGCAATAAAAAGTTGTGGGTAGCTTAGTGCTTAAAGCAGATTTTACTTCCTTTAAAGTTTACTCTATGTATGAAGTTAAAGATGACATTTGATTGCTGCTACACATGCTTGCTTAGAGATGCCGGGTCCGGGACCTTTCCCTGAGCCTGCTCTGTGCCTTCTCCGCATAGTAAGAGTCTGTTCACTGCAACCTCTAAGATTAATCCAGGGATCTCCACAGCTGAAAGCCTAGGTTTGATTTCAGACAAAGGGATCATTTCTTTGGTAAATCCAAGGTCTGCTTTTTTCCCTGCTTCTGAGAGTGACCATTTTTCAACATAACTAAAAGTACAGCATCTATTCTGCTCTAGGAAGATACTGCTTCTATTCATAAGGTTACTGTGTGGTATCTTTCCTTAGAATTCTTATCTATAAAGGAACATTCCCTGAGTCTGAAATATCTGATTTTCTGATTCAGACTTTGCCGAATTCAGACCTTTTGCTTTTTAAATGGACTTTCTCTTTCAGACTAAGAGGAAGGGAGGAGACAGGTGTAGCCCGCTCCTCTGCTCATATCCCCGCTGAGCACGTGCTTCACTAAGCAAACATTATTACCTGAAATAACTTTCTGATAAAAAGATATATGAGTTCATATAGGTGCCTTTAGGTATCCTGGGACACAGGTCCATAAATACACTTCACTAACAAGAGACGGTGAAACATCTCACTTCTCAGGCTGACAACATTTGATTTGGGTTTCTTTACCATACCTAGGGCTTCACCAGAAACATCGGGTAGGCCCTTGTCTCATAAATACATATCATAAGGAACTACCAAAATGCCCTGCTCAGAACAAAGGAAAATCTTCATTAAAGTTTCGCTATGCTTCCTTCTTAAACCATAAATTATTTTTAATGTTTGTAATGGAAGTTTTCCAAACTTTATGAAAAATAAAACTTTGGAGCTCTAGCATCTAGTGTGGTAGTTTTATTTTTCAGTCTTTGAGAAAAATGTCCCCCTATTTTTGAACTCTTTTCACTGTATATTTGTGTGCTAAGGAACCCCTTTCTATATCATAAGGAACTCAGAAACAGCATGTGAGGACATCCTTCCATCCAAGTATTGCTTATGAATTGGTTCTAAATCAGCAAAGTGCTTTCCAGCCCATGTATTTGTGGTGGGCTCAGGAACGACAGAGGGATACAAAGTGAGCTCAAGGCTAACCTGAACTGCATAGCAAGACCCTGTCTCAAAAAGACAGAAAAAAAAATCCATGCATCCTTAAATTGCTTCGTTCCTTATCCTTGAGTGTGGCTGGACTTAGTGACTTTCTTGTAGTGTACAGAATATGGGAGGAGTGATGGGCTGTCACATCCATACGATATATGTCTCTTTCTCTCTCTTTTTCTCTGTCTCTGTCTCTCTGCCTCTCACTCTGCTCTCTCTCTATCTCTTTCTGTCTCTCTTTGTCTCTCTCTGGCTCTCTGATTTTCCTTGAGTAATGTAAACTAGCATGTGGTAAACGATCTGTGGAGAGACACATGTGTGATAATGAAATCTCTTGCCAACAGCCATGTGAGTTTTTCAGGTGACAACTCTGGCTGCTCATTTCACTTCAACATCATGAAAAACTCTGGGTATAAATCACCAAGGATGCCGCCCCCAAATTTGTGATCATGTGAAATCGTGTGAGACAGTGAATTCTGATTTTAAGCCATCCAGTTTGGGCATAACTTGTCAGCAAGAAATAACCTCCGTAATGATATGTGTTTCTTTTCTTTCTACATAAAACCGCTCTAATTTTTTATCTGCCTTGTCCAGGGTGATAACCATCTGATGCATCTGGATGTTGAGCAATTAAAATATGGCTAGTGTGAATGAAGAACCAAATGTTTAGTTTTAATTAATTTAAATAATCACACTTGTCCTCTAGTTACTGTATATTACTGTGCTTTATCAGATAGTCTATTATATCATTAATTTTTTGTCTGTTTTCTTCATCTAAAATACAGGAATTTAAATTTCTTGAAAATAGAGTTTTTTTGTTCCTTCACAAATATACATAAAGGCCAAGAACAGTATCTAGTCCTTAGGAGGTACTCCATAAACAACACCATAGACAAACATTTATTTCTCACAATTCTTTTTTTTTTTGCTTTTTGAGACAAGTTCTCGCTATGCAGTTCAGATTGGCCTAGAGCTCACTTTGTAGCCCAGGCTGGTCTCAAACTCACAACAATCCTCCTGCCTCAGGCTCCCAAGTGCTGGGATTATAGTTGTGCACTAGCATGCCCAGCCATTTCTCACAGTTCTGAAGGTTAGAAAGAATTTTATAATCAAGGTGTTAGCTGATTACATTTCTGGTAAAGGTACTCTTTCTGGTTGCAAAGGGATAGTTTCATTTTTTTTTTATTACTTGAAAGAGAAAAAATAAAAATAGAACAGATTTTCAAAATAGGCTAATAGAAGAGTAACACCCAGTGTGCAATGCATTACTTATGGCTTCTCTCTCACTAGGGATAGCTTCTTAATGCGTCATCACATAGTGGGCTTCTCATCTCTCACATGCCTCTTCAGGGGCTGAGCCCAGGGCTTTGTGCACTGGTCAGCTACTCTACCCCTCAGCTACCTCTCCAGTGCCTCTTATGTGCTTTTCTAAGGGCAGTGATTCCATCATGTGAGCTCATTAGTTACCTCCAAAAGATTCCAGTAGTGGTGGCACATGTCTCTAAACCTAGTGCTCAAGCAACTGAGGCAGGAGGATCACAGCTAGTTTGATGCCAGCCTGGGCCACATGGTGAGTCCAAGGCAGCACGAACCAAGAAAGACCCTGCCTGAAAAAAAAATCCCCCAAATTTGAAGTGGATTGAACTAAACTGTCGTGAAAATCTTTTCTACACTTAAAACTATATAATTCTATCTCCCCTGAAATGATGTTTTCAGCAATGTTTACTGAACTTTTGCTGCTGATGAGTGAAACATCCAGCAGATATCTAGATAATTGAATTCTCCAGGCACTAATAAATTCTGCTCGTTTTACAGGCTACCTTAGCAAATAACTGCTATTATAGACTGGCTCTGACTGGGTGTTCTGAGTGTGTAAAGATGACATGTCTCTTTCCTTCCACTCTCACCTATGTGCTCTCCATCTGAGGCATATACTCCGTGTTGGGGGTTTTCATACAAGTATCTCCTTGGCATACAATTCTATATTACATTATACTGCTTTTAAATCAATGTATATTCACATTTTCCTAGCCTAATCATGTGTCTCACCAGTTTGTGATTTTTGCAACAATTAGGTTTTTTCTTTCTTTTTTATAGTAAAATTCATTATAAATAAAGACTTTTGAAGCTCTAGTCCCTGTTCCTCTTTTCTTTTAAGGATGATTTTAGCCCTTACCAGTATTGATATTTTTCTATGCTTACATCCATTTTTAAAGATTTTTGTTCATTTGGAACCCTTTCTCCCATTTCTACATATGCTTTGAATCCACCGGACCAACTTGTGATGCCCCAGGTAAAAATGTTACTTTTGGCCCTGGCATTATCAATGTGATAATGTTCTCCCCAAATCTCTTCCAAACTTACAGTTTTTCACTGAAATGAAGGGAAACATCTGTCTTTAATTGAAAAGAAGAGAAACACGCCAAACACTTTAAGATCAACAGGGCTAAATTTGTGTGTATTTTGCCTGAGCTATCAAATTCTTTGTGAATTAGAAGAAGCAGAGAATGGTCAGGTTACAGGGCAGAGCATGTAGCTTAGCGGTAGAGTATTTGCCTGTCATGTACAAAGCCCTGTACTTTATCTCCAGTACCACACACACAAAAGAAAGAAAACAAAGAAAAAATTTCAACTGTGTATTAGTACTTGCATATCTTTTAGCTTTCCACACCTTCTTCTTAGACTTATTAAAAAGATTTATTACAGTTAACAGTGTCTATGAATCTATTATGAGAACTAATAAGAAGTGTGGATTTATACTGCCCGGTAAGAAATCCTAACTCATAGTCAGCCAGTGTGATCCGCATTGATTTTATTCTTTTCTGCTCTTATCGCATTGTTTTATTTTTCAGCCTCATGATTCCAATTAGTTTTCCTTCACTGCCTTTGAATTTCTTTGAATTTGTGAACCTATTTTTGGACCTTATTTCTATTTAGAATTTCTTCTATGAATCTCTTCCTCCTATGGCTTCTAGAAAGTCAAAGCATAAGTAAGAATTTTTCCTGAACTTGTTTTCTCCAATATAGATATCAATTTGCACCAAGGACAATCATTACTAGTGACTTCTTCAATTAATGACTCAAACATATTACTCTCAGAAAGACTTAAAGAGCTTTCAAATGTCTCACTTTGAACTACAGTAGTGTGTCACTTATTGATGGGATACATTCTTGAAAATATGTCTTTAGGTGATTTTATCCTTCTGTGAACATCATGGAGTGTCCATCACAAACCAGGACAACTAGGACATCACCTGGTGATTTTAATCTTGTCAGACTACTGCTGTACACAGTGTCCATCTTTGACCAAAACATTTTAGTTCTATAGTTTTTCCTAACTTTTTATTAACTCTTTGACAAACACTTTGCCTTTGGAGTTGTTGGAAACCTGCTCTGGAGAACAGCAATTCCCTGCATAACCCTCATTGTTACTGCGTGTTATGTTAGTGGTTCTCAAACTTGAGATTTTGGTTTAGTGGGATCACCCAGAGGATGTGTTAGAACATAGCGAACCAGTACCTCTGAGTGGGGCTAAAGAATTTGCATTTCTAGCAAGATCCCGAATGACATTGACTGTTGCTGGCCAGCGACCACACTGAGTCCCTGGATTATGGATTCTAGAACTTGTTAGCACACCTGGAAGCTACAGCACTGAAAACAGCAGCACTTTTTATTCACTCCGCACTTAGTGGGAATTCTGCTGACACACACACCTGCTTTGTAGGTTTCTTGGCATAGTTTGAAGCTGTTCCTATAACCACATTCTTAATGTTCTTGTAATTTAATTTATAGGTAATTTTAAAATTTTGTTCCTCAGCTCCAGTAGTGATTCTTTAAGCAGCATAAATGGGGAAGATACATCCCAGTGAGAAATGTTCTCAGCATCTCCAGACCCTGCAGGTATTGGGGCCCCGCTCAGTCCTAGCTGTGTTGCTTTTCAGATAGACAGGTGTCAATTGTAAGCAGCAACAGCAACAGCAACAGCAAATCACCACACATTAGGAACTGCCTCTTACCTCCAATTCATTTCAAAATCTCCCGCTCACTTTTCTCCCCAAACTCTGGGAACAACTGTCAGCAGCTTTATGCATGTGTATGCATCTGGGGATGTCAGGGATGTATTAAGTTGGGCAAATCAAACAGATCATATGTTATTTACATTCTGTAGCACTTCACAGAGGACTCCATCTTTGGCTTCAGCCAACCACCAATATTCTCAAGGCAGTAAGCTCCAGACGGGGCATGACGTCTACTTGAGAGTTTCTTTCAACTGACAGCACCCAGGTCTTACTGACATGTTTTATGTAGAGATTTACATGAACTTTATTTATTTTTTCACATGAAGTTCAAAGTCCTAAAAAACAGTATGTTGGCTATTAAAATATCAGTATTAACTTACATAGTGAAAACAGTAAGTCATAAATCATTCTGTAGTTGTTTATTTTTAATTAATTAAATTTTAAAAAATTAGTAAATCCACCTTAATTTAGTGAAATAAGCCATCACTTATTTTCTCTATTTTTGTATTCTCTATTTTTGTATAACAGTAGTAACAAAAGTTATAAGCAATCGTTGATCACTTATTAATTGTAGAAGATCAGAGGTAAGCAATTTTGTGTATTATTAAATACCCCTCACAAAAATCCTATAAGGTAGATTCTTATCTGTTTTGTAGATGAGAAATTTGTGATAATTTATGTGACCTGTTGAAGGTTACAAGCTACCAGTCAGCTCTAATTCCCACCCTCAACCTTACTCATTGTTCTCTGAGCATTAAAGCAGTGGTCTTATCGCTGTGCTGACTTGGACTCTACTTTGAAGTCTTTCGAGTGTTCCCGCACAGCAGGAGCCAAAACAAATAGAACATGTTTGGGTCATGCTTGTAGTAGGAGCCAGAGGATGACCCCGGTAATCAGTTTTGAAATGAAAAACAATGGTACCAATTCCACAAGAGAAATGCTGACTTACTGGGTGTTTTGTAACTATTAGAGCCAGTTTCCAAGATTCTTTTGAGCATTTTGAAGTAGACACTATAGAAGGATTTAGAAGATTTTCATCCATAAATATATTTCCCTGTATGAACTACAATTTAATCTGTCCTAATTTTACCTCAATAATTTTTTTCTCTTACTGACTGATGATGAAATTATATGAGGATCTTGAGTTTATCTATACATATATCACACTTGTACATTATATCTATATCTATCTATCTATCTATCTATCTATATGTATACTCAAGATGCAGCAATGCTCCTTAATTTCTTAATTTTGGGGTGTAGTAGTACAATGACCCTTCTTTTCATATTAAAAATTTCATAAAGACCCAGAATGATGTTTGTGTATATTATTTATAAATTCCAAAGGGAAAGAGACCCATAATTTACTCAGCCTATCACTAACAGAGACATAAATGTTAACTTATAAATAATCTGTAAGTATGCTAAAATAATAGTGTTTTTAAAAAGTGGTATGCTATTTTTCAAAGTAGTTTCACATATATTATCTTATTTGATCAAAACATTTAGAATATTGAGAATATAGATATTTACAAAGAATTTTATGCTAAAGGACTTTAAATGATTTTCTTAAGAATAGAAAGCTATTTGAACATCAAAAGAAATCAGTAACAGAGTGAAAAGACAACCCAGAGTGGAAAAAATTATAGCCAGTTGTCCCTCAGACAAAGGACTTCTATCTAGAACATACAAAGATTTAAAAAAAATCAGACCTTCCGAATTCAAAGAGGCAATCCAAATATAGGCATCTGAGACAAATACATTTCTCAGATGAAGAACTTCAAACGACAAATAAATATATGAAAAAAAATTCACCATCATTGGTCACTCAAGAGATGCAATTAAAACAACACTTAGATTTCATCTCATTCTAGAAAACAATGGGTATCATCAAAATATCAACCAATAACAAATCCTGTGGGGCGATGGGGGAAAAGGAATTCTTCTCCCCTGCTGGTGAGAGTGTAGATTAGTGAAGCCACTGTGGAAAGCTGTATGGAGATTCCTCAGAAAGCTAGGAATAGAGGTCACACTTAACCCAGCTGTTCCCTTTCTGGGTATTTTCCCAGAAGAGATAAAAACATAATACGACAGTATTATATGTCTACCCATGTTTATAGCAGCAGAATTTGTAATAGCTCAAAAAATCCCCAAATGCCCATCATCATGGAATGGATAATAAAATGAGGTATTTTTATACAGTGGAGTGCTACTCAACCACAAAAAAGGATACATTTGGGATTATAGGTAAATGGCAGCAACTTGAGATCATACACACAAATGAAATAAATCAGACTCACATGTGTAAATATCATATTGTCTTCCTGTTGTGAAAAACTGAAAGAGTAATTAAGGTCTAAAATATACAATAGATATTGTGAAATGGGAAGAAATATTCAAAAGGAAAAAGGAAGTAGATTAGGGAGAAGGGAGAAGGAGGGAAGGTGAAAGGAAAAAATGCAAGTTGGTTTATACTAGGAATGTTTCTTAGTTCATTGAAAAGGAATATTTGTGCTAATATAGATTGGAGACATTTTTATGCCCATATCTTATACTCTGAGTAGCTGCTTAAAGATAATAATATATTGACTATTGTTATTCTCCTATTATTTTGTTATGAAATGTTGTTTTACTTTCTTCCATAAAATTAAAAATAAAAGATTAGAAAGCCGGTACTTAAGTAGTCCTGCCTTCTTAGGCCTTCCTATGTACTATATTGCCTTCCTGTTTTTCATGAAGGAACTTTCAAGTGAAAAGAGCCAATAGTAAGTAATGTAGTTTTATAAGTCCAATATGATGTAAAATTGAAAATAAATCCAATATCATATAAATTCAATATGGTGCTAATGTTAAAACCTTGGATAGTTATATTACATATTGTTATCTTTAACAAAGTTCCTCAGATTACTTCTGTGTCATTTTTGTTGTTTTTGATTTGGTTTTGTCTTTGTTGTTCTTATTTTGTTATTGTTTTTTCTCTTTGAAAGAAAAAAAGAGAGAAAAAGAAGAAAAACCGTAGGGTAGTAATTTCTCATGTGGGCCATACTCCTAATATCTTGAATATTCTTTGGTTCTAGGTTAAACTATGACTTCATGTCCCTTTAATAAATGTTTTAGATAATGTTGATTTCATTTGCATGGTGGGTTCTCTTGAACTTCTGGTAACTCTTTCTAAAACTAACTGATGTACGATTAGGATCTCAAAAGCCTTTAAAACTCTAGTCAGCATATATTGACATGTTACTGAGTCAAATTCCAGATGATTAATTAGTTGTAGAACATTTATATTTTTTCTTACAAGGAAAAGAGAGAAAATGCACATAGCATAAGATTCACCACATAAAACACACAATTCAGCAATTTTTAGTATATTTAGAAGTTGCACAATCAGTGCTACTAATTCCAGAACACGTTCCTCATTACCAAAAGAAATTGGTGTTAGAAGTCACCAGCCATTTCTACCCCTACTTTCCTCTTTATGATTACACTTCATCTCTACTCCTACAGATTTGTCTGTTCTGTACATTTTGTGTAAATAGAAACATCCACTGTTTGCCTCTTTTCTGTAAACACAATGTTGTACAGATTTATCTGTGCTATAGCATGCATCAGTACTTTCTCTTTTATTTTAAAGAGAATAAAATATAACAAAATAATGACAACACAGACAAAAAGAAAACAACACAAAAATAATATAGATGATACAGGATTGATTTCAAAGCAAAATGACCAGTGATTGCTATATTACATATTGTTAGCTTCAATGAAATTGAGCAGATTACCAGATATAAGAATACAAGACTGACCAAACCATTAAGAGAATAAAAAATAATAAAGAACTCATTAGAAACCATACAGCACTTCACTAAACAAGATGGTATGAATTCACCAATGGCTTTTATATTGCAAACTGTTATCTTCAAATTAGTTGTTCAGATTACCAGATATAAGCATGCAAAATTGGTAAAAAAAATTTAAGCATTAACCGTTTCTTTCAGTAAACCAATAGACATCAGCAGGACAATTATTCCAGATCTATCTACCATCTATGTATCTATGTATCTATGTATCTACCATCTATTCCCTTCCCTCTTTCATTCTCTGTCTCCTCTCCCTCATCCCAGTTGTTCCTTCCATTGAGCAATTTTTTTCCCTTTCACAATATCTATTGTACCTTTTGGGTTTTATTTATTATTTCAGGATCTTAACTAGGGAGACAATACAGTATTTACACATGTGGGTCTGATTTATTTCACTAATGAGTATGGTCTCTAGTTGCATCCATTTTTCTATAAAAGCCTCAAGTTCATCTTTTTTATAGCTGAGTACTACTACATTGCATAGAAATACCACATCTTTTGTATCCATTCCTTGGTTGATGGGCATTTGGGCTGTTTCAAAGATTTAGCTATGACAAATTGTGCTGCTCTAAACATGGGTGCACATATATCACTGTGGTATGATGTTTTTAATTCTTCTGAGAAAGTACCCAGAAGAGGAATAGCTGGGTTCACTGGGACCTCTAATCCTAGTTCTGTGAGGAATCTCCACACTGACAGCCACAGTGGTTTCACTAATCTACACTCCCACCAGCAGGAGAGAAGTGTTCTCTTTTCTTCACAGCCTCTTGAGGATTTCTTTTTTCTTTTTGAGACAGGGTCTCGCTATGCAGTTTAGAGTGGCCTTGAGCTCACTTTGTAGCCCAGGCTGGTCTTGAACTCACAACGATCCTCCTGCCTCAGCCTCCTGAGTGCTGGGATTACAGGCATGTGCCACTATGCCTGGCCCCCCAAGCATTTGTTATTGGTTGATTTCTTGATGATAGACATTCTTTCTGGAGTGAGATGAATTCTCAGTGTTTTAATTTGCATTTCTCGAGTGACCAACGATGTTGAACACTTTTTCATATATTTATTTGTATTTCTTCATCTGAGAAGTATCTGTTGATCTCAGATGCCCATTTGTGGATTGAGTCTTTGCATTTTGGGGGCTTGATTTTTAAAATATTTTACATGTTCTAGATAGAAGTCCTTTGTCTGAGGGACAGTTAGCTAAACTTTTCTCCTAATTTATGGGTTTTTGTTTTACTCTGTTGGTGATTTTTTTTTTTTTCTTTTTGGCGGTACTGGGGATCGAACTCAGGACTCTGCACTTGCTAGGCAGGCGTTTATTCCCAGCCCCGGTGATTTCTTTTGATGTGCAAGGCCTTTTCAGTAAGATGAGGACACTGTTGTTGATTTTTGAAGTATTTGGACAGAAGTATTAGTGCAGCTTGGTTTTTGTTCATGAACTCTCTGCGCCTTTGTCTTCAGGATCTCTACTTACTTTCTCTTCCAGTAGATTTAGTGTTTCCGTCTTAATATTTAGATCTTTGCTCCATTTTGACTTTAATTTAGCGCATGGTGATAGATATGGGTATAGTTTTAGTCTTCGGCATGTGGAAAGCCAGTTTTTCCATCACCATTTATTAAAGAGGCTATCTTTCTTTCACAGAACATGTTTGGCAGTTTTGTCAAAGATAAGATGGCTGAGTGTGTTTGTAGCTGTGTCTGCATCTTTTAATCTGTTGTATTGATCGTCACTTATTTTTTTACCACTACCACGCAGATTTTATCGCAGTAGTTTTGTAGTATAAATTCAAGTAAGATTGTGATGCCTCCTGCCTTCCTTTGTTGCCCAGGATTGCTTGTGCTATTCTAGGCCTCTGTAGGTTGCCGATGAATTTTAAGAATGTTTTCTCTACATCTGTGAGGTATACTAATGGTATTTTAATTAGGATTGCACTGAATCTGTACAACAATTTTGGCAGTATGGCCATTTTCACAATGTTGGGTCTTCCTAACCATGAGCAAGGAATATCTTTCCATTTTCTGAAATCCACTCTGATCTCTTTTCCGAGAGTACTGTGATTTTCACTGTATAGATCTTTTACTTCTTTTGTTAGATTTATTCCTAAGCATTTCATTTTTTGAAAGTATTTTGAAAGGTGTGGTTTCTCTAATTTCTCTCTTATTCTGTTTGTTGTTTGTGTACAGGAATGCTACTGATTTTTGAGTGCTGAATTTGTATCCAGTTACACTGCTAAATGTGTTTATTAATTGAAGGAGTTTTGGGGGTCTTCCATGTAGAGTATCATGTTATCTGCAAACAGTGATAATTGTACTTCTTCCTTTCCTGTCCTTATTCCTTTATTTCTCTCTCCTTTCTAATTGCTCTGGCTAATATTTCCAGAACTATACTGAATAGGAGTGGTGACTGGACATCCTTGTCTTATTCCTGATTTTAAAGTGAAAGCTTTCAGTTTTATAATCTTTATTAATCATTGTTCTTTGCTAACAGCTTTTGTCTATTTAAATTATATTTTATTGAATATTAATTTAAACAGTCTCATTTTCATGGAATAGAACATCTTTTTCCATTATTTCATTTCAATACCTTTGTATCTTTGATGTTAAGTGTTTTCCTTACATGCACATCATACATTTAGCATGATGTTTTCTTCTCATTTTGTTAATGTCTTAATTGAATTAATTGAATAGTTTAATCTATTTAAACTTGATTATAATAATGTAGGATATTGTGTACTTATTATTACTATTTCTTAGCTATCTATCTATCTATCTATTATCTACCTATCACCTCTCTATTGTTTTGCAATTCTTTTATTACTGCGCCCTTTTGGGTATTATTTTCCACTATTCAATAATACCCATTGTTTTGGGTATTGTTATGTGCCATTTTGATAGCCTTGCTACATCTCTTACTATATTTTTAAATATTACTCTTGTAATGAGTGCTCTGGAAATTAGTATCAATGTTTTAATAATAATTTATTTCTGATCAACAGCAATTTAAGTATTATGCTATAATTCATTTCCTTCTTTTTTGTTATTTTCAACAATTACTTATGTAAACAGTATATATCCATCAATTTAAATTTGTAATTATTGCATTATAAAATTATCTTTTAAGCAATAAAGCCCAAAACAGCCATAAAATGATATAAGACAAAATGTGGAAAAATATATAAATTTTTCTATATATTTATTTGCCTTTACCTAAGTCACCGTGTGGTGCCTTTTCATTTACACTTAGTATACTGTTTAGAATTTCTTGTAAGGCAGGTCTTGTAATAGCAAATTGTCTGGATATTCTAAATTTGGAAATAACTTGATTTCCCATTATTGAAAGGTTGTTTTTGTTGACAGTATCTTTTTCTTTGAGAATTTTGACAACTGCTATGCTGCTGCTGACCTCCAGGAGGTTGGGTTTTAGCTGAGCATCCCTTTTAGGTTACCTTGTGCATAACGTGTCATTTGTTTCCCTGCTCTCAAGATACTTGGTTTTCGATTCTCAAAAGTTTGATCATAATGTGTCTGGATAAGCCTGCCTTTGAGTTTACCCTCCTTGGAGTTTGTTAGATGTGTAGGCTAAGTTTTAAAAAATCAAATTAGGGAGTTTTTCTCTGAGATAATAAGATTCTTCCCTATATTTTCTTTCTGGAACTCTTATTATCTACATTTCACACATGATAGAGCCCTATAATTCTTTGAAACTTAACTTTTTCTCTCATCTTTCTATATTCAGAGTGGATAATATCATGTGGCTCCATCTGTCCAATAAAATAAATGATTCATCTCTTACGGTGAGGTTTTCATTCAGGTTACCATATTTTCAACTTAAGATTTTCTGCTTGATTCCACTTTGAAACTTTTATCTCTCTATTAGTATTTTTTTTTGTAATACATCATTGAAATTTCTTCTTTTATGTATTCAAAATCCGCTTCTTTTAAATCTTTGAACATATTTTAAACCGCTGATTTAAAGGGCTTCTTTTTAGTAATTCCTAGATCGGAGATTCACCAGGGATGATTTGTAGTCACTGTTTTGTTTCTTTTATGGTGTATACTTGATTCTTTGTATGTTTTGTAGTTTTTTGTTGAAAACTAGACATCGCAAATAACTTGGAAGGTATGAAAATAAGATTCTTCCCTTTCTCTAGGATCTTTCATTACTGCTGCTATGTTGTGATTGAATTCAATGTATTATTGTACGTTGCCTCTGAAGTCTCTATTCAGTCGAATTTGCTAATGATTTGCTCAGAGTCAGAAAATAATCTGACACCAATTTCTTTAAATGTCTGTGACTCACCTGCCCCCTACCTGCAGGCTGTCTTTACTAAGCCTGTCTTCTGCACTCCAATCCGTCAGCTCGCCACTCTTCCTTAAACTTTGTGTCTTACTTGCTGACATTGGTCAGTTAGAGCTGAGAGCATAGGACTTTCTGGAGTCTTTTCTGAGCACACACACATTACTCATTCAGGAGGTGCTCTAGATTTCTAGGAACATGTTCGAGCATTTACAGACACTATAAACCTCTTGTTTGGCAGGTTTTCCTTTTAATCTTTTCCAGTAAGTCTATTGCTTATTCTACCTTTTATTTATTATATGTGGCAGCAAAAAATTTTTGATAAATAGCCCCTGGTGTAAAGCTATTAGCAGAAGGAATGTTTCACTGGAATCAAATCAGGAAAACCCTTTCCAGTGGAGTTGTCCAGGAATTCACTGAAGGGATTAGTAATCACTCTTGTTTGGGAATAAGAAATTCACATTTTCATAATTTTTACGGTTTTTGCAATGCTGGAGAGTGAGGGATAGGGAT
Organism: Dinomys branickii; assembly: GCA_004027595.1. NCBI lineage: Eukaryota > Metazoa > Chordata > Mammalia > Rodentia > Dinomyidae > Dinomys > Dinomys branickii. Next base: position 206,087 of record PVLD010000567.1, on the reverse strand, counting down.
GGATTAATGTTAAGGGAAAATGTCACAAAACTCATTTTTTTGTGACTCAACAACTTTTCTTTAAGAAATGCTTTTAAATTACTTTACTTGGAAAATTATGCCTCATATGATTTTGAGTATTTTACAGCTAAAAGAACATCATATAGCTTAGAACAGCTCCAGATCTTTAACAAACAATTCAGAAACCCTGACATTAGCAAAATTTTTGCTTTTCTTTCCTATGTTTCTTTTACTCATTCATTATTTTCCAAAGAAACTTTATTTATAGAGAACCACACTTATTTTACTCTTTTACAATCTTTTGGGAATACATGTTTTACTAACATAGATATATATGCTACGCTGAGGTATCTGAATGCTAATCACCATTGTAAACCAAATAGTTATGTGGTTATAGACTCAACTAAAATGTGCAAAATCTTGGTATAAATGCTGCAAATTTAAAAAAATGATGGACAATGTGACAAAATATTGTGAAACTGGAGATGTTGTATGAATCAGAATTTTATAATTTTTTTCTTTGAATTAATTCATTCTCTGTGGTATTTGTAAGGTAAATCCAGACTTAGTCTTATTATGTAAAGTACATTTTAATTTAAAAACTTCGTGAGACTTCAGTGATAATATCTAATATTTTTCCAGTGCAAAGAAGTAAAGAAATTCATAAGCAAAAAGGGTGTAATAGCAATTAAAAATTAAAACTTCAAATTCAATTTATGCTCTTAAAAACTAATGGTTTCTCAAGTTTAGTCATCACAACTGCAAGGGCTTAGTTATAGGTTAGATGAATTTTCATGGATGACCTAGAATAGGGTAAATCATAAAATGAAATGAGTCTAAAATTAAATATAATTAGTGCCTTCAAATCTACCCTATGATGTACTCAGGAACCAATATATTGAACACTTCAGAATTTGGAAAAATGCTTTCAATGTACATTTCCTTTATGAAAACTGGGTATGTTTCAGAATGTTGAAAGACGCTTTAAAGGAGGGAGTGAATTGAGGAAATGAAATACTATGGAATTTTCCCTCCCTTTGGAACTTTGAGCAATATAGAGGGTTAAGGACTGGCATATAGAGACATTCATGATGCAAAATGAATAGGTACTGGGCAGCTAAGATGTAAGAAAAATCATGTAGGTCAAGGATTACTTTATTTTACAAGGTCAAGATATTTTCTTTATAAAAGAACCATGAAAAATATGCCATATTGGAAATAAAATCTTCGGTCTTAACTTTCTGAAATGTCAAGGAATGTCACAAAGGCTTTATATATAAATGCATTTATCCCCTTTGACTATTTTAAGAGAAACTCTTATTCTATTCAAATTTCTGGCATTTATTTTCATCTATTATGCTTGCTAATGTGTTCTTATTTATTCTTTAAGTGGGACATGAGGACAGTAGTGCAAAAAGCATTATAATCCACATTTCTTTTGGCTTCTAGTATTCAAAACGTCAGACTTCAAATCTACATATAGAGAAAGTAAGAAATCATGCTAAAATCAAAGACAAACTCATGAAGATGTACAGGTTTCAGTACTTTTTAAAATTCTTATTTCTTCTATACTATGCAATTCGGATAATTTCACCATTTTTCTCTCATGAAAGTAAACCCACATCTATGCTAGGCTGGTTCATGTATGGATTTGGAAAGCTTTTCTTGGTGGGTTTCTAATTAGACCTTCCCAGGTAGCAGGAAATGTTGCTTTCCCATCCCATTTAACAGCTGTGTTCTCAGCTGGGTCTGTTTGTTATAAATGAAAATGGCTCTTTAAATTTACATTCTCTGCATGACCAAGCTTGGCATCAGATGCAGCTTCTGGATCATGCCAAAGATAAGCACCAAAGGGCGGCAGACTGGACTCTGGATCATGGCATGCTTGATGGCATTGTTGTACATTTCTATTGAAACCAAGTGGTGTGACCGATGCACCTTTGGAAAGTAAATCATTTCCAGTCTTTGAATGCTTCTATAATGTGACTGAGATGGATCCCCATGATGTGTGCATGGAGCATAGTGAACTGGGAAGTACTCAAGAGTAGAAGTTGTGGCAATACCGGACACTTGTGGATCTGATTGACGATGGTGTTCTTTTGCTTTAGGGCACAGGCTTATGGGAGAAGTGAACCATTTCTTCAAATAGTACCCTTCAAACATCACAGAATAAAATAAGGTCTTCTTATCTCTTATTATTAGGGTTGATTTTCCTTGCAGTTTACCATTCCACCCTCCTTACTTAAATCAATGAGTTATTCAGACTTTGATGTGGAAAGGTCTTTGTGGGGTGTGCATCAACTTACTAAAAATCCAAAAATTTTATCACTATATAGAGGTCAAGTAAAGTTAGCAGTTTGTTTTTTTTTTTCTAAACTGAATTTTAGTTAGTGTCTGTGGAAAACAGTAGGGGGAGTGAAACTCCAAAAATGTACAAGAATATAAACATGTACTTTGACTTCCTTAAAAATGGTATAAATTATTATTTTTATTCAAAGGCTCCATCTGTTAAAAAAATTAGCTGTACACAATTTAAAAGTGACTTTTCTCTCCTCTTTAGAAAACAGATTACTAACTACATTCTTAAACCCTCTGATATGGTTTTAAAATAATTATGTATCATGCATTCCTCTGGAGACAGAAATTTTTAGTTTTTACTTTTTGTATTTTGTTTTTAATATCTTCCACCTGAAAGGATTATGAAACACAGTTGTTGGGTATATTTTCCATTTCAGCAGCATTTTTTATTGAAATATGTTCAACCTGAAATGTCTGATTCCACTTCTACCTGGTAGTCTATAATTACAGAGTAGCGCATGAGAAAGATGCCTCTCACTCATTGGCTCCTTTTTTGGTTTAATAATTTTTCATCACTGCTCCTTTTGCACTATCTGGTAGAATTTTGAGTAATGAATATCTTAACTAAAATAAAGTAAGGCATAATTCAAGTGTAATCGCAGTGACTTAAGTACTGTTCTTGAGCAAAAGTTCTTGTTAATAGCAGATAATGTGATTTTTAAAATCTTTTTTCTGTTTTAGTATCATAGATGTATAGTTGATAGTTAGGCCTAAAAATGCCTTATTAGAACTTTCATTAAAAGTAAAGTTTATCCAAAACAGAAACTATTTAAAGTACATAGAGATGAAGTTTTAGGTCTTGTGACAAAGTTTCTGTGCATTTACTTTTCGGCATTGAGCTCAGATTCTTTGAGGCATGAGCTCATTTTTCTTCGATTAATCTAGGCAAATAAAATTAAAAATAAAGTTAATATCTTGTTCCACTTGCATTAATTGATATTCTAGCACTAGGCTCTAGTTAGAGATCAATTAAGACAATCCAAATAACTTTATTAATTTGTAATTTATGCTATTCATAAGGCTGTTAATTTACAAAATGGTTTTAATGTTAGAATATTTCACTTTATATGTGCTACTGAAATTTGTTCCACATATACACAGAAAGTAGAAGAAAGAGTGTTATTTAGTCAAATATTCCTTCTTCCTCCAGCGTTTTGAGTTGTTAGTAAGAAAATTCTACTTATGCTAGTTAATTCCTTTTCCTGCCTGTAGTCTTCCTTGTATTCACGGTTGATACTCTTGATCATTGAACACATACCTGGTAAACATTTTACAAGTAGCTCCTCATTTAATTTTCATCATAAATCCAGTGTATTACAGCTATTATTAGGGTTCACCTCACCACTGGGCACTGAGAATGACCTTTGGCCATGACTCCTTAGATCGTGAGCAGTGAAGCCAGGGTGTCTGATGATGGAATACAGAGACTTAATTACCTTGCACAATTGACCGTAATTATTCCAGAGTTTCATTTTCACAAATTTATTCACTTACTAAACTTATTTTAACCTCCAATCAATATTTGCAGCACTTGCAGATGTGTATACTACCATACACTGGAGTCATCAGCTCCTCGTGTTCTCAGCTAGGTTAAAGAGAGGGTCTGTCTTCTTGTTTCACTCTCATGATGTAAGCAAATGTCATTTCATGACTCATATAATTCCACACTTTTTTTATGTCTTTTTTAGTGATTTCACTATTTTACATGATCCCCAAGAAAAACAAGAAGGCTGTGATATGTCCTATAGACATAACATTTATGTCAAATAGGCTGTGTGCAGGTATGCATTTTCATGCCACTGGCAAGAAGTTAAAAATTAATAAACAATATGTTAAATAAGATGCCTTAAACAGAATCATATGTAAAATAAGGCTATATATTCATTAGTTGTCAGAAACATAATAATGAGAGGTTTATGGGAACCCAATCCTGTGCTTCTTCTTAAGTAGTGAAGTGTTCCATGCGCACTAATGTAGTTCAGTTTTGTTTTATGAAGTTTTCCACAACAGCCCTATAGAACAAAACCACTATTATTTAGTTTAATTTTTCCCAGTCAAGATTTTTTAAACCTCAACTGCAGATCATGGGTTCATGTAGACATGTCACCTGGACCCTAGATGGCTACATAATACTTGAATGAGGCTGCTTCGGAAGATAAAACCTTTTTACTACGCTGGAATGGAGTTTAGTTATTGACTCCTTTGGTTACCACTTCTCAATAGGTATACGGATCTTTGCATCTTACGTTCTCAGTATTTACAGGTGTCTGTTCAGCATACAAATACAAAAATATCTAATAAAGCCAAGCAGAATGAAATGATAAAACTTAAGAGATATCTGTACAAATTACTTGGTTGATACAGCATTATCTGTCTTGCTTCTAATCTGAACAAGTAAGTACTTTACTCATGCAGACAGCAAGGAGGATTGCAGGGCCGGCCTGGGCTGAGTGCTGGAAAGCAGGAACGGCTGCCCCTGCAACGCCCGGGGGGTGGGAGGGGAGCAGGTGGATGGGCTATGAGTAGAAGGACAATCTGTCTCTATAAGGGTTTTTTTCCCTCAGGTTAGCTCTGATTCGTTGGAGTGCTACCCATCTTCTGCCAGCTCTGGTTTGTTTAGTTCCCTGAGGTAGCCTTTAGAATGATTTCTGAAGTTACGATCCTGGATCTACCTGCACTGAGATACGCCCAAGATACAGAGAATTTAGACGGCAAGAGACACGGACAATGACTTGCATATCTCTGTGGATGAACTCCTGCACCCACAAGGAAGGAAACCATGGAAAGGAACAAGGAAGAGCGTAGTATAAGGACAGTGAAAGCGGTAGTCAACTGACACATGGACGGCTTGACACAAGTGCTACATCGGTCACTCAGTGCGTCCATCTAATTCTCCACTGAAGCTCGGTTGCTCCATTTCTGAAATGGGAGTTATAGCAAAAGCAACACCAAGGGCTACCCTGAGGCCTTAGTAACATCTGGCACATAAAATGCATTGTAAGAGTGAAATTCCTGATCAACACAATTTTATGTTATTACTCTTTGAAAATAGAATAATAATAAGTGAATTAAAGGTTAATTTATATACTACAGGGAATTTAAAGTTTGTATTACGTAGAGAAAAATAAATGTGTGTTGGCAACTTGGCGAAAGACGGATTATGAAGCTCTGCTCTTTCTCCAAAGAGTATTTCTCTCTCATGTGCTTTAGATGCTGAAATCTTACTTTTATAGAAATTTTTATTGGAATTTTATTGGAATTCCTTTAGAATTCCAATGTTATTTGGGAGGAAGTATGCTTTTGCTATAAATCATTAATAAGAGTTTAAACCAGGGCCAAGAAAAGATACTGTAGGGTTATAAAAGGTCTTTAAAGTGACATAAAATATATAAATTTTGTTCTCCTCAAATTTAGTTTCTTTGAGAATTTGTTGCTCAAGAAAACTCTCATTTCGTATCTCTCCCTCCTTTCTCTTCTCTCAGAAATTAGGGAAAGATAAGTAGTGTAGAATTATAGAAGAGGCCAAACCAACTGTGTAATTAAGGTAAGCTATAGAAGGAAAGGAAATATTATAACCAATGCCAAGATTTGCAAGACTTTTTTGTGTAATAATGGACATCATGATAAGGAAATGAAAGGGTGGCACACGCCTGTAGTCCTAGCACTCGAGAGGTCGAGGCAGGAGGATTGTTGCAAGTTTGAGACGAGCCTGGGCTACAAAGTGAGCTCAAGAACAGCCTGAAGTGTATAGAGAGACCCTGTCTCAAAAAGACAAAATAAATAGATAAATAAATAAATAAATAAATAAAATAAAAACCAATGTCATGTCGATCTTATGCTCTTCCTTTCTTTGTCAACTGATCGCTGACTATGGCTACTGTGAGACTTGCAGTAGGGAGAATTTGGGTTTGAAATATTTGGTACTTCTGTCAGCCCACATTTTGTTCTGTTTTAAGTGGTCTCACCTACAGTCACCTGTTATGACATGAAGCCCACCTGCATTTCCCTCCACCTGGTTACTCGTCAATAGCTCCTGATTAAATGTCATTTTCGGTGAGAGTTTTGGCATTTTATCAAAGAGAATCAATAATTTCCCCAATAGCTCTTGATTGATCACAATTGCTTAGGGAGATTTTGGCAACTCTATCAGAGAGAATTAATAGTTTCTCCCTTTAAGCTTTTAAAACACTTTAGTTGTACAAGGCACTTATCAAATGGCACTTTTCCCCTCACACATCTCCCTCTAAAACGCCAGCTCCCGGAGGTCTGCAGCATCGTCTCTTCGCTTCTGCACCCCCAGCACTTATCAGAGAGACCAAACGTGACAGCTTTAAAAAAATGTTGAGGGAACTAATATTGTGACACCCAACATTGTTTGGAATGAAAAAACACCAGACTCTTTAATTTTGCTTTCCAGGTTATCAGTAATTTATATCTTTCATTGCAGATAGGCTACTTATTCCATTCTTCATTATAGGTTATTGTGATGACCCTAGCACACTTCTGCACTTCATATGAATAAATCTCCAATTTTGGCTATTTTTTCATAACCTTCCATTTTAAAACTTACATTCCATTATTTTAATGTCAATTAATTTCCAGATTAATTGTATTATAGGAACAATTACAGACTTCTTAACTGTAATTTTCCTGAATCTTCAATCATTTACGAAAATTACTTTCTAGAATGTCATATGTTTCCACCTCTCAAAACTTTTTAGTTGCTTTGAACACATAAATGCTATTTTATCCTGATGCATCATATCCTTCTATACATATTTTTGTATGATGTATCTATATTAATATATAGATACATACACAGATACATCATATATCTATTTATATTCATATGTAGATATATCTTATGAATATCTATATCCATATATCATATCAAAAATGACATGGTAGTGTAAGGAAAATATTTCTCATGTTTTAAAGAGTTAGAAAACATGTTATTATAAAAAATAGCAAATCATTCCAAATACTAAAAGTTTTTTATAAAATGCATACATCCAATGTTTGCTTTTCATTCATTAATTTAAAATATATATTTAACCTCCACTTGTATAATATATAGATTACACATAAATTTCTAGTAGATGTATGAATTTTTTAAAATTTATATCCTTATTCAAAGGGATTGATCTTAATTAGAAATCTAAATATGACCTACTTTGTTGGCATCATTTATGTGTATAAATTATATCTTTTTCATATTAGACATTACTTAATTTAGAGAATTTCTCTGAACAGGGGCATCTAATTTCACTTCATAATTATCAAGTTTTCATCAGTTGAAATTCCTCATTTCATCTTTATAGAATTTCTATTTACTGTGCTACAAGAAAAGCAAGTTTTTCTTCTCATAGAAAAACCTTGAAAGTTACTAGACCCTAAAATCCTTTTTTCTTTGTTTGTTTGTTTGTTTTTGTGTATGTGTGTTTGTTTGAAAGGCACTGGCACAGAGGGATGTTTTATCTTACTTCAGAAGAAATCTTTATTAGATCACCTCTGCATAGCAAGCCGGAGTGCTCAGAGCACCACCACCTGCCTCTGTTTGTTGCTTACTGCCATTCTGAGATATTGCAGGTGCAATAAGGGAGTGGAGCAGATTTCATGTAATATAAATTTGGAGCAAGTCCTAGAGCAAAAGGTGGCATGCTAGCAGCCAATGGGCCATATGCTGATGGCTCTTGAAGTAATGTCTTCTCACCATACTAACAGGAGGGACAGCTATTCTCTAAACTCAAATAATTTAGGAGTTCAGGTGTGAGATGCAGGTCAATAGTCTCCAGTAAAAGAACAAGTAAAAGCTAAAATATTTATCTTACTCAAATCCGTCTATGCTCTGTAAAGCACTAATCACATTTACAAGGAGTCTTGGCAATGGTGAGCATAGACACAAGGGCTCTTGACACAGACATTCTTGAAACTGAGACCTTTTGAAATGAAGTTGATTAAATAAATTAATTAAAAATACAAGGGCAGCCTCTGAATCTCAGGGTAGACATCACTGACATCAACATTTGAGCTAGTATCTTCATTGACTATTTGTGATAAAGTTGATATTTTTTACCCTAGTCACTAAAGAAAATATTATCACAGCCAGTCAGTGCTAAAAGAGAAGACAAGGATAATACTAAGAAACTGTTATGGAGGATTAGTTCATAGTGTTCACTTAAGAACCTGTTACACTTCACACAACCCAGTTCCCTATCACAGAGACTCTCACTAACAAGTTGTGAAGTATTTTAGGAAATGATCAAAAGCTTCATGTGAATAGTTAGATAAGTATATACTGTTTATTTTTAAGGTGAAAAAGTATCCCCTTATATGTATTTACCACCTATTTGTCTGTTCATCAGCTGATAGACATTTAAGTTGCTTCTATTTGTTGGCTATTTAGAATAGTTATGAACATTTGTACACAAGTGTTTTGCTTGAGCATCTGTTTTCAGATACTTTGGGTATATACCAGGATTGCTGGGTTCTGTGATAATTCTTTGTCTTACTGAGGAAACAGCAACTATTTTCCACAGGGATTCTGCCATCTTGCATCCTCCTTCCCAGTAATGTATAAAGATGCTAATTTCTTCAGACACTCACCAAAACTTCTTGTTTTTCAGGATATTTATTGTGTGTGGGGGGGTTGTTCATCTATTCTGGCAGTTGTGAAGTTGTATTGTGGTTTATTTTAGCCCTGATTTACATGAAAAATACATTTTAAGAAATCCTCTAGAAATTGTACTGTTTTCTAAAGCCTGGAAAGTTGTGAAACTAAGGTAATCTCTTAGAAGTCTTTCCAGGATTTAAAAACGAATTAAGAGAAATGGACTGATTTTACTGAGAATACGATATTTTTGTGGAAACACAGGAGGAAGATCTTCCCTGGAAAATGGAAAACAGTTCCACCACAGTCATGATTGCACTGTTTCAAGTTTTACACCTTACAGGAATCTAGTTTTAATCCTTTGGTTCTGGGATTGTTACTCTAGGTGAGATAACTGAGTGCCACACCTAGCCCAGCTCTTGAAAACTCCCAGGGGGAGAAGCATGAAGAAGTGAAGGCAATAGTGAAAATACAAAAAGCTGAGCTCAGGCGGGGCCCTGTCTCTAGGTGTAGAAAAATAGCTGCCCAATGACCAAGCGCTCATGTTTATCTATACACACAGCAAACTGATGTCAGGTGAAACTCCTCTGCCTAAGTTTGATTGCTTTGCTTGCCTAGGATGCCTCATGTACTTGGGGCTGGACCAGCTTGTTCACCTGGCTCACCTTGGGCACCCCATGTTCTTGGGGCTGGCCTTGCTCTAATCCCACATATGTGATTGATCCTCAGCTTTAGCTGCTCCCCACATTTCTCCCTGTTTTGTTCTGTAGTTGCAGGTGATGGATGGTCAGTTGGAGTTGGAGGAGCTGTAATTGGTGGACTGTGCAGAAGACCTTCTCCTTCTTGAACACTTTCTATTGTGAGAGAGCTTACTTTGACTGGCTAAAAGTTCCCAGTTAAAGGATTTCTGGTCCCTGTATCCAGCAATTTAACCCTACCGTCTATTCACTTTTAACAGTAGTCAGTTGGAAATGTAGTTGGAAATCATCAGAAGGTGTTAGTGATTTAAGCTTCTTTTATAGCTAACATATTACCATGGCATTGTTTTGTACATTTTGTGGTTATACTTATTTTGCTGGATGTTCAAGACCAAGCCAAAGTGAGACCAGTGTTAATTAAATTAGTTTCTTTGCTATCATTCAAGGTCAACTAAGTTTCCTCAGCATTTGCCTTAGAACCATGTATTGCACCTGTCACTTTTCCTGTCAGTGTGAGCCATCTGGATGAGTGATGGCCACCGCTTGACCAAGTTGCTTCCTGTGAAAGCTTGGGAGACATTTTGTTCCTTGGAACTCTCCTTCACCACACTATACACCATTAATCTCTTTCCTCTATGGTTCAAAAACTCCTTGGTTAGAAGACTGAGGACTCACAGAATTATAAAATGTCACAACAGAGGTTCTCTCATGTGCTGGGTCCTCACTGACCTTGGAGAGCCTGGACCAGAACATTAGTTTTCCTCTTAGCCTACTTACCTTTCTAGTTTTTGGTCTCAAAACCCCAGTTGTTGAACTTGTAGAAGAGAAGGTTAATGACATTACCTTAGAGTAGGAGCAATGAACTTGATATTATATTATATAATTTTTTTCTGAATTTCAAACACCTTAAGTCACAAAGTAGAACCATTATTTTCTACCAACTATAGAGATTCTAGTAGTTGAATCCCTGTAGAATGTTAACAGACAACAGTTACATAGTTTTACAGAGAAAATCTGAAATGAAAGGCCATACATAATATTGTAGCTTGACAATTATGATGACATTTTTGCAACACGCTTACATTTTCCATCTTAGTTATAGTCAATATCTCTATCTAGTATATGGGAAACATTTACCTAATTTGTTGACCTTTACTAGGAAGTCATTGAAGCAATTTGTGACATTGTCTAGACTGCTTAATGTCTAGGTATCTGTAAGTATAGTGACACAGACATAGCATATGTGTTACAGAGGTTTTTGTTAAAGGCAGAGGTCTGAATCTGAAAGAAAAAGTCTATCAAAATAAACAATCCATGTTTTACATTTTGGAAGACCTGTATATCTGAAGGCATGAATACATTTAATATACCATCAGACTACTAACCATCACTTGTCATGGTCATATGAAACCTTTCATTTCTTAATTCAGTTTCATACCAAAGTATCTTTAAATCAAAAACCTTATTGTCTCATTTCTAGAAAATCTAACCTTCTGATGATGACCAGTGTAAACATATCACAATAATATATTTTTAATAACATTTATTTGGGGGTCTCCCATGAGGCTATGAAGATCACTGAGGCTTCCTATAAATGAAGAAAGGCTGGGATATGATTTTCTCAGGCAGCTGCTCCTTTATTCACCAGAGGGGACCATGACCAACAATTCTCCAAGCCCGAAGGATCCCAATTTAGTTACCTTAACAAATTTCAGATGATATATAAGAAAATCAATTTTGACATCATGTTAACCAGCTGGCAACCCAGGGGGAAGCACTCTTTAAAACTACAAGCCGCATTAAGTCATAAACAAAAAAGACCAAAAATGCAAAAGAAAAAGGGAAGAAAAAAATTGTTGAATGCACATTAAAAAAACAGTTTTTCATAGATTGGGCAAACAAACAAACAAACAAACACACACACACACAGACAATCTCACAAAGTCAGGGTGTATTCAATTATATTTTTGGACAAATTGAATTATAATAGCTCTTTTACAATTTTAGAAACTTTTTATTATAAATAGACTAGCCAGGTATTTTGTAGGTCAACTAGCAGAGATTCCTTACAAGAAAAATTTCAAAGAAACAAAATCTTTTATCTATAATTAATTTTTTTGTATTTTATTTTGTCTTAAGAATACTGGCAATTTTCATGTGAAGGGGAAAATAGTGGCTATGCTGCCACGACAGGTGCAGTAGAGAAATTTGAAGCAAAATGTCCGCTACCTCCACAAATGAAGCAAGGAACCTCGTTCTTTGCCTTTTAGACTACGGGTGAATAGTCGGAGTGATAACTCTGCCCAGGGAGCCCCTTAGGGACAGAAGGGACCAATGTCTGCAAATCTGAATCATGTCAAATTTGACAGGGTAGCTCATTTTTTGTGGACTTACAAAGCGTCTTAATACCGCTTATTTGCATTTTCAAAGTGCAGTTGCTGAACAATTAGCCTGCCAGCTTCTGTGTTGTTGATATTCCTCCAACTGGCTTGCAATAAATGTGCCACAAAATCCTCAAAAGAATCATAAGGACCTTGGTGAATGGAGGTCAGATCAAGGGATGTCTCACTCTTTGAAGGAAGCCCTTGTGGCAGCTACTTCAACTTGTTCATATGCTTGCAATTCAAAAGACTGTTATTTGTGGTGGTGAAGGCAACCTTCTCTGGTTAACATGTTTTTTGTAATGGCCACAGTGTGACCAGCATTGTGAATGGACTGATCTGCACACAACTCAAAAAATTTCCCTTCCACAATAGATAATTCCCCAGACTTACACATGCTTTAGCTATTCCTTTTCCAATCATTGCGGCCATAACCTACTGTCCTAAGAACTCTATAAAACCCAAGGTAAAAGGAGAGGCTATAGGGCCATAGACAGCAGTTGTTAGTTTTAGTTCTTTTAAGGTCTTAAAGGTGACAGCTTCATAAAGATATATAACTTTTCCTGGATTAATGGGATCTTGGACTTCAACAACAGGATAGATATGTTGAAAACCCTCCAGGCAGCCTCCTGTCATGCTGGTATCTTTTAGCACCAATTGCATGGATGAAAGAAAGAATGTTTCCATTCTGTGAAGGGTGAAACTGTTAGTCTGTGACACAGAAAACTTTTTCTGAGCTGAGAAAGTGGGAGCAGCCACTGTGGTGCAGCTAAAGTTATTGGTTTTACTTTAGGCAGCAGTGAAATGCAAGTTGCAGTGAAACACTCCTGTAGTGATGAAGGGTCTTTTCTGCCTTCCATAGCTCCTTGTCTGATTGTAGAAAGTTAGAGGGTTCAAGCTTTATGGGGGTCTTTTGCTCTACTATCCTTTTACTGCTTGGGGCTTAGTTTTAAGCTATTGCTCTGAACCAAATCCCCTGTGGTCTTTTCAACAGGCGTATGATCATCAATACACTCCCTGATCAAGTCTATAGAGTAAAGGTAAATATGGGAATCCATAACACAGCAACTATGTCTATGTACATATGCTGTTCTTGAGAGTCTGTTTGCCCATGTTTTACATCTAATGATGAGATCAGTATTGATGATATCAATGGGAACAATATTGAGGATATCAATATACCTTTCTTTTGTGTGCACAACTAGAAGTGTTCTCTTACATTGTCTGATGAGTTCCCCTGGACCTGTGGTCCCTGTTCAGGTACCAATATGCCATGGCCAGGGAAGCTCTCATAAACTCCCAGGGGGAGAACCATGACGAAATGAAGGCAAAAGTGAAAACGCAGAAAGCTGAGGTCAGGTGGAGCCCTCTCTCCAGGTGGAGAACAAAGGCTGCCCAGCAACTGCAGCACATTTATTTGTACACTTGGCAGGTTGATGTCAGGTAAAACCCCTCTGCCTAAAAATTTATCTGCCTATCTTGCCCTAGGTACTTCATGTTCTTGGGAGCTGGATTAGCAGGTTTCCCTGGCTTGCTTCAGGTGCCCCATGGTCTCACGGCTGGCCTTGCTTTAGTTCTGCACACGTGCTGGATGTTCAGCTTCTGCTGGTTCCCACAACTGGGACAACCACGGAATTTGGCTGACCCAAATTTGTTACCTTTTCCCTCTGAACCAGCCAAAGTTGACAAATGGAAACATCTTAAAATTCATGAATTCCTGAATCCATGGTTTCTATCAGAAAGTGATTCTCTTGCCTCAGGTAGAGAAGAGATCCTCTTCCATGTTGGACTTCTCTTTCTGGGGTGTTGAGTGATTGATGTACATGTCTCAGCTGAATTTTGTGTAGAAGACCCTAAAAAATGCAAAAGTACCAAAGCCCCATTAAAAAGTGGATTCTCAGGCATGTGAGAGCCTGTTTGTCCCATGTTTTACATCTAATGAAGAAATGAAGGCAAAAATTTCCCTCTGGGGAGGAAGCAAGGTGGTTTGGACATTGGGAGAAGGGTGGGTAGTAGGTTCCTGAGCTTGAAGATTGCCCTGAGAAAACACAGCTGGTAACTCAGAAGACCCCCTCCTGTGAAGGCTTTCTCCAAGCAGGCTACATGAAAACATCATCCTTGAGATGTTCTATCGAAGTAAGGAAGTCAGAGAAACTTATCTGCTCATCCTTGCCCCTCTCATCCTACTAGACAAAGTGTGTCTCACAGGGAACTAACTCATCCTAGTTAATTGGCTTCTCATACCCAGCTGGTTTGGTGGCTGCTGGGAAAGCTGTGCACTTGGGAAGCTCATCCAAATCTGAAAGTGGTAGAATTTATCCACGTGACTGCTCAGCCTCGGCAAAATCCTGAGTGTCCACTCAGTCTGTTATTTGGGTGGAGGCTGATGCAGAGCGAGATGATGAAGACAGATAAGACTGAGAAAAATCTAAAAGGACACACAAGGTGTGGGTAGAACAGAATTAAGGACTAAATTTATACCTTGCAGGTTGCTGTGGCAATAGGGCTTTCTAGCTTAATTAAAGGCCTTTACTCATTTACATGTTATCAGTTAATTCAAGCATTCCAAAACCAAGGATATAAAATAAAAAATTGAAAAGTCAATCTCTCTGGATCTTCTACAGAAACAGTACTGTGTTGTTAGGTGCTTTAATCATTTCAGAATGTGTAACACTGTTTTCCCAAACAACACATGAAACTTTATTTCTTTATGATATAGTTTGAATTGTTATAATTTAAATATAATTGTCCATTTTAACAGTTATTGATGGAGAATGACATTATAAGAACAATAAATGAATCCAACTCCAGAAAAAGACCAAAACATTAAAAATTGGTCCTCAAAAGCAAAATATTACTGTTTAAAAATACTCCATAAGAGACAAACTGTCCACAAATGTAGCAAGGAAGAGAGAATGTATAAATAAATAAAATACCAAATAATAAAGAAAATAGCTCCAGCTGTGAAAAATGTCCAAAAGTTACATGATCATGTCATGAACAGCTGAATGCCGCTGATTTGAAATCTTACATAGCCATTTTTTTTGCAATATATTAGTCCAAATTTGACACAAGTATGTTCTTTTTGTTTGTTTGATTTTTGGTACTGGGAATTGAACTCAGGACCTTGTGCTTGCCAGGGAGATGCTTGTGCCACTGAGCTACTTCCCAGGGATGTAAGTATGGAAAATCTGTACAGATAACAAATTACCTTATCTCAGCCTCTAAAAATATGGACTTATATGTGAGTGCCACCAAAATGTCAAGGAATATGTGTCTATTTTACAGAAACTCTTTCTCACAGAAGAAAAGTGTACAACTCATTTTTGAAGTGAATATAACTTTAGTATCTGTATCAGACAGGGTCCCAAGAAAAAGAAAATGGCAAATTCACATTAGGGACGTGATCAGAATTAACGAACTTTATCACATAATGGAGTGGAATTCATACAATTAACAGGAAAAGTTTTGTACCAGGAGAAGCCAATACCACTCTTAGGCCTAATGGGGCAATTTGGGAAACTACTGGCCAAATCTATGGGTAGCACCTTTCGTAGAAGGGAGTGTCAAACCTTGCAACTGAACAGAAGGCAGCGGTGGTGTAGAAATGCTCACAGTTCACTCATCTGCTCTCCTGGAATCTGCTACCAGGAGAAAACTATAAGCCACCAGGAAGCGGAGGGCGGAGAACCCACTGATGAAATCCTTTCAATCATCTCCCAGGACACAGAGCAGGGAAAACAGAACAGAAATCTCGAAAAGTAAATGGAAAAATACCCAGCACAGTAGCAAAACTAGATGGAGACACTATGAGAAAAGGTAATATATCTTATGAGCCTAGGTTAAAAATGCTAAATATGAACTGGCCAACAAAATTTAGCAATATATTTTTAATTACACTCCGTGAACTGAAGAGGATTTCTCTCGGGAATGCAAGGACAGTCAACATTAGAAATTGTAAATAATTTATCATGCTCGTGGACTGCAAGGGAAACATCATGTGGATATCTCAATACACACGGAAAAAGGTTTTGATAACGTTCTGTATCCGTTTAAGTTTTTTTAAAAAAATTCCCTTAAGTACATGGAATGAAAGAAAACTATCATCATTTAAAATCTTTATTTCCTCACTGGTATGGGATCCATCCCCAAATAGAAAATAAAGGAAAACAAACAAAATAACAAACATAAATCAGTACCAACTACATGTTATGTTTTATGAAGTTTTTGAAAGTTGACTTTGAATATTAGGGATAATAATTCAAGTTTAATATAGTCCTGGAAGTTCTGTGCAATTAAATACCAAAGAAAGAACATATGTAAATAGAAGGAAGAAAATAGATGTTCAGTATATGTAATTAGTTGACATGATCACTTACAAAATAAATTCAAGATAAACAGCAAACTATTACAGCAATGAAGGCATTTGGGGCTGGGCGTGTACTTCAGTGGCAGAGTACTTGAGTACTTAGCTAGGATGTGCCAGACCCAATTTCATCCTCAACACTTCACCGACACACAAATTTACAAAAGGATCAACATACACACTGAATAGTATTTTTTGTAACAGCAATAAGCACTTAGCAATTTAAATTGAAAATAGGGTGCTATTTACAATACAATATTGACTATGAGGCTTCTAGAAGCTAATTATTAGTGAAGTAAAAAAAGAGAAGAATTCATTCTTAATGTCTTGGTTTCTTTTCTACCCATATCTATGTGACCATACTCTACAATGTGTCACAAGCCCATGTCCCTTCACCTGCACTGCTACCATTCACACAATGGTTGCCAAGGCAACTGCTATGTCTAGATGCCTATCCTATGAAGTCACTGTAAGCAAAATTATTAGACAGTTGGCAGGCTAGGAGACAATACTAGAAATATTAAAAAATGAACTTTTAATTCTAGAATATTTTTGTATTTACCAAGTAGTTTCAAAGGTAGTACAGAGATCACTGCTGGTGGGAATGCAGACTGATGCAACCACTGTGGAGAGCCGTTTGGAGATTTCTCAGCAAACTAGGTCTAGAGGTTCCATTCAAACCAGCTATTCCTCTTCTGGGTATTTTCCCAGAAGATCTGAAAACATCATATCACTCTGATATATGTGCACCCATGTTTATAGCAGCGCAATTTGTAATAGCTAAAATGTGGAAGCAACCCAAGTGTCCATCCAC